>CM002484.1:19121335-19143612 GCA_000325765.3 Leersia perrieri
ACCGTTGTGCCGCCCCGCTGTCGCCAGCTGTCGTCGGCGCGCCGCCCACCCGCCGCCGACGGCGCCGGCCCGCGCCGAGAGAGAGTGAGAGTGACGAAGAGGGAGAGATAGAATAATGCGGACTCGGGAGGGGCAGCGTTTGATTAGTGGAGAGAGGAAGCGGGCAGACCACTAAATGGCCCGCCTGCAATAATATTTGGTGACGCCCGAGATAAGCCATTCTGGCCTAGTGTTATACTCCCTCCATATCTTTATATTTGACATTGATTAGCTCAAATTTAAGCTAACCAACTTCAGATATATAAAATCAGGAGTACATGACGTTGGGAGACCCGAAGTTAACTAACTAGAGGGAGTATATATATCATGCTAGCGCGATATATATATACTCAAATATTCATCTGATAATTAACAAAATACATCTTAAATTGTTTTGAGGGAAAATACGCTATGTATTGTCGATTAATTGGGATCGATGCATGCAGGAGGCAGACTGATCTCTAGGGGATTCATGCAGTACAGACAACGATAAATAACCTAGCTATATATGCACGCATATATGCATGTACCGTACGTGTGCCTTGATGAACTAAGCTCCGAACTTAACTTAATTATGAAATTTATTATATATCAGACAGTAAGACACCGCAAATATATAGGACTCGTACGTACTTATTTGTCCCGAGCCATAGCATATATGCTTTGCTCTGTTAATTATTATTTCCATCGATCCAAGGCCGTAACTAGCTAGGGGACCGACCATAGATAAACCAATGCCATCAAATAGCTTGCTTGACAGGTACTGATCGCAGGGGGTGCATGCAAGGAGTACAAATGGAGGCGAAGAAATTAAGCTTTCAACTCAGATCTTCATACTGTGTTGTTTGGAAGTTTGAAGTGCTTTTAACTTTTTGCTATTGTGTAAGTTGTGGCGTTTAACTCTTTGCCATACTATATATCTATGACATGTAGGGCACATAGCATGGCAAAATGTTAAACGCCACATCTATAAATATAGAAATTAAAAAGTTAAACATTCCTGACAAGGTGGGCGGCAGAAAAGGTAGAGGAAGAACTTATCTTCTAAGTAATTGTGACAACAGAAGATGCCGCGTGAGATTTTTCACACGAGTGCTTGGCACTCACCGAGCCGAGTGTCTGTAAATAAATTGTCTCGGTGGGACTTGTAAACTTAAAAAGAGTGATAGACATTTCACTACAGAAGTCAGTATGGGCTTGTAAACTGAATCATCATCTTCTTCTAATGCAAAGCACCAACTTGTTGGACCTTAAAAAATTAAAGGATACACGTAGGCACATATTTATTTGTCTAGACGACGATATTTGACTATTCCAAGCATAAAGATGCTGAGATCGACATTTGGATAGTACCCTATATTAGGTAAACATGCATTTTTTTCCACAAAAAAGGTGACATTGTTTTAGGAAAAGATAATTCGATCATATATGTAACGAGACAGTTTACACGGCGCGTACACGCTGTACTAATTAACTATACTAGTGTATTCAGGTAGAGATTTGTGTGTCTCTGCATGCATGCATATATACGTGTGTATATACTTGCAGTACTGAACATAACGTGTACTATGTACACTAGAAGAACGCACAGATCACTCGATATAAGTTACAATTGCGTACACATACCTGTACATGTCGGTGTATATATGTGTGCTAGGTAGCCAGCTAATAATCCATATGTACTAGTCATTTTAGCTAGTCTTCTGTAGTACGAAGTATTAAACAAACATAACATTAATGCTTTTTGAACCACTGCTTAAAAAATATCTATGCATATACAACTAAACATCTTTGCATACGGATGATCCGTCCATTGCAAGCTGGTATATAAAAAATTATGTTTTCTCATACGGAAGGCAGAGGTGGCGGCTGGATCCGCAAGGAAGGGGAAGGTGTGCCGCTCCCCCCCCCCCCAACGAAGCTCCCGTGCAATCCCCACCGCCACCCGCCCTACTCAGCTATGCGTGCTGTAGAGTGAGTGAGCGAGGAGAGAGAGGTAGGAGAAGATAAGGATAAGACGGGCATAGGTGAGATGAGTAGGGTGGATATATAAGGATTCCATTTGTGAAAAATAATTTTGTATATGGGTAACTTCTATTTATTTTTGCATATGGTTCTCTTCTAGCCCATCTATGAAAAAAAAGGAGCATGTGCATGAAAAAATCGTTTTTTATTAGTGACTTACCTTGTTGGGTATACTAAAAGCAGCATCTCCTTTGTATCCTATTATAAAATCATTTTGACTTTAGTCAAAATCAAACTAACTTATTTTTGACCTAGTTTATACACAAATTTAACCAAAATCTATTTTACCAAATTAACTTACTTGAATCTACAACAAAATATATTTTTATTGTTTTGAAAATGTCAAAGCAAATTATAATATGATACAGATGGAGTATATACGACGATCACAATGACACTAGCACACTAGCATGTTAGGAGAACGTACGACAACACACAAAATATCCCCCCTCTCTCCTGTCACGCACATATTACATATATATGCATGCTACGCATAGTTTATAAATTTACTTAGAAAAACTACAACATGTGTTGTATACCACTCCCTCCATCCCATATTATAAATAATTTTATCTTTCTGCTTGTAACGTTTGATCACTCGTCTTGTTTAAAAAAAATCTGAAAGTATAGTTTATTTTCTTTATTATTTAATTTTAAAGTTTTTTAAACATGAATTGTTATTTTTATATTTACACTAAATTTTTTAAAAAATAATAATCAAACATAATAAATGAATAGAGAGAATCTCTTATGTATAGGACGGAGGAGTAGCTAGATCTAGGTTGGCCTAATGAGAAAGTCATCGAGGAATGATCAGAAAGTAAACTTGGAAAAACTGTTCCAACTTCTTTGGTGCGTCATCGCCGCGTTAGGTGAGTACAGCTACATAATCTCCGACACTGCGGGCCCCACCATAGACTTGTGCTGTAAGAAAATAGACTTTTTTCTAAATACTATAAATCAAAAGTAAATATCATTAATTGGCAATGCATGCATATGATGCATCGATCCATACATTGTTGGCCTCTTCAAGTCTTTATGCATGCTCTCTCCTAGTATATTTTGTGATGTCTCGTGTCAAGATCACATGCACTGTTCGTTAGGTCATGCATCCATCATGCGAGTGTCTTCCGAACAGAGGTTTTGGTACAGTAACCACAACTGCTACACATAATCATACATGTAGATGTCTATATCCCCTACAATACATATATTTGTCTTTTTTTCATCGTTTGTTTATTTTGCCTGCAGTTACGCAATCAATTAATTAATGCATTATTGCTGATTGCAGATAGCAACATAAAATATATGTATGCAAAGTACGTTGCTTGTGCATGCAGTACGTGTGCTTGTATATTAATTATGCCTAATATATGTAATATCACTTCTTTACCGCAGCTAGCGCGCGTATGCATGCATGTATATATATGGTGGACCACTGCACACGGTGAAAGTAGAATGTACATGGACGTATCTGTTCCTTTCATTCTGAAATGGACGTATGAGATCAAGCCAAAAGCATTGCCTGCAGGGTCCCCTGTTCGAGCTTTCTATAGCTGTAACAAACATTGAGCCAACAACAATTAATCCGAGTGGACCGTGACAACCCATCAACGTCGGTTTGCTCTGCAGCAAGATGCCAAAAGTTTGCGAGCTTATAGTAATTTATCGCTGGAACAGGGCGTAAAACTGCATGATCCAACACGCGACTTCTGTCTTAATCATATGTGGATTAATTACAGATCATAAGTACATTTGCATCAACATGAACGTAGTGACACGTGTTTAGAGAGAAAATCTTTATGTATCTAAAACGCGATCAAAAAAATTAATTTTAGGATTATAATTTCGAAAAATATAATTCCGAAATATAATTTCAAAAAATATAATGTTCAAATATAATGTTCAGATTATATAATCTCAAAAATATAATCTCGAAAGCATTCATTTACTCATTATAAGCTACACTTAACACCAACAGTCGAGATCTTGATTGATCTCACATCAATGGTGCAAATTGTTGATGCACATGCACGTATGATCATTTTTATATTTTCATATATATATATATATATATATGCGCCACATATATATAGACAATTTTGCCTTGGGTCGGTCGACCAGAGCCCAAAGCCCTGACCCATTCAAAACACTAGTCTTGAGAAGTCTTGAGAAGGGAGCCTCCTCTTACGTAAAGTCAGAAACATTGTTGCTAAGCATATAGACCCGTGAATAATAATAGGTCAGCGACAATAACAAGAAGCATTTACATCTGAAGGTCCCTTGAGAGCTGAGACAAATTTTTCGTTATGGCGTGGTGGGCACTGACTTCTCATCCCGAAATGATCGAGTCCAAATCAGCCTGATCTTATCGCTGGCCATTCAGGTGTTGCTAAAATTCATATTTCAAAACTTAATTTTGGTGTTGAATTTCGGGTTTGTCATGCCATAGTTTATTTCAGCATTGGCTTTTAAAACACAATTAAAACGGATATAAATGTGTTACTCATAATTAAATTATGCTTAAATGTATATTGTCGTTTTCTATAATTTCATTTATATTTATGTTTTTTTCTCTCTGTAAGTATATCGACAACTGAGTGAGCCCACACCCAAGCCCGAACCCAGAAACGGCCCCAAAACAATTACCCGGACTGCCAATGTTGGGGTATAGGTTTTAGCATGGAATCTTGCCCCGGTCAATCCAAACCGGGTTTTTGCTGGGCCGGGCCAGGGCTGGGTTATGATCAGACCTACTAGCATATATGAACACAGATTATATTGTACCCGAGGTGACCACACGACGAAAGGGGCTAATCCTTTTCTTGTGTCGCGGCAGTGCTCCGTCCCTTTTCCGGTGGTCTAAAGCATCCAAATCCAAGCAGAGTGACGTTACACTACACACTAGCTTACCATGGCTATAGCTGTGGGGAAGAAGGCAAGGACAGCTTGGCCAATCTTGATTCCATTGGAGGCATGCAGCTAGCTAAGCTGATCGATCAGCACATGGCCAATTGCCCCATCACTTGGCTTCTTGCTGTCCATTTGTTGTGTGCTTCTGAACACACACACATGCGAAGAGTAGTAGTAGTGCAGACTGCAGAGGCAGGCCATGCTTTGCTTTGGAGCTGGCTGGCTGGTTGGGGGAGATCTTGCAATATTCTCTCCTGCTGATCCATAATCCAAGCATCCATCATTTCTGATGTACCACATGAACTACTAGAAGATGGAAGGTAGTATGAATAAAGTGGCCATCTGTCAGCTAGTACTGTTTATGGACAAGCAAACAATAATTTTCCCTGATGACAAACCTAGCTATGCCTATGAGTGGATCTGATGGGTGATTATTCTGATCACCTATTTTAATTTCTGGGTCCTCCTTTTTTAAAAAATTTTGAGTCTAATTAAGAGTTATATGTCCTATTGGTTGATGTTGTATATATGTTCTGTGGACTGCCTACAAGTTGCATATACATCTTTTATGCTTTTGTTATCCTTTGGAATTAGCTACATCAGTGGAGCAACTTAAATTAAGTATGCACCTGCAGGTTTATTGGCTTAATTGTGTGAACATTTAAGCAACTAACATGGTTGGTGTACCAAAAGCAAGCCAAGCTCTCCCGAGTCCAGACAGCAAGATTCCGAGTTCGATGAGACAACGATTTTAAGCAGGATCTGTTTGCGTTACAATCTTGGAGGCTTCTAGCCATGATGTCAGCTTAGTACTAATCTACTAATTGTGATCTCTCTTGAACTCAACCACCAAATGTCTTAGGACCCACAAATCTTCTTGTTAATATACCTATCTCTAGCAAACACATAGTTAAGTCGTCTTGGACAGTGACAAGAGATCACTTAATTAAGTAGGTATACTATGCCCGGGTTAGAGATATATATATCCCACACAAAATGTAGTTGTTCACAAAAACAAGGAATAAATTAGTGCCAAATTCATGCATCCATTACGTACAGTAGGCACTTTTGATATGGCGATTGTACACAATTAACTGAGAAATATTTGATTGAGGTCATTCGACGTGACATAACAAAAACTGTATTTTGAGACGTGTAGGTGATCCATTGCATGTTTCATCAATTCCGTTCCCACCTTGATCAATTAAGAAATTAAACTCCAACTAGAATTTATTCCAACCAAACGACGACTAAGCAAAAATTAAGCACTAAACGAAAGCACAAGTCCACAGCAATCATGATGACATTGGCTCTACAGTGGTCATTCCTATGTGACCAATAAAAAGAGACAAATGTATTAATATTGTCGACAGCGAATGATTTGACCATATCTTTACACGCTTGTCGGTCCAAATCATTCAACGACGCTTGAACTAATCAGGTTTATTGATTTCTCTCTTTTTGCTGTGTTTTTCTTTCAGTGATATGCTTTGTTCTTGGTTTTTCTTTTCAGATATTATTTTTTTTCCTTTTTGTGACCCTTTCAAAGAAAAATCCAATCCAAGCCCGATAAAAAACCTCACACTTTGATAATTAAAGGAAAGTGAACTGATTGGACATTCCCAACAAGAAATTTACGCCTTTAGTTCTCGTTATTGCTTCTTGGATGGTCATCACTTATGCTTCAAGGCTCAAGCCAAAAATAAAGACCGCAGGGAGTCATGAACTCCTGATTGCATCTAATCGATGCCATATACATGATAGCGTGGTTGAACAAGAGTTTGGCAATGTAATTCACGCCAAAAATTAAGAAATGATCAATCATGCACACATGCAACTTGCACTTTTGATTCTTCCGAATATGCACAACAAGGCTATAAAAAAAACTTTACCCTGAGCTTCAAAACTGGAAATCAAATATTGCAACCCTTATTCCTCCGCCTTAACACGGAAGAAAAATACACAAGGTCTGGCACTCAAGCAACCATAAACTGGAGGAATCTTGCTAGTGATGCTTCTGTATTCGTGTTGAACTCTTGTTGCGCAGGGTATCAAGCCCCTTACGATTTGGGACTGACAAACGTCCTGTATAATTTTCTTCCCCATTAACATCACTTGTTTAGATCGAGTTTCTTGTTTTGAGGAACAAATATATAAGAAACACAACTTTAACATGTAATTTATGATAGTCTTCATTCAAAGTGTGATGTAATTCATCTTTCTCGTATAAGAATTAATTATTTTTCTATTATATTAATTGTTACTCCTCCGTCTTAAAATATAGCAACCGAGTATGAGATATGACACTTCCTACTACAATGTATCTGGACATGCATTTGTCCAGGTGTTACGCCCTGTACTGTATTGTTATATTATGAGATGGAGGTAGTATAAGTTAATGCATATTTTTTTAGTTGATTGCTTTCACTTTTAAGAAAAGTACCAGAAACACAAGTTAGGCGTGTAATTTATTGGTATGTGAACATAAAAGACAGGATGTGATTTATCTTTCTCGTTTAAGAATATGTGATACTACCTTCTTATTTAATATTTTTAAGTACATATGTACCTTATTTTCTAATACGAGTCTTCTAGCCATCCGCATCCCAGTATCCCACCAACAAGACGATGATGCTGAGTTGGAATCATGTTCTAATAAGGATTCTTCTAACTTCAGGAATCCATGCCTTACACCAGAAAAAATATCATAGCACAATGATCTTTTGTCTAAGTTACCCAATTATTTATATGTTTTTTTTTAAAAAAGACGAATATACCACTTCAAACACCTTCAATTACAAACCGATGATGAAACCAACAGAAAAAATATTTTTTCCCGCCGGTAGAATTGACCTATTGAATGAAGCAGTAGGAGCAACGGGATGTCAAGAGACCAAGCAACTGTCACATGCGACCGAGCGGTGGAAGCAGCAGCAGCAGTGGACGGGCGCCTCGCCCGCGCCGGCCACGCGAATCTCGAGGCAACGCCCGGTCGCCTCGCCCCGACCCAACCCGACCAAAACATCTCCCCGATCCCATCCCATCCCGTCCCATCCGCATTTTCTCCTCCTAATCCTAGTTAAACCCACACGTGGCGGTGGCTGCTGCTCGACGAGGTGTCTCTCCCTCGCTCACACGCTTGCCCTGCTAGCTCACCAATGGATTATTACTTTCCAGGGATTTTTTCATATAAAAAATAATCTTAGGCCCCGTTCGAAACTGGACAGACAGTTTGGATTTTTTTCACGCAAAACGAGATATGTCATTTCATATGTGATTATTTAATTATTAGCTATAAAAACTTAAAAAATGAATTTATATGATTTTTTAAAGAAATTTTTATATAAGCTTCGTTCGAAAAAACGTATAGATAATCATTTTGGGAAGCGTGCTAACGGAAAACTAGGAGAAAAAATCCATTTGCATGCTCTTTTAAACGAGGCCTTAGTTGTGATAACAGATATAAGAGCCAAAAGAAAATTATTTCTTGTGATTTTTCATATGAATTTTTTTTTGAAAGAAGTTTTTTTCATATGAAATATTGTTTTGTTTGTTTGAATCCTGTGAAAGAAATCACGAGATAGCAATGAGAGTGAGTGAAGCAACTACTAACAGTCATGTAAATCCAGTGCTCATGGAAAAGGTCATGCCGTTTTGGTTAATCCAGTGTATTTTATTTTTATTATTTATTTATTATTGCAGGGCGGCTGCATTTGTTTATCTCTTCTACTCAAAGACAGGGTACTGGATTTTGTAAAGAGAAGATGAACGGTGAAAAATTGTGTAATCATCGGCTAATCCCCTTGTGCAAAAATATCAGGTTGATGCTGGTACTTGAGGGCCGGGGTTGGGACTGAAAAGTAGTGTTAATTAATCAACGAAACCACTAAACAATGAGAGTTAACAGTAGACTGTACTGGTGGGAGTACTTGCTTAAGCTCCTCTCCTTCCCTTGACTCCCCTTCTCTCTTGTCTCTCTCTCTTCTCTCTTTCTCCCTTCCTCTTTCTCTCTCTATTTAGTTCTTTTGCCCCCATGTCAGCTGCAGTCTGGGGGAATCTGGAGGCTGCTGCTCACCTGAGAGAGAGGCAGAAGCAGCAGAGCAGAGCAGAGAGAGAAGAAAGAGTTGCAGAGCAAGGAAAGATTGAGCTGTGTTGCCGAGATTGCCCCTTCAAATTCATCATCTTGCAAGGTGAAGAAAGGTGAGTAGTGGGATGGGTTGGTTTCTGGGTTGCGTCTCCCTTTTGCTGCAAGATTTCTGCGCCAAAATTCTCTCTTTTTTTGCCTGCTCGCTTTGTTTCTTTTCTTTTTCTCCTCCTTCCTCTTTCCTTTCTTCTGCTGGGTGGTTCTTTCTTTCTTTCCTCCCTAGCCTTTTTCAGCTGTGAGCTCTGATTGATGATGACGATGGCGGCTGTGCAGCTGATGAAAAGCTTCCTATCCTGGTGGTAGTGGTGAGAAAAGCTGGGAAATTTCCTCCATAAAAGTGGCCCAATCGGGTGGAAACTGCTCGAATTCCGCTGAATTTTGCTTCATCCAGCGGCCGATCAGATAACTGAAGAAGATTTCTACAAGATGATAACTTTTGTGGATTCCGCGGCGAAGGAGCGCGAGCGGGAGAGCACTGACAACAAGTGCCTTGACCCGCAGCTTTGGCACGCCTGCGCCGGCGGCATGGTCCAGATGCCTCCGGTGAGCTCCAAGGTCTATTATTTCCCCCAGGGCCACGCCGAGCACGCGCAGGCCGTCGATTTCCCCTCCGGCGCCGGCCGGGTCCCACCCCTCATCCTCTGCCGCGTCGCCGGAGTCCGGTTCATGGCTGATCCGGACACCGACGAGGTGTTCGCCAAGATCCGCCTCGTCCCCGTCCGCGCCAACGACGGCGCCGCCGATGACGGCGGCATTGGCGCCGGCACCGACGCCGCCGCCGCCGCCGCCGCGGCGGAAGAAAAGCCGGCGTCTTTCGCCAAGACGCTGACGCAATCCGACGCCAACAACGGCGGCGGGTTCTCCGTCCCGCGCTACTGCGCCGAGACAATCTTCCCTCGTCTCGACTACTCCGCCGATCCCCCCGTCCAGACCGTGCTCGCCAAGGACGTCCATGGCGTCGTCTGGAAATTCCGCCACATCTACCGCGGCACGCCTCGCCGGCATCTTCTCACCACGGGGTGGAGCACCTTCGTCAACCAGAAGAAGCTCGTCGCCGGCGATTCCATCGTCTTCATGCGCACCGACAACGGCGACCTCTGCGTCGGCATCCGCCGCGCCAAGAAAGGCGGCGTCGGCTGCCCGGAGCTCCCGCCGCCGATTTCTCCGGCGGCCGCCAATTACGGCGGAGGAGGATTCTCCATGTTCTTGAGAGGAGGCGACGATGACTGCAGCAACAACAAGATGTCGCCGGCGGCGAGGGGGAAGATTAGAGCACGTGTTCGGCCGGAGGAGGTGGTCGAAGCGGCGAATCTCGCCGTGAGTGGGCAGCCATTCGAGGTGGTGTACTACCCGAGGGCGAGCACGCCGGAGTTCTGCGTGAAGGCCGGCGCGGTGCGGGCGGCGATGCGGACGCAGTGGTTCGCCGGAATGAGGTTCAAGATGGCATTTGAGACTGAGGATTCGTCGAGGATCAGCTGGTTCATGGGGACTGTATCGGCCGTGCAGGTTGCTGACCCCATTAGATGGCCTAATTCACCATGGAGACTACTTCAGGTACAACACATCCAAACTCTGAATTTCCCCTGTTTCAAAGTGCACTGTCCTATGAAGGACTAACTGCAACACAATGTTGCAGTGTAATTATTGGTATTTAGGATTGTGCTGTCCATGGTTATTGCTTGCATTGATGTTTGGGAGGAAAATGGCTTTTTTGCATTGCAGGTGTCTTGGGATGAACCGGACTTGTTACAGAATGTGAAGAGAGTGAGCCCATGGTTGGTTGAGCTTGTGTCAAACATGCCAGCCATCCACCTTGCGCCTTTCTCGCCGCCACGGAAGAAGCTTTGTGTGCCGTTGTATCCCGAGCTTCCGATCGATGGCCAGTTTCCGACACCGATGTTCCATGGAAATCCACTCGCCCGTGGGGTTGGTCCTATGTGCTATTTCCCGGATGGCACTCCTGCAGGCATACAGGGAGCCAGGCATGCTCAATTTGGTATATCTTTAACAGATCTCCACCTTAACAAACTGCAGTCGAGTCTTTCGCCCCACGGGTTTCACCAGCTTGATCATGGCATTCAGCCAAGGATCGCTGCTGGATTAATTATCGGTCATCCAACAGCTCGGGATGATATCTCATGCTTGTTGACAATTGGTACCCCTCAGAACAACAAGAAATCAGATGGCAAGAAGGCACCAGCTCAGCTGATGCTTTTTGGAAAACCTATACTCACAGAGCAGCAGATATCCTTGGGTGACGCTGCTCCAATGGCTGTTAGGAAGAGCTCTTCTGATGGTGATGCTGAAAAGACGGTGAATAAGAGTAACTCAGATGTTTCGAGCCCGAGAAGTAATTTGAATGGCGCCACAGATAATATGTCATGTGGAGGTGTTCCATTGTGCCAAGACAATAAGGTACTTGATGTTGGGTTGGAAACAGGGCACTGCAAGGTATTCATGCAGTCAGAGGATGTTGGGCGCACACTTGATCTCTCTGTGGTTAGTTCATATGAGGAACTATATCGGCGGCTTGCTGACATGTTTGGCATTGAGAAAGCTGAGTTGATGAGTCATGTTTTCTACCGTGATGCAGCTGGGGCACTCAAGCACACTGGAGACGAACCTTTCAGGTCAGTACGGTTTTGGATTAAAATGTGTGTTTCTGTTCAAGCAGAAGATTACCTGTTTTATGAACCGATTAGTTAGTATTTAGTCCTGTCCACCCATCAAATAGAAGGGCTTCTCCTATTTTATCTGGTTTCATACCATAAAAAAGTCTTTATTGTTTTTCCTATAAACCACCTGATAAGATGCATATGGTAACCTCTACAACACCATTTAAATTGGCTAATGGCCATTTATTGGAAGAACATCGAAATGTCCACATTGTAGTAGTTGTGTCATTTGTAGGCTTTTAAGTTGGCATATTTAAGTTCGCTTAACTTGAAGCACCCAAACTCTAGGTCTTCTTTCCTTGGAAGCATCCATGTAGTACATTGACTTTAGAGGAGTTTTAAGCTGGGACACCAAAATACCTTCTGTCCATAATGTCGAAGAAACCGTCGTTCTCAACTCGCATTTGCTACGTACAGTTCTTTCTTCTTTCCTCATGTACTGAACATATACTAAAGTGTTGAAGTACTTGTTTTGAATTTGCAGTGAGTTCACCAAGACAGCGAGAAGGCTGAATATACTAACAGATACAAGCGGCGATAACTTAGCGAGGTAGGAGAAATTAAAGCTCTTGTCAATTGTACAGCTGGTGGAGCACGGTGGCAATTTTGAAAGCAAAAAAATTGCCAGTTTCATATTAATGGTGCAATTTCAAGGAGGCAATTTGAGTTCTCTGTTTCATTAGAGCTCCCAGAATGGGATTGACTGTAATCCAGTACCTATATTTATCGACAGATTTACCAGACTGGCTCTATCCTATTGTCATGTAGACCGATCGTGCACGCGGTTGCATTTGATCGTTGTTGATTTGTTGTGTACTCAGCCACGAACCGTCACTACGCAAATGCGATTACGGGAATTTTTTGCAATATCTTGAATTGTCTGAAAAAAAAAATTAATCTGCGTGCTCTGTTTTTAGTACTTCGTATCAGAGAGATGGCGCGGTTTCAAGAACCAAACTGGAGTCAGAATGGGCAAACCTTTGTGTTCTTCTGGAAGTACAGGTATCTTTTTTTTCCCTTTCTTATTGTGTGATTGAATTTATTAGCATCGAAACTTTGCAACATTGTAGCAAACCGTATTATGCATACTCGAAAATGAAAATGGTAGTAAGCGCAGTAGCAATGGCAACGATTTTTAGTTTTAAAATTTGAAAATTTTGACCGAAAACCATAAAAAATTTCAATTGATATCAAAATTCCATTTTGGAAGTTAGATGTTTTTCAATAAAAAACAATTTAAAAACAATAAAAATTGAATTGATCGGTCGCTAACTAGCCCGGCCCATCATACTCTGCATTCTTCTTCCTTTTTATTAGTAAAAAAACTTATCATACTCTGTATTCAGTTTGGCCATCGAATCTCAGAAACACACGCTTCCATCCTCACGTCACGATCCGAAACGCTGCAATACGGGAGCGCAATGTCGACGACCTGTCGTCGTGTGTTCTGTTGCCTACATGCTTCAGCGAGTGACCGACCGACCAACTAGCAGGCCGTCCGACTGCGACGTCCACTGTTGCCACACTGCCATCCGTGGACGCCACCACAATCTCCACAATCTTTCCCCTCCCCCAGTTTGTACTGTCAAAGTTGCAGACAAATTGTCGAAGTATACGTGAATAATTTTTGATACAGACATTTCACTCTTCCACAAAAAAAAAAACAAAAATTGGTACAGTACCGGAGTGAAAATTGTATGGAGAAATGTAGGCGTACGAGTGTACGTTGCCGTCCGATCGCTTCCGTTTTGACGTCGTTTGTGCGTTCGTAGCAGCAGTCAATCAGGCGCGGCTGTGGCGAGTCCGGCCGGTGTTGGTGGTTGCGCCGTCGTCGTATCATACGGAGATCGCGCGTGCCGATGTGCGACCCGCTCGGTGATCACTATCGGCCCCGTGACAACGTACAGGTACAGGTACACGTACACGTACGTATAGCTATCACAAAGCGGTTACCCAGCTCATGCACAGCTCTAGGGCTGATTTGGGACAGGGAATTTTGTTTTCAAGGATTTAAATTTTGATATAAGTCATTTCGAACAAAGGAATGATTCCTCTTAAAAATGTTAAATAATGAATGGACTATTTTTCATAGGGATATATCTTGAAGCAAAACTAACAGGATTAATCTTGTCTGAGACAAATGGGAACAAGAATTCGAGAGAGATGCTTAGTACCTTTTAAGAGTGTGGCAAATAGTTAGTTCTTCTTTTTTTGCTTTTTACGTTTTCTTTTCTATGTGTCATCCAATTTGAAAAATTACAATGTTGTTTTAGGAATTTACAGGGCAGTACATTTCCTAATCCGGAATACTGTATTTTTTCTATTATTACGGTTCTTATACAATTACTCAAAAGTAGCCTTACTGTATGCCGTTGGATCTCCCGGCCGGTTGCACTGTTGAATGCTCGAAAATCGGAATCACCTTCCTACAGTACTAGTACTATACGGGGCAGCTGTTTTGTGTGTACATACAGCCGATCTATCTCCCGGACATAACCTTGTGCAAGGCGATCGAAGTACGTACGTACTCTGGCCCCCAGTTCCATATATACCTTCTGCACGGGTAAAAAACAGCAAGTTCGGGTAAAAAAGGAGTGATACGTACGTACTACGTACTCCAGTGTTATGAATGCTAAGCTGATCACCAATCATCACTGCTCTTGATTTGCACGGCCAAAAGGTATAAAGGTCGAATATTAATTTTACAGCAGAAATCTCGGCAAAGCAGGGGAATTTTTACCGCTGCTATAGTAACTTGTACTTACTACTACTGTCTCAGAATTCAATATACATTCAGGGATTCATCGATCTCCATACCTGAAATGAACAGCAAGTTAATTAATTAGAGCATTTTTTTCTTGACGTGAGCATGAATTAGGGTGGTTAATTAATTATACACAAGTAGCAAAATCTTTGTAACAAGTGTACCAGGACAAACGGCCACCACCACCCCCCGTACGTGCACGTGCCTGCCTGCATATACGCAAACACAAAAAGCGTCGACCACATACGCACGCACGTACAACTTCACAAGTGTGCGAACAGGAGGAGCTAACCAGCCTACCACCGTTGAAACTTGAAAAACCGAGCGAGCGCGCTGCCGAGGCCGCGAGACGCACGCAAAGACACGACACGAGAGCCCAGTGCAGTACAGTACGCGCCGCGCGCGCGCGCGTTTTACTTTTGTCGTCCCCTGGGCCCTGGCTGATCCCGTCCCTGCCTCGCGTTGCAGCCGTCTCGGCGTTTGCCGGCTGCCGCCCCGGCGGGCTTGTGGCGATTACACAGGCGAGACACGCGCCGCGCTGCCGTGCGGGGGATCGATTCGGTAGCCGATCGAGCCGAGAGCGGCCGTGGAGCGTACGGCGCGGCCCACGTGAGACCAAAGGGGACAGCACGTGGACGGACGCGCGATCGATCGATCGGTCGGCATCGGACACGGCCCCGGACCCCGGACGCGATGTCTCCGAGCCGCCGGGCGGTGCGCGCGCCTCGGCTCGATAGATCGATCGTCCGTCCGGGCCCGGGCAAGTGATGCGATAGATCAAGCGCGTGCGTGCGTACGGACGCGGTTTGCCGGCCCGTTCCGTCACAGAGCGGCCTAGCCAAGTAACCATGCTAATGCTATGCCCCATGCTCAACTCCCATGCACCATGCACGGGTGCGATCGGGTCGGATCGATATACTACTATAGCAATTGTTTCCCATGTCTTTGTCACGTAATTTCTTCAGAGCCAAGCATGGACACAAGTGCCCGATATGCAGGCTATTATTTGTCCAGCCGTATCATAGCATGTCGGCATCTTTTTTTCCTTCTTCTTCATGACTTGATTTCAGAAATGGATATTAATTCACTTATATTTGCAATACTAATTAAGTTGCGGAATACAATTGAATTATTGAAGTACGGTAAGGGAACTATTTAACGACATAGAGACATGAGGTATTATATTCAACTATTTAATTATCATGTTCATACTAGTGGAGTCATAATTGACTTGAGAATACAGATACAAATAGTCCGATATATAGTTTATCTTTTGTCTTATCCCATATATTCCACGCTCGTTCACATTTGGATACGGATTAATTTCGGGTATTCATTTTATATCAACTGTATGGATCGATCCATCCCATTACACTCAAAGCGGTCAGGACTCAGCTGATGAAAAATACCCCACCCGGTTAGGCGATTACATTTATAAAATCTGCCCGGATTTAAGCCATCATGTCATTGCCTAATGTCCATATATAACAGTTTTGAATTATTTTTCTTCCAGCTGTTCGATCTCCTCTCAACAATATTGAATAGTACACGTACGTATTACTTTGATTTCTTCTACGTATACACGTAGATTTTGGTCACAACAATATTGAAGACATGAGAGTACCGACACCCCACCACTGTACAGTACCACGTACGTACGTTATGTATGCATTTCGGCAAGGTTGTCAAAGGTGGCGTACGTACGTGCGTAGAACAAGTTCTACGCATGCAAGTGGGCATAAAAAAACAAGGTAGGAGTAGCTACTGGCCAGAGAGCACAGTACCATCAAGAATTGATACAGGAAATTGACAAATATATCAATGCATCGATGATTTCGTAGATCTATTTTAAATTTTAATTTTATACGTACAATACTCTCTCTGTCCTAAAATACAAGGTGTGTTACAATTATACATGATCTTCAATTACTTGACAATTAATTTTTTCTGTGGATATTATCAAAAGCTATAAATTTTGTATTATAAATATAAATTTAACGATGTCCAATGCATAATCCTGAACATCAATTTTGTTAGTTTAATAATTATTGAAGATTTTTAAAAATTAACTTTACAAACAAAAAAAACATTTTACTACTATTTTAGAACGGGGGAAGTACCGCAGGTCAATCGATTGATCGATCTAGCTTGACATGAAAATTACGAATCCTAATTAACCAGCTATAATGATCAACCCATCCAATGCACCTAGGAGTTAGTACACAGTAATGGCAGAGAATTAAAGCCACCGTTTTGTTAATTTATCTCTCGATCCATCGGCCTATCTTTCTGTGTGCCGTGGGATCAACGCAAAAAACTAATCCAAACATGACCGATCCCAAATTCCCAATGCCCAATGGCAGCTGCTACCGCATCTCTTTTTTTTCGGTAGATCCGAGGCGCGGCGCGCGCGCTGTGTCCCCGCACGCACGCACGCATGATGCTCGCGCGGCCTCGGTCTCTTCTCTGCTCCGCTCCGGCCGCCGCGCGCGACGCCGTGTATTTTACTACTGGCCGCTCGCTGCCGTCTTTGCTTGCCGGGCTGAGTGAGACTTTTTGGCTGTTGATGATCCGTGCCGTGCTCGTCGGTCTCTCGTGACCTGACCTTTGCTGAATTCTCGTGGCTTTCTCGTGATTATTGACAGGTGGGGTACGTTACGTACGTAGCAGTACACTACACTGTGCTATGCACTGTAGACCTACCGCATGGCCGTTGACCCTATGTCCCTATTGCTTACTTCACTGTATCTGACAATCTGACATGGAAGTCTTCTCAGAATTATACGGGCCTGCATACACAGTCAGTAGAAGCCCATCTGCGCATCTAAGCCCAATAGCGTGATGGGACAATACTGGGCCTGGAATGTTGGTGGGCCGGTAAACGTGTAGTTCTGGGCTTCAGCGAGGCGCTTCTTCTTAACTGGGCCTTGGATTGGAAGGCCCCAAACACGTCCTTCCGCGGCTGCGCCGCCGTCGTTTGGAGGCGTCGGCGACGACGGCGAGGTGCCTCCGCTCGGCTAAAACCCCAGGTTACTGCGAGATCCACTCGATTCTGACATTTTATAGCTAGGTTACAGATTAGCACTTCAGCATGCTTGGCGCAGTGAGCAGGTGGGCGCATCGGTTGGTTCTCCGGCGATGCTGCTGGATATGCGGCGGCGGTGGCGGGGAGTTCGCGGGGGGTGTATGGTTACGGGGTCGGTGATCTGGGAAGCCGGAGTTAGCGGGCGCCAGGAAGAATGTCAGATGCTAACAGGGGGTGAATGTTATCACTTATCAGATCAGATCCTTTGTCTCTATGGGAGATTGAGAGCATTGCAAATCCCAAACCATGCAATTGAAAGGTATACGTTTGTGGTTCGAATATATATGGACTATTCAACTGTTGATTATTCTGAAAGCGTGGTGGAAACAGGAAACTATGAAATTGTTGCTTCCTTGAAGACAATTCTGTAGTTAAATTCTATCTGCTTCTTGTAACTGGAGGAGAAATCCTAGTGCATCTAGGAGTTTTGGACGGCAAAAGAAGTACCAGCTGTCAATATGGTGAGAACCTTCTGTGAATATTTTGTTTATTTTGATTTGGGTTGAGTTCTATGGAAAAAAGGATCTGGTTTTGACTTTTGACAACATTCACAATGACCAATTCATATTGGAAGTTAGAACCTTAACCAGTTCCATACTGCATTTTTTTTCTTAACAAAGCTGGCATGACTATTTCTGCGAGGAATTAATACAAAGATATATGTTAGAAATGTATCCACTCGGGCTATGTTGTTATGCAATACCATCTCTTGCTTCCATCAGTTGTTCCATGTGTAAAATGAATGTGAAGGGCAAAATAACATCTTGTTCTTTTTTTAGTAGTGCCTTAACTGCAGATTAATCTATTTAGTTGTAGTTAAATTTCAACATGCTTGCTCTAACTTTGATTGCTCCTTTACATGAAATCGATAATTACAGTTGCAACATCCCAGATACGGATGGCAGATGGCATCATGTGAATATGCAGAATTGCAGATAGTGACTCATACCAAACCCAGTGCTCCATCTGTGTCTAATGTGCTGGGTGTTAGCATGATTTGCTGGTTTTATGGTATTCTTTTCCTTGATCCTTATCTTGATTAGTATTATTGGTCATCAAGTATTTGTGGAATTGGAAACCATCTGTTAATGTAGAAGGGAGAGCGACCTGTTCCTTAGACTCATTTAGTGTTTTGGAACCTATCATTGCCAACCTCTTATCCCTCCCTTCTCAGAATTGAACACAAGTTCAGTGAAGCAAGGACAGTTAGTAGGAGCAGCTGCCTGATGGTCCATTCACTCTTGTAAATCATGATTGTAAACCTGTTAAAAAGGGATTTCATTTTTTGTTTTGTACACTGCCTGATATTTGCTCACATGAACTCCAGAAGATGGTTGCTGCTTTTAATAGAATTTTTCCGTGAATATGCTTTGCGTATCTTTTGTATTAAGTAGGAGAGTTAGCCCGTGGGCCAAACAAACAAAATCTTTACAAGTCAGGAAGGAAAGAAAGAAGAAATTAGAAAGATGGTGTTAGTATGCCTTTTTTTTTCATTTTAATCTATTGCATTTTGTATTGTTACTCTCAACAAAGTATGTATTTCAACTTGGAATTTTGAGCATAGGTATTGATAAGCTCATCCGTCGTTTTTCAGGCAATAAAAGGCATGGTTATGTTAGAGTTGGGAATAAATATGTTAGAGTTATGTAATTGACTGTTGCGCTTTTTCAGAACTTTTCTGGCAGTGGATCCTTTTGTAGAATTTTTCTGGAGTGTTGGAAGATTGGTTGACTTTGTCACTTTCATTCATTAGTTTTGCTTCATGGGTATTACATATACTCTTGTCAATTTTCTAAACAAATTCTATGCATAATATTATATGCTGAAATTTCTGCATCTATTCATTTGATGTACATATTTTCTAGCTATTGTGTCTCATTTGCCTGATTAATAGAACCAGGACTAAAAGGACTAACTGTTACCACGGATGAGATGAGGAAGGCTGCCTGCGTTTATCGAGCTTTTCATATGAATACAGAGGAGGATGTTTCTAATTACCTGCTATGTGTAATATGTATGCAAATTTCCAATTACCAGATTTTTACTTGCGTTATTTTCCTTGATTCTGATGGTGTGAACTGTATGCAATAGTACCCCAGGATGTATAAAACCTGGAGATCAAAGCAGAAAGGCCTTTATTTAGAAGCAAAACAATTAGGTTGTTTTTGCTTGTGCCATTTCTTGAACTAACTTACCAGTATGTCCTGTTCATAGTGGACTTGGTTAGTTGGACCACATGCTTTATCCCTTGAAGCAAGGCCTATTGCTATCTACTATTAATGAGACTGCCAAACCATACTGATCAAGCAGACAAGAAGAGCATTTATTAGATGCAGCTCATGTGGTATGCAATATATGTGAGTACTGATATAAGCGATAATTATCATGATTATGAGTTGTCACTACATGTGTAATTTATGTAGCTGTCTCCAGTCTCCGCTAATTGAGTTGCTCAGCATTTTTCTTCTGTTGCCTCAGTTGACTTCAACGGGATGAACTACCTTCTTGACCATTTTTCAGTTTTAGGTTGCAAGTTGAGAGATGAATAATCATGTACAGTGAACGCATAAAAAGGACTATTGAATTGGTCACTGAAGGCCTATCCGTCACAAAATACCTGGTTTTTTTTTGCGGGGAAATACCTGGTTAACTTTGTGAAATACAATTAATAGCAGTCACTATGTTTACCTTAATGCAGCAAGTTGGTAGCAGTTTCATGTCTTCATACTCACATCGTTTTTCTTTACATTGTTTGTTTGCATCATATAATGAAGCATGACCATGCTTATCTACCTTCGGGTGCTTGATGGACCTGAAGAAAGAGTTTGCTAATTTCTTTTGGCAAGTATAGTACTATGATGTATATTCCCTGAAGGAATCATTATAGAAATCCGAGACAACATAAGTAGTTGGCATCAAATTTGGGCCGCGTTTGAAGCAGACATTGAAATTGGATTGATTTGGACACGTAAAATGAGAAAGATCATTAGCACATGATTAATTAAATATTAACTATTGAAATTTGGAAAAATGGATTCGTATGAATTTTTAAAGAAACTTTTATATAAACTTCGTTTGCGAAAAATACACGGATAATCGTTTTGGAAAACGTGCTAACGGAAAACGAGGCATAAAAATCCTCTCCTACCCTGAAACGAACGGGGCCTTGGTCTAATCATGATGATTTTTGGCGCAAATCAAGCAATCACCATAATTATCATCACAATTCCGTGAGAACTTTTCGGGTGAACTTGAATCTGCCTTCGCTGGAAATACATGGCAACACCTTCAGACCTTTTCTTTACATGTACTGGTTTTCTCAGGACAGTCGTAAAATGCGTACAGATCTTCTTCACAAGGGAATAACTGAAAATTCACATTTGAAGTGTTCAAAGGCACAATTCGTCCGGAAGAGAGTTCCTCTGACGTCGGGTAGTCAGTGACGTTGTCATTGAAAGGTGGGCCCGTGGACAGTGGGGCCCACATGTTAGTGACAACTTCCCTCTGACTTTCACGTCAGAGGATCTCGTTCGTTCCTCCGGCATGCCAGCATCCCTGCTGGCATGTATTAACTTTGCAATTGTTTCTTTGTTAACTTCAACCGTTCTTGTTCAAGTCAAAACCTGACTATCTGAGGTTGCGGGGAGTTCATGCCGTCGCTGTGCTGCAGCCTGCAGCATGGGAAAAAGAACAGAGAAGTCTCCTTCGCCACATGACGCTGTTCGTATTCCAGGCGTAGTTGTAAGACTTGGTCAGAATTCAGAAGTCAACAGACTGGAAGGTTCAGAGCAGCGTCCTGGGCTGCCATTGTAGAATTTGACGAGGGTATTTTATCTGTTCTAATAGACATTATTGATCGTTAATCATGTGATTTGGACCGGCTAAATGCTTACTGTATGTTTCCATGCAGTTGCTATCAACCCTTGCTAAGGGGGTAAAATGTATAGTTAAAATCTGAGGAAAATAGAGGATTTTTTCTATCAACTTTGAAAAAGGGAACATACAAATAATAACCGTTTACAACTTCCACTTTGGACTAATCTCTCAAAAAAAAAAAAAACTTCCACTTTGGACTCCTTGCGTATAAGCTGAAACTTACTTATCACATAATCATCAGATCCTAGGTGTTCTGATTATCGGATGGACATGAACCTGTGTTGCTTCAGTAGTAGGCCCATTGTCAAAAATATCTACCTTCTAGCTAGCTTTTGTGTTATAAAAAAATATATTCAAACCTCAAGAACTGCTAAATTCCACAACCTTTTCACCAGATGATGTGAGTACAACGTAGAAGGAGAAGCGGGAATTAAAGAGGGAGACCGTAAATTGCCAACCTACAACTTGCAAGGTCTTTTTTAAATGGCTGAACCTTTTTCTGTACTGTTGCCAAATTGATGAATCTTGACAAACCTTGTTTGAATTGGAGATAATTTCCGCATATAGATAATTGGTTTGCTTCTTTGTAAGTACTTGCTCTCAATATTCTTGGATACCAATTGTCAATCCCCAAATCAAACATAACCTGAAAAGTACAATTGCTGAATCCTGAATGTTCTCTGAAAACCTGAGGAAAAAAAAAACCTCCTTTCCTATAAAGCAAACACTCCACAAGTCTCGGCACACCTCGCCCGC
>CM002484.1:19143712-19175506 GCA_000325765.3 Leersia perrieri
CTTCTCACAAGAAAGCAAGAAAGAATCGAAGTGGGGAAAAGAGAGATGGCGACGCGGATTCCAACGGCGGCGGCGGCGGCGGCCATGGTGGTGGCGATGGTGATCTCGGTGGCGGCGGCGCAGACGCCGAGCTGCGCGTCGAAGCTGGTGCCTTGCGCGCAGTACATGAACGGGACGGACACGCCGCCGGCGGCCTGCTGCGACCCGCTCAAGGACGCGGTGAAGAACGAGCTCAAGTGCCTCTGCGACCTCTACGCCTCGCCGGAGATCTTCAAGGCCTTCAACATCAACATCACCGACGCACTCCGCCTCTCCACGCGTTGCGGCGTCAGCCAGACCACCAGCTTGTGTTCCGGTAACTTTACTAACCTCCTTCTCCAATCTTGTTTTTAAGTTTAACAGAGAATATGTGTTGCTTTGATAGACATTACTACCATGGCATCCTATTACCAGGTGTGCATCGATTGATCTGTTTGATTTTGTGATATTAGGATCCAATTCACCCAAATAGATTGATTTAACTGTTTGTGCACTGACTAGTGACTAGATATGCGGTTTGTTCTTGCTAAAATGGTTGCCCATCAAAGTCGCTGGACAGTTGTTAAATACATAGATTCTGTTAGAGTTAGTTACAGGAGATATACCGCGTAAACTGTTCTTACTGCATATCTATTATAAATTGATGTAATCAACAGAAAATTGGGGTAAGTTTAGTCAACTCAAGTGTGTGCAAACTGCAAAGGAACGGTTTACTAGTGGGGTTGTGTTTTGCATTTTGTTGCAAGTGGCGTAGGGAAGTTGGTCTTTCTGTCTTCTATCAGGTCAAACTTTAACAAAGAAAAACACATATGTGTGAAATATTGGACTAAAGCTCCATGATTTGGGTTGACCAGAAGCTTGGAGGCATCCAGATCTTTTTTTTTTCTCCCCTTTTTGCGTCCCTACTATCCTTGTCCAGCTGTCCTGTAATAAGGTTAGATTAATCTGAAGATGACACGGTGCCAGAATATTCCAGTTTTCCCTCCATTATAGTACTATGATTGCCTTGGGTGTAATACGAGATGAATGATTAGTTTCAGCCGAGTCTTGGATGTAGTATTCTAGCCATTTCACATTTGGGATAATGTTTACAAATCAACCAGGAATATAACTAATTTGGTCATGACCTGATGAAATGGAACCATGCAACTTAATAAATTTGTTTAGCACTGTCTTGTGCTGGTACCGTCATTTCCAAATTCATTCTTTTGAATTCACATCAGAAAACCTTGCATATGCTACTATATCTGTTGTATTTGGCCAACCGCCCTTTTATTCTTTGATGGTTCGCAATAATTAACATTTTCTTAAGATAGTTGTGTTGCATATATCTGTATGATTTGCTGATAAGTGTCTACAATGACAATTTTGCAGGACTTTCTCCTACGAGCTCTCCTCCAGGTAATACATGCTTTCTCAAGATAGTATGCATAGCTATTTGACCCCAAGATTTGCTTACTTTGTTTGATATGCGACACCTTACTTTTTAGATAATGTATAAACAATCCGGCCTTTGCTTGCGAACAGCTATAGCCCATTATTACAATATTCGCTCTAGAATGACACCTTACCACCTGAAACTTCTTGTCTGGTCAAATAATTTTTGGTATGGCATATGGATCAAGTCATACCAGTCAGTCCTGTAGAAAGAAACTGCTCCATTTATGTTTGACGTGAACTTGAACATGGGTCTGTTAGAAACTGAACCCTGATTAAATAGATGAATGGAATTATGTATGGTTGGACGTGTGGTAGACATGGTCCCAAGGATTACTGTGGGCAACAGTTTAGCACAATCATTTGAAGATGCATGGTATCCGTTCTAGATAAGTTCTAGAATATGTATATGGTGCAAAAACCATACTGTACCAGCTAAAACAGATAATAAATGCTGCACAAAGTAGAAGTTAGTATTGTCTGCACGAATTTATTTTAAGATGTTCCATCTTTAAGTCTGCAAACCAACTAAACAACTTGGGTATCTGCCTAACTAGCATCAATTAAAGAGGCTAGAAATGTTAACAGGAACAGTTTGTATTGATTTAGCATGCTATTAACAGTCTGTTAAACTGCCTTACAGAGTCATATTCATGATTTCATACTTCATACCGTTGTCAGTCAGTTTTTTATAGTGATGATGTTTTTTTTCATTTCAACCTCACACTATGTCAAATTCCTGAAAAGGTGGGGTTTCATATGCTTAGTAGGGTGTTCAGGGATAGCAAACATTGTTTCTTAGAGTAAATATTGGGCCTAAGTGTCTAAAAAGGTCTAGCATGACTCAAAATAAAGGATAAGAAATCCCATTCTGCCAACATGATCTTTTTCTTCCATGTGAAACAACTAAAACTATGAATTTAGTTTAGTCATTAGCATGATGGATATACATTATCTGTGCATATAACATCACAATTCACAAAAGCATTATATTTTTTACTTCACAATTCTTAATTCAATGATTGCAGCCTCTCCATCAGGTGGCAAAAACGCTGGTCATCGCACTATGTCAGTCGGTCTTCCAGGACTGATGAGCTTGTTCATAGTATTGTGGTCTGTATTGGCGTAAGAGTCTTAGTTCACCAGAGATGTTATCCCTTATTCCACCATAGAGGATTCGCATGTACGATCTTGTTGCTTGCCGATGCCATCATTGTGTAGTTCATCAGAATTCGTTTTGCTGTGTATCAATGTAGCAAGTCAGTAAACTTTAATTACTGGAGCCTGAATTTCCACGCTGTTTTCTTTGTTGTGCTGTGCCTAGACCTGGCCTGATCAAAGTATAATGAATGAATTGTTACCATCTATTCCAAAATTTCTTAGATGTGATTGTGAAGAACAATAATTTGCCACGCTATCTTCAATTTGATTGTGATTATGAGAGGATTTCTTCTCCTCTGTTTCCTTTTTTTTTAAAAAAAAAACACTGGATTTCAGCCAATTTCTGAATGAATCATTGGATCAGTAGCGATCCTAGCTGGGCTGCAAAGTTTCCTGGGACATTGTTTGCTCACCAAAGGATAAAGGCGGTCTAGGCATTCACAACCTTCGCATTCAAAACGATGCCCTCCTCCAGAAGTTCCTCATCAAAGTGTATAGCCCCGGCGATGCTCCCTGGCAGTTTTGGTCTCGGGAGCGCTATGGATGGTCGGCTTCGCGCGACCTTGGTGACACTCCTACCTCTATCACCTCCGTATGGCGTGACATCGTCCTCAGTCTCCCCTCCTTCCGCAGCAGCTCCGTCGTCACCATTGGTCGAGGTGACTACGCTTCCTTTTGGCACGATCGTTGGCTGCTTCACTCTATGTTAGCGGAAACCTTCTCAGCCTTATACTCTCACACTACCAGGCCGCATGCCTCTGTCCTTGCCCACTCTCCTTTTCAGTTAACGCTGCGTCCACGTCTCTCCATCACGGCCTCCTCTGAGTTAGCTGCCTTGCTAGCCACTCTCTCGACCGTCACCTTGTAGCCTGACCTCCCCGACACCCGGCTCGGTCCGTCCTCCAGTCCCATTACCACAAAATCCATTTATCGCTTATCCTTCCATGTCATCCCGAACTGCCCCTTTGCCACTTCTGTTTGGGCAAACCTGGCCCCCGCCAAATGCAAGATTTTCCTTTGGACTACCTTCAAGAGACGCATTTACACCAACGATAGGAGATATCGCCGCGGCATTTCAAATTCTGACCAATGCCCCTTCTGCTCCTCAACTGAAGACATTGAACACCTTTTCCTCCACTGTCCTAAGGCTCGCTCCCTCTGGCAATTCCTAAACATTGATGCGCAAATGATCGCTGACTTACTCTTATTCCAAGCCTTATGGGACTTGCCGCTTCATACTCTAACTGCCTGCATGGACGTCACCACCAACCGCACATTCTGCTCTGCATAGTCTGGAATATTTGGAAATATCGTAATTCCAAAGCTTTCAACGGAATTGACGAACCCCTCCCCGTTGCTGTCAAGCGCTGTGGAGAGGACTTGATCCTTTGGTCTCACCGCTCAGCCGATACCCTACGTCGCCAAAATTTGAGAAATTTGGGGATAGCCCTCTTAGAGCAATGTAATAGTTAACCCCCTTGTATGCTTTTCCTGCTTTCTCTGCCTTTCCCCCTGTACATTCTCAGTTTCTCACTATACTTGTAATGTTTGTGATTATTGCAATAAAGTTCATGTTGGGCCAAGCCCGCCGTAGTTTCCATAAAAAAATCCTAGCTGGGCTCAAGAATGTGCGGCCCACATCAAGGAGAATAAGGCCCAGTGAGATGATTTCCGAATAGACCCTCAGATAATATTATATTACCGTTTATACCCTCGAAAATAGGACGTTACCAACATGTATTGACCGTTTGATGAGATATCTGTGATTGATCCAGCACAGAACGGCGAAGAGAATTTCTCGCAAAAGCCCCTATTGCAACTGAAATTTCCAGTCCTTTCGCTAAACCCCCATCTCCTTCCTCTCTCCCCCATTCTCCGGTGAGCCGCGGCGGCGGCGGCGGCGGCGGCGAATTCTAGAGACGTGTTGCCTCCCGAAATGCTCTCCCGCGCAGTATCCCTCCGCCGCGCGGCGGTGGCGGCGGCCTTCTCCACCGCGGCGGCGAGGCCGGAGACCGGCCTGTACGGCTTCGATGTGCTGCGCACGGCCAAGGGCTTCCGCCGCTTCGTCGACGACGCCATCGAGAGGTAAGGGGGGAAAAATACTCTCTCACCTAGTCACCCAAAACCAACAATTGGATGCTAGGAGTTTGTGAGACTTTGCTCAATCGCGCAGGTCGGACGAACTGGTGGCCTACATCGCGCAGCTGCCGCCGTCGGCGGAGATTGTCCGTGCCATGGATGAGATATCCAATACGGTATCCTGCTTCCTCTTCTTCTAGTGGAGTATGAATTGGTGGCTGAGTTGGGATGGGGTGACTGATGCGTGTTATACTTGATGATTTGGGTAGGTCTGCTCGGTTATTGATTCAGCAGAGTTGTGCAGGAACACACACCCAGATAGGTGAGTGTAGAGCGATTTGATTCTTATGAAAATCGGATAATCTGGGAGACTGGAACAATGTGTTTTAGTTTTGACCAATTACATATGTGCTCTGTATCAGGGAGTTTATGGATGAGGCAGATAAGGCATCTATGAGAATTTATGAACATCTTCAAGTAAGCTCAATAACATGAATGTTGTTTACCCAAATCGTTTGGTTTGAGGAAAGAGTGAGGGAGAGAACTGAGTGAAATGACCAAGTCAGAACCATTGAATTTCTTTTTCCCTGTATCTCTATGCAGTACCTGAATACCAACACTACTTTGTACAATGCAATACTTAAAGCTGAGAGTGAAGGTGTCCTGCTCACAGAGGAAGCTCGAAGGGCAGCCACCACATTGCGTGTTGACTTTGAGAAGGGGGGAATTCATCTTCCTAAAGGTTGCCCTATTAGAGTTATACTATGCTTCTTGGTTTCCACTGAGTGTTGCTAAAAACATGATTTCTCCCATGGCAGATAAACTCGAGCATGTTAACCATCTGAACATTGAGATTGCCCAGCTGGGTCGAAAGTAGGCACATGAATTGTACAATAAACAGTTCCTGTCATCATACGTTTTTCTTTTTGTCAAACTGTTCGTCTTGGCTTTGCCTATCTGTAAACTTACTATCAGAAAGTGATCTCATTATTTGTTGACATTGCTTGTTGCTAAGATATATATGTTTGACATACATGGCATTGAGTTAATTTTAACCATTGGGTTTTGCTTCTGTTTTGAAAATATATCATCTTTTAGCTTGTTTGCCTGCATGGGCCTATATAGATAGTCTTACTGCCTGCTAATTTGTTGATAGCTATCATGTCACAATGTTTAAAATTAGAAGGATCAAATTACCTACTATAAGTACTTATTAGCTCTCTTGCCATCATATTACTAATATAAATGATTTAGTACTTGCACAGACTATTAAGTATGAGGCTAAGGAATTTTTTTTAAGAAAAAGGGTATATATAATCTGGTTAATAATGGATTTCTTGACAAAATTTCCTCCTTTTCCTATTTCAACGGGAAGGCGAAAAATGATGTTGGATCACCATTGCATACACAATATGCATGCGGCTTGTAATTGTATTAGGTTTTGTTTGGCTGTGCTATACAGCACAGCCCACCGGCTGCATCGAAGCTAAATTGCTGCCTGGCACAGTTGTCCACGGCTGCAGCACAGCGGCTGTTTAAGGCAGCCAAACAGGCCCTTAATAAAATTATCTGTTATTCTGAAATGCTATAAGATCTTCTATTAATTTAGCATTTTTTCTAGTTTAACTGCATAGTTCATTGGCTTCCTCTCTACGTTCCTGTCCAGTATATATCCGTAGTGCCCCTTCTTTATCACTAAATTGATTCTTTGAATTGTAATTCATGCCAAGACTGTTGACTTGAGGTTCTAAATGTGAAATTTTTCCTGTTGCTGGTGAACTTACTCATGCTTTATTTGACAGGTTCAGTGAAAATGTTATGAATAAACCAGGTTTTGTGGATATATATCCAGCTTCACGCATTCCAAGGAATATGCAGCGTCTTTTTGAATCCATTCACCGTGCTAAACCTAGGGGCAATGAGGAACAAAACAATCCAATAGACACTACAAGACAAAAGGGTGTAAGGATAGTTACAGATTCAGGTACTCTATCAACAGCACTGAAATGGGTCTCAGATGAGGAAGTACGTCCCTTTATTCCACTCAGCAACCATTAGCCATCAATATATTGTATGCTATCAATCTAACATTTCCAAATTTTCCAAAGATCAGGAGACAGGTATATATG
This sequence comes from Leersia perrieri, assembly GCA_000325765.3. Classification (NCBI taxonomy): domain Eukaryota; kingdom Viridiplantae; phylum Streptophyta; class Magnoliopsida; order Poales; family Poaceae; genus Leersia; species Leersia perrieri. The sequence continues at coordinate 19,150,558 of CM002484.1, forward strand.
GTAGGGAACTCTGAACCTCGTGAAAACGTAGCAGTTCTTGATGAACTTATAAATGCACGCGACGAGCTTGCAAAGGTAATTTTTCCTGTTATTGTAGAGCATTTAGTTGAAGGAAGTAGAGGCCCTGATGCCATTGTTTTTTAAATTTGCTTTGTTTATGGTAAACAACACTGAATGGCGTACTGGCAACTAGTTATGCTCTGCGATAAGGAGAGACGAGGGTTAAGCTGTTGTTAAGTTTACTAAAATGGCTTGTTTTACATGACATATTTATGACACAGTATCTGATAAATTGTTTGAAGGATATGGTATTTTTCACTAAAAAAAATCCTAACCATGTAATTGAGGAGCTAAAATTGAATCGGCATTCTGTAAAAAATATTTCCAACCGATGGAAGACTAGTTCATTTGTTTACTCAAAAAGTTTTTAGATGCAGTTCATTTGTGTGAAATCATGAATGACCTAAATGGGCTTCATTGCATTTATGTCTTGTAGCAAATGTCCAAGGCTCTAAGCTAGATGTGACATGTTGAACTCTCTTATTTCACAGCATGGGATCCAGTTAGAGTTATTAATGGATGGCCTGACCTCTTCCTTTTGTAGTAAAATGTTCTGCCGCCTGCAGATTGCCTTTTATGAATGATTTTGCTTGGATCATATCTGTTGGGACCAGTTAGACCCAAAATTTTGTTCTGCTATTTGTGTTCTGGGTGTCTAGTACAAGTTATATTTCTTTCTAATTTATTTGTTATTTGGATCACATGTTATAATTTGATATAAATAGATAAATCCAATATTCGCCGCGCTTGCTCTTTCCTAAACATTGCAATTGGAAGAACCAAATTAAAATTTTACCTCATTGAGTTTCGAAGTACATTCAGGAAATACCATGACAAATGACTGAATATGCTTCAATATTTACTGCTATTCCAGGAAAGGCTACAGACTGTCTTCTTATTATTGTCCTTTTTTTCAGACCATGGGATGCAAATCGTATAGTGATTTCGCTATTCGTCCTAACATGGCTGCATCAGTAGATGTCGTCATGTCATTTCTCAATGATCTGAGTGACACGGTTAGGCAGAAAGCTGATGAGGTACGACTCAACTTCATCAGCGCTTGGCTAGTTTGACATTGTGCATTGATAAATTATATCCAACCACTAGTTTCTCTCTGTTGATAGCACCTTCTTTGCAGGAATTAAAGAGTATACAGGACTTTAAGAGAAAAATATGCAATGAAAAGAGTGCTAATCTTGAACCATGGGATGAGGATTTCTTCATTGGAATGATGAAATCATCTGTGCATAGCCTGGATGTCTCGGTATGTGCTAGTTTTTGTGGACATGAGCTTAAAAGTATAGTATAAATACTTTATAACATGTTATTTAGATCAGAAACTAGATCTTTATGTAAGTTCAATACCATAGGTTGACACAAGCCAATGCAATCTAAATTTGGTACCATGAACTAAAGTGGTTATGAGGGGAAGAAAAAATACAGTAGTATCTAATTAACACATAATTTAGTGATATAATTAATATGTCAGTTGAAAAGCTTAATGTTCAGTGATACCTTAAATATCATTGCTTATTCAAATTTTGCCTTTTGTGCCATTTTTGAAATACCTGACAGGTAATCGCAGCATACTTTCCATTGTCCCAGTGCCTAAAGGGCTTAAACGTGCTTGTGGAATCATTATTTGGTGCCATGTTCCATCAAATTCCTATGGGGGATGGAGAGTCATGGCATCCAGATGTGATAAAGTTATCTCTCCATCATCCTGATGAGGTACTATATCGTTAAGCTTATAGTTTATTAGTTCTACAAAAAAAAAACTTCTGCTCTTATCCAGTCTAATCTACTATAGACTGTAATTAAATGCTTGAACTTCTGTTATTATAGATAAATTCTAATTCACTAATGTTAGGGGGGAGCATGACAATGACTATGTTTCCTTTTCAAAGCCATAGTTCTTAGAAAAATGAGCATGTCAGGTTATCAATCCCAATACTTCATTTTTCTGTTAAAATTGAGACAAACACCAGAAATAACATTTGGATGGTAGCAAAGTTGCCTATATATAAAACTTACATGGTCAATGGAGAGTCGGTCTTGTCCAAGAATTGGGCATGTACTCATATCTTGTTTGTGCATAGTGCAAATTACCAGGGCTTGAACAACTAGAAGAGACATGGCAGGAATCTATTACCACTTCATTTATCACCAATACCATTTTGGTAGGATGCCATAAAATATTATGCTATTCAAAACAAAAAATGATTTAAAAGCTATTAGATCCTTTTTAAAAAATAAAATATATATTTGGATGAACATTATCGACCCCCTCTGTTTCTTATGGGTGGTTTAATCAAAGGATCTTGGTTACTACTACTACCATGCACCCAATGTTGACTGCATCTTAATTTTATATTTTACTGACCCAAAGTAACCAAAGGAAAACACATGCAATGAGCAGGGTGATTTAGGATTTATGTATCTTGATCTCTACTCCAGAAAGGGTAAATATCCAGGGTGTGCTCATTTTGCTATCAGAGGGGGGCGACGATTGGCAGATTCAAATTACCAACTTCCAGTATGTTCTCGTGTTTATTTTTATGTCATGAATAACATTTTAGCAAGGGAATCGGCATTTTCAAACATTAATGCCTTTATTTTTAGGATTATTTTGTATAGTTCCATAGTACTTTGGATGCTTTCAAAAAAATGCAGAATGCAGCATTTTGTAGCCTTTTTAGCACGAGCATTTGAAATTCAAGAAGGTCTAAGGCTTACGTGTACCTTATATAGGTTTATTCTTTCATTATTCAACATAGACCAAGAACTTTTGCCAGTACTTAAATGATGCTTAAAAGTGAACAAGGATAATATCTAAGATTCACACTGCTAATTCACGTTGTTCTTTTTGTAATAGAATCTACTTCTGTTGCTTTTCAGATCGTTGCTTTAGTTTGTAACTTTTCAAGTTCGAGCAAAATAACTGCAAGACTTAACCACTGGGATGTTGAAACTCTCTTTCATGAGTTTGGTCATGCCCTTCATTCACTACTCTCAAGAACGGTATAATACTTGTCCTTTATGATATTTAGATCTCTTCAATTACTCCAGCATTGCTTATCTGCCAGCATAATGATATTTGCAGGAATATCAACATTTCTCTGGTACTAGAGTTGCTCTTGATGTGGCTGAAACACCCTCGAATCTCTTTGAGTACGTATGATCTGTTGATCAAAATAAAACTTTACTCATCAGCAGTTTTGTAGGCATCTGATTTTCGCTTATAAAAAATATGGCGGCATTTGTTATCTACCTTCTTTGTTGGTTGTTGAGTTCAATTTATTTTGCAGGTTCTATGCATGGGATTATCGTGTCTTGAGGAAGTTCGCTCTAGATGAAACAACTGGTGATCCAATACCAGAAAAGCTGGTTAAGGCATTAAATGCTTCTCGGAATATGTTTCCAGCAATGGAGCTCCAGCGTCAGGTTTGATTTTCTTTGCAGTTCATTTCTTACCGTTTATGTCCCTATGTGAACTTCCTTACATTATATTATTGTGCTCCCCTTCCCCAGATTTTCTATTCTATAATGGACTTGACTTTGTTTGGTGAGCAAGCATCCAAGCCAATGGACACAATTTCTACTGTCGCCGATTTGAAGAGAAAGCATACGAGTTGGAAATATGTAGAAGGCACAAACTGGCATGCTAGATTTAATCATCTTGTACATTATGGTGCTGGTAAGCTTTTGAAAGCCATATCTGCTTGTTTCTACAAGGAAATTGCATGCTTCAATCTTCATAAAGTATAATCACTGTTCTTTGTATCAACATTATCGCAGGCTATTATAGCTATCTTTATGCTAGATGTTTTGCCACAACTATATGGCAAGAAGTATGTCAAGATGATCCATTATCCCGCAGCACAGGTAGTGCACTTAGAGACAAATTCTTGCGGTATGGTGGAGCTAAGGATCCTTCTGCCTTGTTGAAGGACTTTGTAGATGCTTCCATCATTAGAAACTCTGGGGGAGGAGTAATCCCTGACATTAGCTCCTTGTGTAAAGAAGTTGGTTTGTGAAGTACCATTGGGACTGAAGATTGGGATCATTATTTTGACATTTAGATGGGATTAAGGACCAAAAGGCTGTCATGATATCATGGAAATGTAGCTATATTGGAGGTCTCGACTCAGGAGCTTGATATCCTGCCACATGCCACAGGGCTGCAGGAGCTAGTTGAAGGTCAAGCTGAAATAACATTACTGCTATATTCTTGACAGAATTAAATTGGTCCTCGATTCAGGACCCTGGATGGCTAAATTTTGCAGGTTAGATCAGTTGTGTGGATCCTGTTTTGACCGTTGTTGAGTCTTGGATTTTAACTTGCTGCTGCAAGGGTGGTTAAGTGCCCTGTGATGATTTTCATATTTACTCCGATTGCTCGGAGCTGTTGTTTCAAAGCTACAAAGTGGCCGTGCCTCCCTTTTTTTTTTTTTGGAGAAGATGACTGTAAGATTGTCCCAGGTTAATCTTCCTAGCCCCCATCACATATTCACATGTTGTTCTCTAAAGTGAGTGCAAGTGTGAGAAATGTGCCCATATGATCTTTTCTTGTAACAAAAAAAATATGGATTTTTTCATGTATAAAAAACATGTTTGAATTGACATACTCTCCGGCAGGCCACTCATGCCTTACCCTCTCCGTAAAACAAGAAAAAAAAAGGACAGCAACTAAGTATAAATCTGGACATAGTCTAAATGTCGATTCATAGCCAGACTTTTTTTAATGGGATGTAGGAGTAGCAGGTAGCATACTCGGCCAATTGTTACCAGCAATTACTCCAGGGTCAGGAAGAACTGAACTGTATCATCAACTCTAGTCTGTCGAAGTGATCAAAAATTCAGTTATACCCGGCTCATATGAGGTACGGAGTACTAGTATTGCCATAGGGCTAACCTGCACCTCAAGACCAGCAGCAGCTGCGAGGCAGAAACTGAAAAGCACATGCTCCCTCCATACCCACAAAACAGTCTTTCTGGGCTCTTGGCTTTTTCACAAATAAGTCGTCGTTCCTCAGTAGGTTGTAGTTTGAATGCATATGCCCCTGACGCGAAAACCAATGATCGAGCGGCGAGGCAAAAAACGAGGCGATGTGATTAATGGACATGATTAATGGCAGCATATGCATGCAGCATGCAACACATCTTTTTATCTTCGTCTTCTTTGATGCCGCAAGCTCGCACACGCACGTCTCTCTTCCTGGCTACCCACTGTAGTTAGGGTTCAGAGCTCGGTCGCGCCATAGAGTATGTTGGGTCGCTGGAGTTCGTCGAGGTGCTGGACACTGTCGACGCGCCGAACACCGTCAAAGCGCCGGACTCTGTCGAGGGGCTAGAATCGGAGATGGCATCGGAGACAGGCAGCAATCAGGTCAGCATCGATGTCGGGATAAGACGACAAGTACATTTTTATGGAAATGAGCAGAAATTCTTCAGATTCTGTCTGCTTTTGTAATTTTGTTGCTGTAGTCTGTACCAAACTACTGCTGTTCCAACTTACAGCAACTGAGCATCCACTGATGAATGTGTAGAGGCCGAGGCTGCAGATCAGTAATCACTATTGGGAGGAGCATCATAATTTTCTTTTCAGTTCCTGAATGAATAATGATCTTACAGTAACACCACACTACAATTCGGAGGGAGTTCCTCCCGGTGACGTGTCACTGACAGGTGGGCCTATAGGCAGTGGGCCTACGTGTTAGTGACAACTTCCTCTAACTTTCACGTCAGGCGATCTCATTCCATACAATTCGAGAATGTTGACATGAATTGTCCTCATATGAGCAATGTGTATTCTTCAATTTATGGCGCGAAATAAAAGGCTGAGAAAAATATCTAAAGAAGCTATCCAATTATGACATGGCTAGCTTTCAACCACAAAAACACAAGATAGGCAAGGAGAAATTAGAAACAGAGCAACTTTTTCAAAAAAAAAAAGGAAGGAGAAATAGAAATAGAGTACATGGCTTGATACAAGGGTTATAACAACTTCATTTGCAAATTAAGCATGATTCATACAGCCACTGCAACTTCTTCAGATTTCTCCCCCTCTTCTTTCTCATAACACAAAGAGGAAACAAAAACACATAACCAGACCGATCTGATAATCAACCATAAATGAGGCAACTCAAAGATCACTCACTGACACACACAGTCCAAACTTTCATAGCTCATACATGCATCAACTTTAGCCATGCACGTATATGTCGCAGTATACATACATACATAGATCATAGATAGATATATAGCAGTATATATATCATAGTAGTACATGTATATATGCAGATAGTATCACAGCAGTAGTAGGTTCAGTTTCAGAGACCGCCGTAGCGGATGTCAGAGAACTTGGACTTGATCCACTTGAAGCTGCTCCTGACGCTGGACTTGAGCCTCCCCTGCGTCGCGAAAACGTTGTACGACGCCACCCGCCGCCGCCGCTTCGCCTCCGGATCGTCACGGGCGCTCGGGCCGTTGAAGCTGTACGATTTCGCGGCGCCGCCGCCGCCGCTGACGTCCTCGTAGTCGTACCCGCCGCCGCAGCCGTAGTACGCCGCCGAGTGCTCGTGCGGCACCGACCTGCACTTCTCCATATCAATCACAGATTTGCAGCAGCTATGTGTGCCACTGATGATTCTGATGATGAGCTCAGACAGAGGTGATCTTGATCAAGTTATTGATCTTGTTGATGTGGAGAGTGGGAGTGATGGAGCTGGAGCTGAGCTGAGATGAGCTGCTTTGAAGAAGAGGCAGTGCTATAATTGAGGTGAGGGAGGGGAAAGGGATGGGTTTTCTACTTGATTTATTAGGCGATAATTATGCATGGAGCACCTTGGTTTGTATGGGTGTGCTAAAGCTGACCCTGTCTGTTGATCTGTTCTCTTTTCTGACCGGAAAGGATGATTCCATGCTTTTTAATCATATTAATCATATCAGTGGCATTATCTAAAGAAGTAGCATAATTAATTTGAAAGTATGATCTTGTGTCTTATTGCTAGCAGGTATATTTTCTTAAAAAATGTTTGTTTTCGGGTATTCTCTCCAATCATAATTATTTGATGTAATTATGATAAGTTTTGAATAAATTTTTAGAACTTTAACCATTAATTTTATATCAGAATACTTACAAGATTTAATAAAATAATGATATTATGTAGTACTTTATAAGACAAACCTATGTATATAAGATTTTTAGTCTTTAGTATTTGAGAAAGTGCTGATGAAATTTTAAATGTTTGACTAAATCTTAATCTAAACATGAAATATTTACAAGAGAAGGAAGTATATTACAAATTCGTAAACTAGCGAACTCCTAGCACCATATTACACACTTAATCTAAAAAAACACCATTACACAATTATAAAGTGATATTTACAAATATTTACAGGAGAAGGAAGTATATAACTCGTGTACCTAGTGTTCTGCGCGCTTGACCTACACTTACACTTTATGACCATGTTAAAGCAAAGGTGACAAAAATACCAATCCAAGCACCATTACACAATTATAAAGTGCTTGAAAAGAAAAGAATTAATAAAAAGAGAGAATAAAAAATCCCCTAAAAAGGGGGTAACTTTTGTGCTTTGTAATAACCAGAAACCTAGTATGTGTTTATGTGAAATCACTGGAGTTTAATAGGCTCTATCAAGGAATGTGGGGGAAGGGAATGATGGAGCGCTGTGTGCAGTGGGGGTGGCACTCACCCGTTCGTGTGACCCACGTGTGCTGTTTGTTGGCCGCGACAATTAAGCGATCCCCTCCTGCTTTTCCTCCCCAAATTTTCCTCTCCTCTAATTGCGTAGCCTTGCAGTTTTGCATCACCCCTAGGCCGGATTATTGCTGCCATGGCCATCCGTGGTCCTCCTGATCCATCTGTTGCTGCTGGAAATCTGTGATCAACACATTTTTCAGTTGACTGACTGATTGGCAAACCGTAGCATGCACATAATTGGAAAACGCAATACGTTAAATGTATCGGTTTCAGGGCTTAGGTCCCATTCTAGCTCATGGACAGCGGATGAAATTGACTCCACGATAAAATTCGAGGCTACCAATGAGCGAATTGAGTATTATAAACTGTAAGTGTTACTCCCTTAGTAAAAAATTATAGGGCCTAATTCGACTCGTTAGAACAAGAGTTTGACCAAGAATTTCTCTATTAAAAATTTAATCTTGTCCTAATAAAAAAAATAGGGCTTATAATTTATGATGGATGGAGTATAGCTTGGGAGGCATAGCCAAGATCAATTCGTAATAAGCTAAAAAGAAGAGAACGTTATATAAAGAAATCCAGGATTCACAAAACCAAAGATATCGATTATATGAAATTAGAGCTATGACCAAACGGTTTTGCGAACCCCGGGAAGAATCTTGTTACTTCACATGGAATCTTGGTAGCAAGACGAGTTATTAGATTGATCCGGAAGCAAAGGTAACCGTTCAGTGAGTAATCTTTGCTGCAGTGTGTCTTCCACGGTCTCCAAAGATAAAATGAGCAAATAATCAATCAGAAAAACAAGGAGATCCTATCTACACCGTCAACATGGGCGATCCAACGGTGGTACACAAACCACGGACAGGTTCATTGCACAGGTAGCATCAGATCAATTAACTAGCAAAAAAAAAGGTCAATGAATCATGTAGCTAGTGGCGCTCTAGACACCTCGCACTTGCTGCTCCGGCCCCAATGATAATCAATCGACCAAACCAATCGCTTAGCTCCAGGCCTTTCGCTTTCTCCTAGTACAAACCTACTTATCATAACCAGCAGCAGCATGATGCTACCGCATGATGGCACGGTGCCTTGGTCGTCATCTACTTGGCCTTTTCTCCGCCGTTTCGTCGTCGTCGTTGCCGCCGCCCCCGCGAACGGAGGAGGAAAGAGAGGTACTCCATATCAGAGTGACAATAAACTGTAGCTCTCTTGATTTTCTTAATTTAACAGTAATATGTCCGTGTATTGCAACCGGCTATACAAGTTAGCAATGGGCTTCATGGCTCTTACGACTGGTGATGGCCTGTTTTTTTCTTTTAGTTTTTCGCTCACTTTAAAACCGTTCTCATGTTGTACGGACGGGGAAAAGAGAACTACTGTGAAGGTAAGGTGTACTTCGTTTTTTTTAAAAAACATATTTAAAAGAGCTTGAAGAATAATCGATCAAGTTAGTGTATAAAATACACTGTTAGGCTGGTCCTTCAAGTAATTTAAAGACTTTCTGGAATTAATTATACGAAATGAACTGAGGAGTATTAACATATAACTGGCGTGTGGGGCCGATCTGGTTGCGTTTACCCGTGGCGTGGGGCACAGTTGTTTGATTACACGTAGGAAGCTCCTCAAAAGGAATAATTAGTTCTCTGTTACTGCTTGGATGGTACTACGACGACGTCGGCGTGGTACGTTGGGTTGTCGCCTCCGTTGAGCTTTCCACGTCGATGGCATGTTGGCGTCTCAATATATCTTGGGAGCATCTCCTGCACTGCATTTGATGAGTGGAATATTACTGCTGTCCAGTCTTAATTTAAGTCTAAGGTGGTCGATATGTTTCTCATCATTTGGATTCTTTTCATTAGTATTCTGTTCTATAAGCTTGTGAATTGATTGATGTTTAATGTTCGGTTTCAACAATAGGAAAATGCTCAAGATCACATTTTGCCGAGCATTTTAGTGCGGCGCAATATGAGCATTTCAGGGAGCAGAAGATTTAGTAGAGGTTAGGATTAAGGTAAAATTACTCAAATGCCTTTGGGAGTTTACCTGTTATGGAAATACCACATCCAATGATTCAACAAAATATACATTGGAATCATAAGATGTGGTTGAATTATGAAAGTAGCATCCTGTAAATATTTATATGTATGAGTTAGTTGAGTGTATAGTTTAACTGGTTAGGTTTTCGGTGGAGGAATTGATCCTCCCTGTTTTCAATAATGGATTTGACATGTATGCTTGTATTTATTGATAGTAACATTTATTTAGTACTCCTACTATTGAAGTAGTAGACGATGCATTCATCAACAATAACTTTAAGCACTTATATTTTATGGTCTATTAGTCCTTTAATTTGTATAGCTAAAATTCTTTATGTTATCGGACGAATGGTGTAATAATCTTCTAGCTAAACGAGAGAGGGATATGGGCAGGCAGGAAGCTTGAACCACATCAGTCTGACAGTCTCCGGTCTCCCTCTGCACTGCAGTTGGATGTAGCCTACGGGCCCGGCCGGTCGACATGTACTACGAAGAGACAGCAGTACAGCGAATTCGTACGTGATTCCCCTTCCTTTCATTCCCCATTTCGCTAGTGGACACCACGGCCAACAGGCCGTGTCCCCGTAGTCGCCGTCACCGATTTGCAAGGTGTCCACCGGATGGGTGTCACGGCGCATCCACCGTGGTGATCCCACGCCAATTTCACAAGCAGATATCGTAGCAACCCAACTCGGCAACTCGCACGGTACGCACGCGACACCCACCGGTGATGTCCACCATCCTACACTACACTACTATGCGCTTTCTTTTCTGTGATCGGCTACACTTTTCGTTAACATATGGCACCGGCAGATCTTGTCTGCAACTACGGAAAAAGTGGGGCACAACTATGGAAAAAGTGGGCAGTTTTTTTTTTGAGGGAAAAAAAAAAGAAAAGTGGGCAGTTAGTTCAGATTCAGTTCGCTTTGAGCTCACTGTGATCTCGGGGTGAAGAAGCTTCATGGGAAGCTAAGCAAAAGGCGTAAAACAGAAGGTGAGAGGCTGAGGCTGAGAGCAGTGGCGGATCCACCATCTCAAAAAAAAAAAAAAACTGTACAAAAGCTGTTAAGTTACACAACAGGGCTGCCAAATACACACTGTCATGATCTTGCCACAAATCAATAGGTGATTAATCAGCTAGCTAAACTTCCTGTTGATCTCCTACTACTGTCTTACATGCTACCCTTTCTTTTAGGTACGTATGATGCTGACATATATATATTGCAGTGTAAATATTGCTGATAACCGATAAGTTACCTGACTGTTAAATACTACTAATTTCCATCTTGTACACTGTAATTTCTAGAGCAGAGTCAATAACTAGATAAACGTGCAGTTAATCAAGGCATGATTGACCATGATGCTAAAACAACTTCAAAGGAATGTGCTATGTCGAGGGGACCCGCCGCCGTACACAAGGTAATGGGCCGCTATAACTATCCCACAAGGCTAGTATCTTATATTTTTAAAAATTGGTGTAGAAATGTAAACTTTGCTCCATTAAAATTCTAGAATTAATTACTCCCTCTTTGACGTTGGTTAGTGCAAAATTGTACTAACCAACGTCATATAAAAGAGTATGGAGGGAGTATTTCATTTAACCATTTTAGTGTCTTGTTAGATTCTTCTCTCCGTTAAACTAAATTAAGTCAAATTATATCACTTAGTTCCGCACCTTCATTAGCAAAATCCTGCTCCGCCATGGCGTGGATCAAGCCCATCTGAAGAATGGAACTTGAGAGAAATGTGGCCATTTGATTGTTCGAAACATTTTAGCATTAGCAAGCAGCAATACAAACATACTAAGTTGTTAGATCGCCACGAACCTTTCGATAATTCGATTAGTCTATTTGAACATGTCAAGGAATGTCGTAAACACAGCTAAGAAATCCAGACAAAATAGAAGCACAATAGCACACAGATCATCTCCTTGCTCATATAAAAACAGGCAGAACAAGAGCAACCAATTACTTTGACAATGCAATGGAGCTTTCACCATGAACTTATGTTATATTATCATCATAGGAACCAGATGTATCATAGCTAGCAGATGAGAGGCCGAAACATCTTCGGATCAAGCAACCAGCTGCAACATTGCTAAATGCATAACATGCTTAAAGGTAGTTTGTTACATCCGCACATAGTGAAGTGCAACACAAATAGGTAGCTGGTTTATCATTTTTCAGGCATTACAGATTGGTAATCACTCATTTCTTTCCACTTTTCTTGAGACCAGAGCCTCCCAGTGCACCCTTCTGTCCCGCCTTGGCCTTCAGCTCCTTCAGTGCCTGTTTGCAAGGAAATCATGCAGTTGATGTCAGCAAATTAGACCACCAGCTACAATGAGAAGAACAGTTTGGATCATGCACTGACCTTTTCCTCATCTTTCTTCTTCTGCAGATATGCAAGATCACTCTGCCAAAATTGATATAATCAGAACCTGGAGAATATAGAGTATAGACCAGCTATAATAAGTTTGCAACTACATTCATGTGCACTAATTTTCCAGATAAAGAACTACTTCAGAAAATCATATGGTATCAAACTACAGTATATCCCCTCGGACAACTTTCTTTAGCCAAATCTATACAATCCACATTATCTCAACTTGGCCAAACAAAATCATAATCTAATTATGTCTTGCTCGAGTCTAATAAAGTTAGACAACAACAATCTATTTTCAGGAAGAAAAACTAAAGCACCCTCACTTTCTTTTGCTACTACAGTAAGTAGCAACTAGTAATGTGTTTGCCTTGAGAGCTGGTGGAACTGGAGGATCAAGCAACAATAGGTAGCTATCAGTTATCTCTCTGCGAATCAAGCCAAAGGCTCATCGTACAGAAAACATGTTCATCTCTTCACAAGTCTCAAGCTCTTAATTCAATTGAGAATTAATATGGGCCTAAAGCACAGACTTGTGTTACATCCAAGACAACTTTAACCCCATAAAAAAACATACAAACACATCCTACTCATGTGATTCCCCATTGGACAAGCAAGATCAGGCGCTAACTGGGCACATTAACAAAAAATAACAGCTAGGTCAATTTTAGAAAGTAAGATAAATTGGCGCTATAGTACTACCAAATGTAATGTTCCAAACATCATTACACAGAACACATGTTCATTTCTGCAAAAGCAAGGTATTAGTTCAGTTGAGAATTCAGATGGACCTAAAGCGCAATCTCATGATCCATCCAATACAACTTAAACCCATAAAAAAACTCCAGACAGATCAACTTAATGGGACAAGAAAATTAGGACAAGTGATATCCTATTCATCATATTATCATCAGACAAGCCAGGTCAGAAATTTAACTGGGCGCATTAACCAAAAATAACAGCTAGGTGAATTCTAGAAAGTAGGTAAATCGGTGCTACGATGCTACCAAATGCCAACTTCCAAACAGCAATAAATAGGGCAAGTATGCAGGTTAGGAAAGTTGAATGCAGCAACTACACACTTCTGAACCAGGAAACAGAAGACATCCACACAGGATAGCATCAAACATATGATTAGGTTCCTCACTTCATGTTTGCAAAATTGCATGTGCAACTATTGCTTTGGCAGGTAAAAGTAGTTGAAACAAATTAGGTTGCCCTAGAAACTAAAATTTCAGGAACAGAACAAGCTTATAACACAACATGATCCAATAATTACCCACTAACACAACACATCCAACGTATGCAAGTAAATATGATGACATATCAGACACGCCCCTAATTGAGGACCACATCCCACAGGTCAATATGCAGGATTCACAACATAAACAGCACCACCACGCGGTAATTCTACAAATTCACCCCCAACTAAACTAAACTACTAAACTATCACTATGAACCACCCAAGCACGAACCGATCTACAACAAGATGACCTAAGCAATCAAAACCTAGGGCTACAAGCGCGGGTCGCTAATCCAAAACGACGAATCGGTAAACAAAACCACGAATAGGGAGCAAAGGTAGCACATCACATCACCATACCTCGTCGTACTCCTTCTTCTCGGCCTTGGGCGCCTTTAGGGGCTTGGCCTTCCCTCCTGCAAGTAACCAAACCCACCCCCCAAATCCAAATCATCAGAACCCCTCACGAATCGATCGGCACAGTAGGCCAGCGAGATCTCGCGGGAATCTATCGCGATGCGAAGGAACTCACCTTGCTTCGACATGGCTGACGGGATCGGCGAGGGCGGGGGGTCGAGACGAGGCGAGAAACCCTAGCTTGCGCGCCGGGACGAGGAGAAAATGGAAGGGAAGGGAAGGGAAAGCGAGAGGAAATGGGAGAAAGAGAAAGAGAGGCGTATATAGGTAGCTAGCCTTGCGTAGTGGTTGCGGCTGCTGCGAATGGGAATCTCATCATTGGGGGAATATGGGCCGGGTTGTTATGGGCCGTGATTTGTAGGCCCATTTATTTTCTAGGCCTGCGGATGGGAATCTCATGATTGGCAGAATATGGGCCGGTATATTCTAGCCTGCGAATGGGAATCTCATGATTTCCTCGAGGGAATATGGGTCGGGCTTTCTTTGACCGTAGCTTTTTGGCCCATTAATTTTTCTAGGCCTGCTTGAGGGAATATGGGCCGGTCTATTTTGGACGTGGTTTGTCGGCCCATCATTTTTCTAGTTCATCATATGTGATGCTTGTTAGTGTGCCTTTTACGCGTATCGTACTTTCGTACATACGTGTCGTATGCACGTTAATTAGTGGAGTACTACTATAGTACTCGTACTAGATAAGTACATGTACGTCCGGTCGATTTATCCATCTATCTATGCATCCCTTTATTAGAGTTTAGATAAAAAGAAGAGAAAAAAAAAACTGAAAAGAAGCATTGGTTGCTTGCTAGCCGACTAATGCGAGTGCCACGCAGAGCAGAAGCATCAGAGGCCAAGAATTGCTGCACGAGCAGCAGAAAGCGAGATGGGTGTATAGGCTGGCGTGGACGGCGGCGCGTCGCTGCATTCTATTCTTGTCAGTAGTACGGCAGATGGCACGACAGTGGGCGGCGCCCCTTGCTTTGCTTGCTTCGTTCTTGCAGCCGTCGCCAACCGTTTTCGTCCTCACTCTCCATGTGAATATGCGATGATCTTACGATGTCATCGATCAAATCGATGTCTTGGTTTTTATATGTCCAGATCAACAACTTGAGATCTATCAACATCAGGCATACCAACTCATTGCCATTGCCATTGCCAATTGGCAACAGACGCCATCATATCGCAATTACTTCGCCGTGGCTCTTGTCGTGATTGATATCATCATCATCGGGTGTTATGGTAAGACGTACACACTGCGTCTGCATTCCTGAATCTTCGATCTGTTTCCAATTCGTTTGTTAGCTCTGACACTGACAATGTACGGTGGTTTGGGTTTTTCAGTCGCTGCTGCCGTTGTTCCTGGGGCCGGCGGCGCGGATCGCGGCGAGCGTGGCGCGGCGGCCGGCGTCGGCGGTGGCGACGGTGCTGCACCGCGCCGGCGCGCTGCCGAGGAACCGAGGGCTCGAGCGCCTCGTCGTCAGGGACGACGAATTGTTCGCCGCCGGGAGAGGCAACTTCATCGCGCATTTCGTCGTCGCCTTCATGCGCTGCCTCTGTTGATTAGCTAGCTATAGCTACTAGTAGTAGATGGATAGCGCCGGTATTGATTAATTGGTATCTAATCTGCATTGCGAATTTGAGATTCGGACTCCATTGTTTGGGGATATGACGTTCACAGTGGTTTTCACTAAAAAAAACAGCAGCAGGCATTTGGGGCGATTGGACCACCATTTTTGGCCCCCTGGTTTCTGTTCAAATACAACGCTTGGAGATTGCCAATTAGAAAGTATAAACACAAAGAACAACTTCTTGTAAACAAAAAGGAAAGCGTGGGGAGCTGTGGTGGTTCATGTGAATGCGCTGGGAGGGGCTGAACTTCCAGCTCCGCTTGTACAGGCATTCATTCAGAATCATGAAAAGTTTGGAAAAAAGATGAGCTTTATCAGCAACACTTTTCATAGAATCATTCTCCGAACTACTGCACCAATCAATGAATTCAATGTTACAATATAGTAGCAATTAACCCGTATGAATTAAATTTAATAACAAACTGAATTCCCTATGAACTGTATCGTGTTAATCCTCCAACCAGTGAACTATCTAGACAAACACCTGGCACAGAGACAAAACCTATATAGCAATGAACCTATATATAAATTGAAAAGGAAAAAAAGAAGAAGAATGAAAATCTCATGCACAGATCTGTTCAAACTCAAATACTGACTTGCAACGAAGAAACGATCCAGACGGCTTAATTCTGAACTTGCAGATAGGCCCAGGACAATCTTGTGCTGCCTCAACCCTTCCTGAGAGCACTGACTCGAGCAGCAAGCTCATCAAAATCTGGCATTTTTGGGTGCACATGTGCACTTCTAGGACAGTCCGGCTGCAGTGAGATAGACCGAGCAGGAGGAACCTTCGAATCTTCACCGTGGCGGACAGATTCTCCTGGCAGCGAGATCGCTCTTCCTGGAGGATGCATAGCACTCTTTTGCTGAGATTGTGCTTGTGCTCCATTAACATCATCAGTTTTGCTGGTTGGAGTTGTGTGGATTTCTGTATCTAAACCCTTCTTGCTGTAGTGTCTCAAGAGTTTATCCATCATCCTTTCCTCTTCATCAACATCTCCACTGCGGGTATCGGCATTGCGGCTTTTGTGACTCCTATGGCCATTTCCACTTCGGGGTAAAAGATTACCAAAATCAATGGCAGGCTCATCCTCTTTTGCTTGATGGTGTTGCTTGAATCCATCGTAGTCATCAGTGTACAGAGCTCCATTTCTCCTTCTTGAGTGCCTGGACCGGCTACTAGGAGTTCTCTGAACATTCTCCCTGGTAACATCACCCATTCCATAGCCTCCATGAGGTTGTCGAGCCCCATCTCTTCGCGCAGAGCCATCATCAACAGTATTCTGCCTGCTTGTGTGTCTTCTGTGACTATTGGGTGTTTGGCTTGAAACCTTTTCATTGACAGGCGCCTCATCATAGACAGCAACAGTTGCAGGTGGCTTGGCATATTTCCTTCTAACAGAAACAGGTTGAGGAGCATCTTTGTCTGACGGATGATCTGCTTGGATATCGCGCTTGCTGTAGTCACTAGCAGCCCGCTCTGCAGGATCATCATTCACTGTCTGCATGTTAAGTTTTGGTTTGATGTAGGGAGGTCGTATATAAGCTGCCCTCTCTGACACTTGCTGTCTACTGTCTTCTTTTTCAGCACAATTCTTGCCCTTTGCTCCATCCAACTTAGAGTAAGGAGGCATCCTGGTTTTGGTGTTACCATTCAAAGGATTCACTGATTCATGTCCTTGATTATCTAGGCCAAGGGCTTTGAGATCTGAATCTGCAGGCCCCCTTCTATGTGATCGGTGGTGGTGATCGAGGTCCCTTGAATTCTCTTTTTCAACATCATTGTCTTTCTTAGGCATGACATTCAGTGGAACTATCTTCTTGCATTCTATTTCAGGAACTTTCAATGAACCAAATCCTTTCTTAGGCAGGCCATTGAGATCTAGCTCCACAGCTTCCAGCAGTTCCTTTTCGCAAGGGCGACTATCCTTTTTGTTAGCTTTCTGTACTTCTTTCTGAACTGGTTTCTCCACATGACCCTTATCATCAGCCTTATCCACATGCTGTCTCCTGGTGTTTTCATGTAACCGGTCAGCAGCAGGATGGACATCCTTTTGTTGTTTCAAGGGTACTTCCAATTTCTTCTTATGGCCAAGAGGAGTGGCAGCTTCAGATTTTCTTCCAGATGGAGCATAGCCATTCCCCTTCTGCTTGCTGGACAAAGGCATTGCCATTTCTTCCTGTTTCTCTGATGATTCCTTTTCCATCAAATCCTGAGGAAAAACAACCAATTTGCCAAGGTAAGGAAAACAACCAGTATGTTTTTCAATAAAAATATAAAAAATAAAAGTTACAAGCAGTAAATTCATCTGATCAAGTTTATGTAAGCATACATGTTTAGTTTCTGGAGTGGCCCACAACTTGACCTTGAATGCCTTGGTATCAAAATCAACCAGAAATTCTTCAGAGATACCTTGCATGGCTTGTAACTTTTCCTCATTAGTAAATGATTTATTCTCCAGTTTTTGAACAAACTGCAGGTAGTAGGATTACAGATCACGTTAAGTAGTATAGCACTAAGCTAATCAACAACAACAAATTAGTGACAGCTGCGCACCTCACTGCTAACGAAAGGCTCAACAAAATTTCCATATCTCTCTGTAAATATATGCCTAAGGTCACACAGTTCAGGCAAATCTGGAAACCGAGCGGCAGCAAAAATTAGAGTCGACACAGCTTCACGAGTTTCCTGAGGACAATCCCTGCACAGGAAAAGGCAAAAAAAATAATAATAATAAATAAGTAACAACTCTTGCCGTCACGATAACTGGAAAATGGAAATCCACCCTTTTTTTATTCATCCACCTAACATACTAGTTGTGTTTAATTGACCAACCGAAGTTCCAAATCAATTTGTAATTTCCTTTAACAAAGATGATGCTCTGGCTAACACTAAACTAGATATCCAAACAATCACAAAAATGTATACTTTTCCAGATGCAACTATTCTGTTGGCTTGATTACTTAACTAATTAAACAATGTAGGCCGCATTAATGACTCTACCAAGGTATCAACGAACTTGTGATTTTTTAGGTAGACTGCTTCAGTATCACAATGATTGCTAGTGGTTGACAACAGAAATAGGAAAGCAAAACAGATCGTTAGTTACCTCTGTTTCTGTAGGCTGTTGAGCTGCTTACCAATATACTCACAGAACTGCTCAATCATATCATAGCAAGAAGCATGATTCATCTCAACTATCAGCCCATCCATCTGCATTACAGTGAGAATAAATACAATGCAACATCAGAAATTCAATCACCTCACCAAAATGATTAGAATTGTTCGTAATAGTAAAACATGTGCTGAAAAGGTAGGAGTACAACTTTTCCTGTATCAAAAGAGGGAAAGAGTGCGACTTTCTCGGATTCCCCTTGAACCCAAAATCCCTAATTGCAACAGTAGAACAAAACAATGCAACGATGAGCAAAAGAGAGATAAATTTACCCTCCCAAACGCATGGGTATCGAGGCCATTGGTGAGGAGTTCAGCAATGTCCTTCTTCATGAACCGAATCACCGCCTCCTTCTTCCTCCGTATGGGAACCAGCCGCATACGGATGCATTTGAATGCATGTTTGCTGCAGTTCAAGAACCGAAAGATTGGTTGGTTAGCCTTCTCCATGAACTCAAGAATAATTTTCCAACATGGAATCGAACAATTTCATCGCAAAGCTCGAGAATTTGGAGCCCAGTAATATATTGACGCAATCCATTTAAGGAAATATTAGCAATCAATCCGGAACCGAACTCAGTTGGTTTAATTAACTAGGGAACCCAGGAGAAACAAGAACCAAGAACCCCTCAAGCCAAGAACGCACCCAACGAAAAGTTCTCCCCTCCATGCGGGGATTGAAGCCGGCGTAATTCAAGAACCAAGAACCAAAAAGGCAGCATCTCCAAGAATAAGATTGGACTAAAAAGATTCAACCAATCTAACCGATCCACAAGAAACCAAGAGCTCAGACGAACCCTACCACCCTGCAACCCAAGAACCAAACGGAAAAGAAGCAATCTTTCACCATTTGTTGTAGAACTTGGTGTTGAGCAAGCTGTCAAACATCTTCCCTCTCCCCGCTTCTTCTCCCTTCCGCTTCCCCTGTTCTTCACCCAACAGGCGAAGCTTCCAATGGCATTAAATCATCAGGAGAAGGAGGAGATGGAGAGGAAGAGGAGGAAGCAATGGGGAGGGAGGCGGTTGTGGGGGAGGAGGAAGAAGTGGGGAGGTGGTGCGCAGCAGCAGAAGAGGAGAAGAGAATCAATGTGAGCTGTTGCAGCAAAGGCGAAAGCCGTGGCTTGGCTAGCTAGGGCGATCACGAGCCGTCGGATGAGAATCCGACGGTGGGAGATCGGTTGCAGCGGAAAAAGGGCGGATTCGTAACAAACCAGGCGAAAGTTTACCGCACAAAAGCAACTAACTGAATTTCGAAATTCGAAGCCCTAATCTTTGGGGTGATTTACCCGTTGGAGTCGAGGTTTTTCATCAGGTCACAAAGATGGAAAAACTGCACCACGTGTTGGTTAAAAGTTCACGAGTAAAATTGTGTCTTACTAACGTTAGCAATCTTTGGATTACTTGTTAACGAAATTACTTTGTGTTATCCTGAAATGCTTTTTCTGACAGCACAAAATTTTCTAGCAATGGATATGAAACAGTTTCAAGTTGGGAGTTGACGAAAAAAGATTAATATTTTTCACGTGAAAGTCAAGCAGTAGTACTGAACATTCTCTCTCGCAACCTTTGCAACAAACATTCTCTCTCGTTGAATCTCTGCGCTAATGGAGTAATTAATCAGTTTAAGACGATAACTGTAGTTAGCTTAGCTCTACTTGACTACTTGCTGTAAATAGTCAATCAACTGGTTCCGTGCTTCAGCACCGCAACCGCAACACTCAAGTGGTTAGGATTAACTTAACCTCACGCGTGACGCAGCCAATTGATTAGCACAAGTGTCTCTCACGTACAATCGATTACCATTTCAGATGTTCAATTCACCCATGATGTGCACCTTTTGCCATTTGGCAGATCAAGCTACGCGCCATGAAAGCTCACGGACAGCAAGAGACAGACAGGCAGACATAGCTAAAAGCTTTTCTAACATGACATGTCTTCTATTGCACTCTAACTGATTAACAGCTTGGCTGATAGAAGCTTGATCAGCTTCCACCTTCCAGCGAATCATTTTGATATCTTCCAATTAGTTGGTATAGCTGTGAAGTTGCAACTAATATGTTTGGTTTACTGGCCTAAGTCCTAACCTTTTGTTCCCTGAATCTCTCTCACAGGAACAGGCAGTGAAGGAGGAAAAGAAAGGCATAAAAGTTCAGAGCATCTTTCTCATGAATCTCACTGCTGACTCCAGAAGGACAGATGTACTATTATGCAAGAAAGGGGAAAACAACATTTTTATTTAGGTGCTATTTTGGCTGTCTCTGACTGTTTTATACTCAGAATCGATTGTTTTTAATCAGAGGCCTTGTTAATTTATTGAATTGACCAACCCTTTTGTTTTGTTTAATAACTGTTGTCAAACGAAGAATAAATACTTCATGGAACCAGTAATGAACAGAACAGAACAGAAATGAACATGGAACAAGAAGATTTCTCGACTGAAATTACAGAAATGGAACGGCAAAATATACTCCTACGTGCTGGGAGATCAGGAGAAGAATTTGAGTTGGTGACCCAAGTGTCAGGGGCTCCTCGAGACCAAAAGCAACCGACAGAAAAAGGTCGGTATTACAGGTGGA
This sequence comes from Leersia perrieri, assembly GCA_000325765.3. Taxonomy (NCBI): domain Eukaryota; kingdom Viridiplantae; phylum Streptophyta; class Magnoliopsida; order Poales; family Poaceae; genus Leersia; species Leersia perrieri. Next base: position 19,171,802 of record CM002484.1, read on the forward strand.
AGTAGGAGGAATTGGCAAGAATGACCCCATCTGGAAGTTATCAGAAGCGGAGTGCCTTCCAACGGTCAGAACGGGTGAAAACTGAAAAGGCCTGGGAGCTTGAGTGCAGGCTCTTCAGGCTCCGGCACGGCGACGTGATCGAGGCACCCTCACGAGCAAGCATCGTACAGCTCTTTTTCTACAACTACTACGCAGAAATGATCCAAAACCAAATGCCTATGAACCGTTAACCGTTGGATGGATGGGTTTCTGAGTAGCGACGATGCATAGGACTGACATTTTTGTTGCCAATTGGCACGGGGGAGGGATGCTGAATCCCCCGCTTGATAGCTGCATTCGTGCATATGATATTCAGTACTCCCTCCCTCCACGGTTGTTTAATCAAAACGGGAGGGAGTATTACTATCATATACTCTCACCATCCACAAGTATAAATATTTAAGCTAAAAGAAAACAAAGGACATTGATTTTTAATTTATTTTGAATAAATTTTTAACAAAACCATTTTAGAAGTACATTTTAGGCCGGCTTGAGGCATCTTGATAATTCGTCGAGACGGTAAGCCCTATTGTCAGGACATGTATAATGTCAATTACTACGGGGCTGTTTGGTTTCTAACCACACTTTGTCATCACACAGTTGAAGCACGCCATACTTTTTGGATAGTGTTTGGTTGATTGCTATAAGTGTGGCTTGCCACACTTTAGGCCCACGCGTCATAGACTATTGTTTTAGCCAACTCTTGTCATAGTTGTGACGAACAATTTGCTGGCCACACTTTCTGTGGCTTGCCACACCTTTGATAAATTGTGGTGTGGCAAAGTGTAGCCATGCTCGATTAATATATACTCCACTTGTATATGTTATAAGCCATTTTGATTTTAGTTAAAGTCAAACTAATTTAAATTTGATCAATTTTATATACAAATGTTTATATCACCAAATTAGCTTTATTAAAGTTATAATTAAATATATATTTATCATATATTTTTTTTGTGTTAAAAAGTGTTACTACCCTGCTTTATATACTTGGCCAAACCAAAAGTAATTTAACTTTGAAATGCCGCGAAGCGCTAACCAACATCAACGTCCGTGATAGACACATGGGGTACTTCCTAAATAAGCTATAATCAACGTCATTCATATTATTTAGGGAATAAGGAGGTATGAGGCACAGTTTTTGCCCTCCATTCAAAACAAAAAAAACACAGGCAAATGAAGTGGTTAAAGACATATTTCCGCGCTCCAGCGTTCTGAGGCTACTATTTGATGTCTGAGCTGGGCCGAACGGCATGAGAACATTTACCTTATCGGCCCACTGGCCCAAATACCAGAAGACGACGAGATCAGTTTGAGCCTCCGGTCCCCAACTACCGGTCTGAGCTGAAGAAACTGAAAGCCTGAAACCTACCAGCTGCGGATCAACTAATGCTCAGCTCTATCTCTGCTTCCTCATCATCAATCTCCTTTCGGTTTGTTTTTATCAATATTCCAATGCGCCATTAGCTGGACAGCTACCAGTCTTTGCAGCAACTAGGGGGAAAAAGCATTGCTACTACTGTACTTCGCTTCTGCTCTCATTTCGATCCTGAATCTTCATCCAAACGGATCGATCGATGGGGAGCGATGTTATCCAGGCCAAGCTGGTGGGTATGTCCTCCCTGCATTTTTTTTTACCATCTGGTAAAGTTGATCCATGTCAGTATATCTGTATATGGCCAATTTTTTGGTAGGTGCTTCTGGGAGACATGGGAGCCGGGAAGACGAGCATCGTGGTTCGATTTGCCAAAGGATTGTACTACGATTGCCAGGCAATTAAATTAAAAAACACTTGCTTAATTACTTGTCGTTTCAATTCACATATGTTTGTACTGCAAGTCTTCTACAATCTTAGGGTAGGAGTAAGCATTATTGCTGATCAAGAAGAGTTTTTTCTCTATCCCTTGAGCTTAATAAAAAATGCGCAATCCTTTTGCGCATTACCCAAAAAAAAAGTTTTTTCTCTGTAATTTTTTTTTTTTGGGGATCAGGAGTCGACGATCGGGGCGGCGTTCTTCTCGCAGGTGCTGTCGATGGACGAGGCCACCGTGAAGCTTGACATTTGGGACACCGCCGGCCAAGAACGCTACCACAGCCTTGCTCCCATGTACTACCGCGGCGCCGCTGCCGCTGTCGTCGTCTACGACATCTCCAGCACGGTAAAGCTAAGTTAACTAGCTAGGAGAAAATTGATCTATTGACAATATTTATCTTCAGATGACAACTGATTAAGCTAGTTTAAGCACCTGCTGGTTCATTTGCAGACAAGTAATTGTAGGAGTACCTTAATTTGTAGATTTCGGTAACTGATTTATGCATCTCTGTGTGTCATTCAGGATTCGTACGTTCGAGCTAGGAAGTGGGTAGACGAGCTCCAGAGACAAGGTGTGCCTGAAAATATTAGTGAACTATTGAGTAAATGCCCTGATCAGTGATCACTCTGTTACTACTTGAAAGTAAAATTTGTTCTTAGTTTAACGACCATCCTAAACACAGGAAATCCTCATCTGGTGATGGCATTGGTGGGAAACAAGGTCGACCTGGAGGAAAAGAGGAAGGTTGGAACTCAGGTGAAAATTGCACTTTCAGTTTCAGACTTTCAGTATCTTCAGACAAAATTCACAACTCTGATCTGTCAAAACCGATCGTGTGCACAGGAGGCGATGGAATACGCAGACCGAAACGGCCTCTTCTTCATCGAGACCTCGTCCAAGACTTCGCAGAACGTCACCGAGCTCTTCTACGAACTAGGCAAGCCCTACTGAACAACCACGAACTCTCAGTTTCAGATTTTCAACTCTCTGATTCTGATGTGTATCATCCCCTGATAAATTGATAACGTCTTCGTGTGTTGCCAGCTGATAGGTTGGTGAAACTCCGGCCGCATCGCCCTTCCGGAATGTTCCTCCACGAAAGCCGCCGCCGCCGCGTCGACGGCCGCGGCGGCGCCTGGCCATGGCGGTTCTGCTGCTCCGGCTGATGCGGCTCGACCTCCACCGCCTTCAAAAATACGCCATCCTATGATAGAAAGCGTATTTCAGTTGAACCGCCTCCATGAAGACTCCGTCCTTTGAATCCTTTGTATGCAAAACGCCTAGATAGAACCCGCCTCCTGAAATGCGCCATTCCTCATGTAAAACGTATTCGGTTGATAAGTATGAGGTGGCAAGTGCCGACGTGTCTATGTACAGTTCAGAAACCAGAAATATAAACTCGTACTGTACGTGCACGCGATTACGAAACAGCGAACGGGCAGAGTCGGTTGCGGCCCCACCATTCGGTGACTCCATCCCGAAGCAAGGGTGTTGCGGCCCTACCATTCGGTGACTCCATCCCGAAGCAAGTTAAGGGTGTGTTTGGTTTGGAGATGAGGTAGGATGGGTTGGACCCATTCCAGTTTTTAAGAATGGAGCGGTTTTAGTCATGTGTTTGGTTTGAAGGGATGGAATAAACCTATTTTTTGTTTGGTAGAAGAGATAGGATGGAACGGAATATAAACCGTCAAAACGACGTTATCCTCATCCCCGCTGCGCCGCTCGCGATTCCTCTCCACTGCCGGCCGCTCGCACGCGATTCCCCTCCACCGGCCCGAGTGATTCCTCTCCACCCCGCCCACGACGGGCTCGGATCTGACGCGCAGGCCGCCCCGAGCGAGTGCGGCAGCGT
>CM002484.1:19175606-19223934 GCA_000325765.3 Leersia perrieri
AGCGCGCGTAGGCAGGCGGAGGAGCTCCAGTGGCATCGTCGCACGGGCGGAGGAGCTCCGGCCGGCGCGTGCGGGTGGGCGGAGATGTTCTGGCGTGCAGGTGGCATCGTGCGCGGGGGAGGTGAATGGACGGCGTTAGCGCCGTTTAAGTGGGTTGGCTTCATCCGCTACATTCTGAGGTATCCAGCCGATCCGGATATTTGAGGAATATTCCTCTCTAGGGTTGAACCCATTCTATCTGTCACCCAACTAAACAGAGCAAAAACTGGGTTCAACCCATCCCAATCCACCCCCAACCCACCAACCAAACACGTCCTGAGTTCGAGTCGGACTCGGACCCGGAGACACCGACTCGCCGACCGACCGACCTCCGAGCCCTACAAATCTCGCGCGCGCCATTGCCGCCGCCACCCACCGCTCTTCTCCCAACCAGTTTCCCCTTTTCCCCTCGCCATTGTTGCGCACGTAGAGAGCTCGCTCGAGAGAGGTCGACATGGAGACCGCTTCCGAGGTTGGCCTGTCGCTGTCGCCGCCGCCGCCGGCGGCGAAGTTTGATTCGGAGGCAGCGGTGGTGGAATTCGACGACGATTCGCCGCCGCCGTTGAAGACGGTGGACTCGGATGATGACGACGACGACATGGAGTTCGACGGCGATGAGGAGGAGGAGGAGGAGGTCGAGCTCGTGTTCGATGACAGCGACGGCAGCGAGGACGACGACGACGAGGAGGAGCACTTCGCCGGCGGCGGGTTGCCTCTCGAAGCTGGCATCACGGCCGTGCCTGATGGGGAATTCCTCGCTCCGGCGAACTTCGCCGCCGCCGGACGCACCGCCGGCTTCATGCGCATCGCCGCCTCCGCCGCCGTTGACCAGGTCAACAGCGGACAGGAAATCGTGGTGCTCTACCGCCACACGCTCTTCAAGCGGACATGGCGCGAAATCGGCGTGGAGCCGAACAAGTGGAGGAGCGCCACGACGCTCCACCGCGTCCGCTTCGTCGTCCCGGACTCCGGCGACGCCGCGACATCGCTGCCGTTCGCCGGCGCGTGCCTCTCCCCTCTCATCTACGACGAGGACTACGCCGACGACCTCGATGCTCTCTGGTCGAAGCTGACGTCATCCTCGCTGGCGATCGAGACCATCCCTCGATTGCAGGTGGTGGTCGACGTCGGAATCCTCAAGCACGGCGACGACACGCCGGAGAGGATGGAGTTCATGAGCCGCGAGCTCGAAGCCAAGAAGGATTTGCCATGGCAGGCGAGGCTCGGCGGCATGGAGCTCCACCTGCCGGAGCCGGTGACCGTGACGTCACGCAAGAGGAAGGAGGATGACGTGTTCGACGGTGACGGCGGCGTCGTGCCGCCGGCGAGGAGGAGGAGGAGGGTGATCGCGGCAGGGGAGGAGTGCCCCGTGTGCTTGGATGAGCTCGACGGCGGCGCCATGGCGTGGCCGGGGTGCACGGTGGCGCATGTGTTCCATGGCCGTTGCTTGGAGACGATTCTTAAAGGGTGTCAGATTTGCCCAATCTGCAGGCGTGATCTTGGTCAGACGGCGTTGCTGGATTAGTGAATAGTGATGCTGTTTGCGTCAGTCTTGCAGAGTTTGTAAGGAAAAAAATTCGGTGCCCCACGGGAGCGCGGCTGCAGCCGTCCTGCACCGATTTTTTTTCCGAGTTGTAAGGTTGTAAGCAAGATTTGTTTGTTCTGCAATGTATAACCTCAGTTTCTTGTACTTGTGAATCTGGACCCTGGAGCATTCTTCAGAGTCCAGACATGTACATGGTTCGTTGTAATAAGTTCCATGGATTATATGTTGATTCTTGTTATAATTTTGACTCAAGCATTCGATTAAGAACCGTTTATGTAAAAAAGGCAGGAGTGAGAAATTGATTCTCCTCACTCATGAATTTTTGTAGATCAAGTAAAGCATTCCTTGAAAATTTGAAATTATGATCTGTTCTCTGTTTTACTACCTCTCTACCTCCCCGGTCAAAAGACAGGGGACCCTTGAAATTGTGACGACGAAGATGCAGTATGCAATTTCAGTATCTCTAGACAGAATCCAGCTTTCCGACCTATATACGTCGTTAAAATCCAGAAATCATCGTTTGTGCCCTGCTATGGAAAGGTAGCGATTTGTTCTTCATAGAAATACATAGAGGTCGGCCGCTCCTGACGGCACAAAAATACTACTACCTCCGTCCCAAAATATAGTCATTTATCAGTTTTCGCACATCACGTTTGACCATTCATTTTATTCAAAAAATTTATAGAAATATAAAAACAAATAAGTCATACTTGAAGTATACTTAATGATAAAACAAATCATAATAAAATAAATAATATATTCATAATTTTTTAAATAAGACGGATGGTCAAACGTGATGTTCGAAAGTCAACAAATATCTACATTTTGGGACGGGGTAGTAATAAACTGAAAACTCCTTTCACTCGTTCCTACTGGACAATCCGAGCCATCCCTACTCCTCTTTCACTCGTTCCTAAAATCGACGATACGAGTAAGAAGCAGACAGCGAAATGTTGCAAAGTTTTTTTTTAAAAAAAATGCATGTATTGATTCATTTCTATTACAATCAATATTTTTGAATGTCTTATTAGCGTAAAATATCCTTGACCAAGTAACGAGGTATTTATTGATCAGATGGAACATTGTTCAGCCAGCGTTTTGGATAGAGTAAGATAGGAGTATACTACCCGTACCTTGTCTGCCGGTAGTTTTTCTCTTGGTGGATGGATAGCGCGTCATGAATCATGATACGGGATGTCCTTACGTGTCTACGCAATTCATACAAATCGCAACATACCCGCGTGGGTTCTCGAGTTCGGCCCACCACTCCGACTCCGACTCCAAAGCGGCCCATAAATCTTAAGCCCACTTCTTTTTCGAAACCGAAAAGGAAAATGAGTCGCCAAACCATATCCCGCCCAACCCTCTGCACCCGGACATATTTCCCACTCGCCGCCGCCTCCTACATAAACCCACCCCAACCCGCACTCACCACCACCACCACCATTTCTGACAAATCTAGCCCTAGCCCTAGCCTCAAGATGGACAACGCTTCCCACCTCGCCGCCGCCGTCGAAGTCGCCGTGTCGGCGGCGCCCGTGTGGCCGCCGTCATCGATGACCGACTCTGACTACCTCGAGTACATCGACTATGACGTCATCGACGACGAGAGCGGCGACGAGGACGACGAACCGACCAAGGTGAGAGAAATTAACGAACCAGCGAGCAGAGACGATCTGCCTCTAATCCCCTCCCCGTTCGTCCCAAAGGGGAATTCCGTCGGCCCCGTCCGTTTCGCCGCCGCCGGCTGCTCCGCCGGATTCATGAAAATCTCCGCCGTCGCCGGCGGCGGCGGCGACGCCGGCGACGGAGAGAAGGACGTCGTGGTGCTCTACCGCTACACGCGATACTCGCGGACGTGGAGCGGGAGACGCGGCGTGGAGATGTCGAGGAGGACGAAGCTGAACCGCCTCCGCTTCGTCGTCCCCTCCACCGCCGGCGAGGTCGCCGGCTCGATTCCATGGGTAGGCTCGTCGCTGCCGCCGCTGATCTACCCATACTACTTCACCGACGAGCTCCGCGCGCTGTGGTCGGCGCTGATTGGGGCGGCGCCGGTGAGCATCCCGCCGGATTCCACCCGCGTCGAGATCGCCGTCGATGTGGGGATCCTCCGTCCGCACGACCACTCGCCGGAGAGGATGGAGGCGATGCGATTGGAGCTGGAGGCGAAGAAGGGCGCGGCGTGGATTGGGCACCATGTCGGCGTGGAGATGAACTTGCCGGAGCCGGTGCTGGGGAAGAGGGGCGCCGGCGAGGTGGATGGTGACGTCGATGCGCCGCCGGCGAAGAGGATGAGGGTTGTGGAAGAGGTCGCCGGAGAGGAGTGCTCCGTTTGCTTGGACGAGCTCGAGACTGATCTCGTGGCGTGGCCGGGGTGTTCTACTGCTCATGTGTTTCATGGTGAGTGTTTGAGGATGAATCTGGAGAGGAGTGACAAGTGCCCTCTCTGCAGGAAGGATTTGGGCATCAAAAATCTGCAGGCTGAAAAAACAGAGAACTGATGCTGCTGTAGACATGCATGAGACATGAAGGAAAGGAAGAAATGCTCAGCATCAGATGAGGGACGAGTGATATGCGGCATAGACGACATGAATGAGTTGCAGGCTTGCAGCAGTTTGTTTTTTCTGCTATATGTACCATTTAATTTCTTGTGTGAATCCAGAGCGTTCTTTGGCTCTTGGTTATATGTTATTTCTGTTTCGATTTAAGAAAACTTGTTTGTTTCTGCTATTTACAGCTTAGTTTCTTGTATGAATTAATCTAGGGCGTTCTTCGGCTCTAGAGATTATATATGTTATTTCTGTGTTTGATTTAAGCGATTCATGTTTCTGCAATGTATCAGATAATTTCTTTAATTCTTGTACGGATCTAGAGCCTTATTTGGCTCTTGGTTATATATGTTGTTAATTTGTGGAAGACCGGAAGACCGGAAGGTATTGTCCTTTTTAGTTTTTATTATTGGCTGATAGAAAAATCCCCTAAAAATGACTTGTTATATATGAACGAGTGAGTACTGAGTAGTAACTGGCTACCTTAAATATTAGTGAACAAAAATAGTACTTCACGCGCATTTACAGTCTATGAAATCCTTGGCTAGCTGTCGATCATGCATTTAATTACGTTTTTTTCTATAAAAGGCAGGAGTGAATACACCAATTGAACTTTGACTATGTACTCAGAGTCTCACACACATCCATTCATCCCCAAATCATTTGATTTTTAGAGGGAGGGATCAGTAGCCACATGATGACACAATTGACAGAACAAAGCTAAAATTTTAAACAATTAACTATAAAATTAAACTTACATGGTTCAAACCACGTCGGCCTCGAGATGAACCTGCCGGAGCCGGCCGGTGCTGGGCAAGAGGGGCTCCGGCGAGGTGGTGGAGGAGGAAGGCGATGCGCCGCCGGCGAAGAGGATGAGGGTGCTGGAAGAGGTCGCCGGAGAGGAATGTCCCGTTTGCTTCGAGGAGCTCGATACTGACCTCGTGGCGTGGCCGGGGGTGTTCTATTGCTCATGTCTTCCATCATTCCATGGCGATTGCTTGAGGATGAATGTGGAGAGGAGAGGAGTGACAAGTGCCCTCTCTGCAGGAGGGATTTGGGTCTGAAAAATCTGCAGGCTTGAAGTGTGGAGCCGTGGAGGGCTACTGAATAAACAACTGAGAAATGATGCTGCAGATATGAGACGTGAAGAAAGAAATACCAGGATCAGATGAGAGACGAGTGATATGCTGCATAGACATGTGAATGAGTTGCAGCAGCTTGTGTTTCAGCTATATGTACCCTTTTAATTTCTTGTGTGAGTTGCAGCAGTTTGTGTTTCTGCTATATGTATCCTTTTAATTTCTTGTGTGAATCTAGAGCGTTCTTTGGTTCTAAACTATGTTATTTATGTTTCAATTTAAGCAAACTTAGTTTGTTTCTGCATTAAACTTAGTACCGTTTAATTTCTTGTATGGATCCAGGGCATTCTTCCGCTCTAGTCGCTCTAGATTATGTTATTTCTGTTTTGATTCAAGCAATTCAGTATTCCATCTGATTCATATTTCATATTGTAAGATATTTTAGCATATTTATCTTCCATATCTACATCCATTAGCATCTATATGAATCTAGACGTATATGTATAAAACATATATATATATTTATATGTGCATAAAACTATTTAAAAGTTATAAGACACCTTACAATGTGAAACAGACGAAGTACCAATTAATTTGTTTTATGATCTAGAGCGTTCTTTTGCTCTTGGGTATGTTGTTTGTGGAAGACTGGAGGTTTTGTTATTGGCTGATACAACAATCCCCTCCAAAAAACGGACTTGCAATATATGAACGAGTAGTAGTGACTGACTACCTTAGGGTAAACAAAATTAGTACGTCATGCACATGTTCTTCAGTTCTTGTTGCGATAACAACAGGGAGTCTGCTTGTGTGCCACCCTCTTTCAAGATTATTCAGCCTAAAAAAAATACCTGGAGCTGTTGATTATGCATTTGATTATGTTTTTTGTTTGTATACAAAAGGAGTGATTATACCATTTGAACTTTGATCATATGTAGTGTACAATGAACAAAACAAGGCTAACATGAAAAATGGATGTGATAAAAAAAAAACTATATAAGCTTACAATCGGTATATGAACAAAGAATATCTATGCACAATCTCTATTAGTCCATAGTTTAAGCTCTACACATGCAAGGCGTAAGAGGGTTTTCCCAGAGGTCGTAGTGTGGGAATGTGGACTCAGGGAGGCCAGTTCGTGTCTGGTGAGTGATCATCACGTCCTCCACAAAAGTTGCCCATGGCATGTAGGGATCGCCAAAGAACTTGGACATGAGGCCCTTGTCTGGTTTGATGGACTTGAGCCGATGTCGACCCATGTAGCGACGAAAACCGATGATCAGCTTGGCGAAATTGCCACCGTGAGTCATGACGAACACATCTGACTTCAGGCAGACCAGGAAATCTAATGCAGCAAGGCTGGTCACATGCTTCTTGAAGTGCTCTATCTCCTCTTTGCTTGCAAGATCTTCTTTTGTAACCTATATTTAACAACAAAAAAGGGGGTAACAGATCAGTCGTCTAAATGGAGACAGACACAGGTCTTAGTAGTTATCTCGACTACATTTAAAACTATTATGCAACTAGCATATTTTCACACGGGTTGTAACGGTCTTCGTACAATGATAGAAACATGGCATTAAGTTCCATCCCTGCATTAATAAGTTATAATCAACCTCTAATTTAAGGATCACATGCATGATTCACAGTAGATCAACATGCATCTGCATATAAATAAGTAGAGACAATTGAATACAGCACCAAATGTTTCTACAAAAAGCACATCCGTGTTTATGTAGATCCATCTACAAAAGATCCACCAGTGTAATAATCATGTAGACTGTAGAGCACAGACACTACCATCGTTTATAAGTTGTAGTACAGATTTTGCATTAGGTCTACGCTAACGGTAGCACTGAATGCAATAAATAGAACTTGCTAGTGAAGCACTGAAGTCTTTTTCCGGTAAAATTAAGCACTTACCAAATTGGGGAACATATTCCTTAGCGGAGCCATTCTATTGCTTCCACCATAAACTTGACCGGATGCAACATATATCTGAGTTTCCTTTGTATATCCCATTGCACGTAATATAATACCTATTTCCCCAGGCTCAAGTGGGCAGCGGCCTTCTTTTCTTTTCTCCAGTGCTAATGGCCAAAGGTGAGATCCATTCTGGACACATATAGAAGAGAAGAAAGAAAATTATGTAGTGACCTTATTCATATTGAGATTAGTGTCATCATCGACTCTTCAGGTAGCTGAAAATTAATATTACCTTGTAGCGTCTTGGCCATTGTTTCTGCCTATATTCAGCCATCATTGCTTTCTCCTCTCTAGTTCCCGCAAAATCACAAAATGAAAGACCCACCATTCCTTTTTCAAATCTAAGATGAAGAGCCCTTCACCAGGCAGGTATAAATTGAGTGTGAGATTGCATTTTAATTTGACTAGTACAGGTAAGTTAAACAGGACATACAGAGCTAAGCTTACATGTATGGGTTTACATTGCCCGTTCGGTTCCTCATCCTTGTTGCTAGCTTATCAGCCATTTCTTCAATATCAGGTAAAAACTTCAAGGCATGGTAATTAACTCTACATCTCAACCGGTTAATCTCCATTGGAACATTACCATACCTGAAATCACAGGCTTAAGTAAGTTACACCCAATCACATCAATGGAGGCAAACTGAATTATAAGGCTTATCTTGGCCTCTTAGGGGACAAGCTGGCGAGGAATATTCACTTTACAACAAAACACTTGATGTCAAGGATACACAGGGCTAAAACGTTATATAATCAATCTAAAGATGTATGGACGAGGTATCATGATGATAAGACATTACCCCAGCCTATCAACAAATGGCTTGATAGACATTATCTTTTTCTCTTTGATCCTTGGAAGTACGTTGTCAATGTAGAACTGTGCCGATGCATACTTTGGGATATTTTTCACAGTTCGTCTGTTATTGTCAGCATAAAGAATAAAATAAGTTACATTCATAAGTACTAATCAGTTACAAATATAGTACATAGTAACTGCTAGCTATGTTTGAATACACAAGAGATAGTGTTGACCAGAATAAAAAAAATATTGTAGTCATTAAAACCGACTTCATGACAAGAGAGAGGGAAAGGAAGAATAAATAAGAAAAAAAAATGCCCATATGCGGTACCTGTTCCAGTGATACAATTTTCCGGTGCCCTATAATTTCACAGTGATATACTCCCTCCTTCCACAAATATTTGACGTTGGTTAGCTCAAAAATGAGCTAACCAACGTCAAATAAAGAAAACCGGAGGGAGTAGGACTCTAGGCATCCTATAGTAAAATGAGCTAATATTGACCCTATAATATATGCAAAGATGCAAACCATTACATGGCTTGAATTAGATGCATCTCTATTGGTTCACATATGTGGACAATGCAATGTGTGAACGAAGACAACTACAAACCGCAAACAAGCAGTGGCAGTCACCTTGTTCGCTTATCCCAAAATTCATATGCTCTAGAGCATGTGGACACATCAAGCTTATCTATTGACAAAAGAAAAGATAGAAGGAATAAATGAAAAGGAAGCAACTAACTTTATACTGGTGAAAAGTTCATCTTTTTCTGTGAACCAATCAGGAATATCTCGAACAATGCATACATCGTCCTTCAAGTAATTTATGAAATAATCTACATCAAATATATCTTCAAATTTCCTGCATAAAAGAACAAAAGCTATCAAGACTTGTAGGAGTACAAAATGGACACAAAAGGGTGTATCCAAACAGGAGTTAATACAGAAAAAGAATATAAAAACTTATCACTTACGTTTGATCTTTCCAGATTTGATCCTGCTTCAGCACAGGCAAAATAAGTGTGGCATTCATTATCTTAGCAATTGCAACAGCATTACATATCTGCAAATATATCATGTATTTGCCATTAACGACTGAGTGTTCAACACAGCTTCAGAAAGCTAATAATGTGAGGAAAAAACATCCGTACAGCTATTCGTTGCTGGTTTAATCCACCCTCGGCATGAATAAAAATATAACCAGAGGTTTCGTTTTCTGGTACAAGATCTGCATAACATAAGAGAGAAAAATATCTCTATTCATCAGGATTTAACCATGGTTTCAACATTCAAAGGAATGTTCAATGTTTCATAAGCTACAAACTGACAAACATAAACAGGCAAAGCATCCAGCACAGTGGAATGCTGCAGTGTTAAGCCCTTTTCACAACAGGCAGTTGCAAGGCCTATAATATCATAATCATAATAAAAGCTTAGGTCTTGCGGGTATAAAATGTTTAGTAAGGGTTAAAGTATCCAATTTTGGCTGTCAAAAGAGAAATACTACATACACACAGCATATTTCCGGGTACCTATATCACTTGCAGTCTTAAAAACTGCTATTCAAATCATAGCTTTTATCAGGGAAATGTTCATTATTTATGTCTCCAATCAGACACCTTACAGTAACTATAGAAGATAATTTGGCCAACTACACTACGTCCAGCAGTCCAATCAGTACATACAGCAATAAAATAAGGATTATCTCACTAAATTGTTTCAGGGATAACTAGATGCTACTCTTGCCTGAGATCTCGTCGTTGCGGCGCTCAGCACAAGGCTTCCAAGATGCCGCCGCGGCATGCGGATTCTCCCAGAGAGAATCCCTCTCGTTCACCTGCAGAGTACCACCAACCCAACCAAACGAATTTTAGAACAAATTGCGTACAAATTGATTTCCTAGATGCATTCTGAGATCAGTATCACTTTACCCTGGGGCAGTGGAGCCGAATCCCGTCCTTGCGGCACAGATAGGGCGCATTCTACTTTCCGACAACAACACGATTGTAAGCAACAAGCTGATGAGATCTCGATGAAACACAGTGAAAACGAAGTAATTGAGGAATCAGGAGCTCACGAGTCGTGACCAGATGGAAGGGGCGGAGACGAGAGAGGCGACGAGGAGGGAGACCACGACGGCGACCAGGATCCGGTAGGATGACGATGCGGACGGCGACCTGGGATCCTCCAGCGCGAGGAGCGACCGGACCGGGGACGGGAGATGGCACCGGAGAGGAGAGGCGGAGGAGCGGGGCGCCCCGTCCTTGCTGTCCCCTCCTCCGCCGCCGCCGCCGCGTGGGGAGGAGGAGGCCACGAAGGGGGACGACGCCTCCGCGTCGCGCTTGGCCGGCGAGCTCGACGCGCGGGTCGCCGCCGCCGCCGTGGCGTGCCGCAGCTCGGCCATGGCCACTGTCGGCAGTGACGCGAGGGAGGCGAGGGAGTTCGGCACTCGGCTGCGGAAGTTCAGACGAACATGGTCACTGACATGTGGGCCCCATGAAGATGGGTCCCATATGTCAGTGACCCTTCAGGGGAAAGTTCACGTCAGAGTTCCTGCGCTTCCTGGGCCAGATTGGTTACGGACTTGCGGGCTGCGGCCCGGCGGCTTTGCAACACAACAGTGTAGACGTGCAGTTGTTTTGGGGAAGAGATGATGATTGAGCAAAATTCTACGGGTTCACCGTCTCGAAGAATATTGAACGAATCTCGAAAATCTCGAGCTAGTTCAAAATGTGCGTCTTGAACGTTTTTGTTTGGAATAATTCGGTCAGATTTCATTCAGAAATTAATGAAAGATCCACGGCTCAATCGAAGCAGACCCAGTGGAACATAACTACAGGTGTCTCCATGAGAACTACTCTAGATCACTTGAACATACGAAGATTTTTCACACGAAATACACCATAAACACTTTGCATTGCCATAGCATCTCTCGAAAAAATTTGCATTTGTCTCAGAAATCATATCATAAGAACACTTTTTGTTAGTTGTACTATCGAGATGGGCACAATCATCTGATGTAACCTCGTATTTTTGGTTTACCCGATGCTTTCTTTCCCATGCAATTGGCAATTGAAGCCGGATTTTTTCCGAAGAACCCAGGCGGTATGGCACACTCAGTCGCTAAACGTTGATCACCTGTCGCTTAATACACTTGAGGATTAGGTTATCACAGATTAGCAGTGGCTAGCTAACTACGGTCAAAACAAGAGCTACGTTTGCGTATTTGCTACAAGACCTACTATGTCTGGTTCCACAGTTTTTTCCTCACAATTAGGACTCTTTCATCACCGGACCAGAGAGCGTCTTTTTTGGGTTTCACCTCAGATGACCAGTCGTCCCATCTTAGCGCTGGTAAAAGCTTCTTGACGTAGTTTATGACAGCGACTTTGTCTCTGATAATGGCATACCCATGAGGCCTCATGATACGGTCCATCTCAATCAGCAGATCTTCCACACTGCACCCGTGGTTCTCTATCTCAGAGAAAAGGAGCCAGGAGTGAAGGAGATCGTAGGTGCGTGGGTATGTTGAGAACGACTCGCACCTTCAATTAAGAACGGAAAATAAATAAATTATGACAGTTGATGAAGCAAACAGTACTAGGTACCATCAATTACGGTAATACAACAATAGCAAGAAGAAATTGCTCTCTGTGATCATGCAATATCTCTCAGGCATTTGGAAGGGTAAATTTTTGTGTAATGATAGTGAATAATGCATTTTGGTTACATAATTTAATAACAAGAGTATAACATGTCATATGGAGGGATTTCTCATGGCGGGAACTTCAGGCGCAATCATAAGGACTTTATATCATCTCTAGCAACGTGTTATAATGTGGTGATTGAACTATAACTACTATAAAACCGTCTGATAAATAGATGTCACACTTCCATAGTTACACTACTAAAGAAAACCACAAAATTGAATGCAAATTATGTCTAGATAAAATGCAACCCCTACAAGAATGGAAAATACATAATGGCGCTGTGTTAACATATGTTCTATTTGTCAACAATAATCAAATTACTGGCCTCTCTCTTCAATAATCCACTCAACCTACTTCAATACATTGACTATTTGGTTGTATTCTGGGTATTAATACTGTTGTTTTTATCCGTCACAAATAATGAATATGCAACAACTTTAGCTATGAAAACTTGACGCTCAAACAATTGAACTGAAATGAATCTTAAGGCTTTAGGATAAAAGATTTGCAAGCATATCATACCAATTATGGACGGTCCCTACTAAACCACGATCATAGATGATCTTCAGTTTTCCAGATTCTGTGGAAGGAACTACATTCATCACCCATACGTCCTTTTTCCTCAGGGATGCTGCAAATCCACCAAGGTTTGCGTTCATATCCATAACATTTCTAAATGAATCCTTTTGTATCTCAGATTTCATGAGTTTCCAGTACTGAATAACTCTAGAATGCCAAATCTCCTGCAAGAAGTATTTCAAGGTCAGGTACTAAAGAAGCTACCTGAAAGGATGCGAACATGAATTGCAAGGAAAATATCATTAGCTATTGCATGGCTCACATTGTCTTCAGAAAAATTGTTTGAACTGATTCCGAGCTCTTCAAGACGAGGGGGTGGTGCTGTAAGCCTTTGCGGCCAGGGAAGCAGATTACTACCTTTAACCTTGTGCACTCCTGGATAAGTGCAAATGACAAGATCAGAATACAAGGCTAAATCGGCTAAAGAAAGTGTGTTTGATACTTCCTCTGTTTCATATTATAGGGTATTTTAGTTTTTAATAGATTCATGCATGGATCAATGTATGTGTTTGGTATGTGTCTAAATTCACATGCATACTAGACAAGAGATAAAGATGCTAAAACCTCTTACAATGTAGAAGGAAGGGACAGAGGGAGTAGCAGATAAAATAAGGATACAACAATAACTGGACTTGACAATTATTTAAACAAAAAACAGATAAGGAACATTTGCTTGATTAAATTTCTGATACCAGGACAGTACACATATTTGAACAGAACAAAATACAGCAGCAGTTCTCAAGCTTGACAGAAGAATTTAACTACTCAAAAAGTTGTGAATTATTTTAGGTCAAGCATTTTTTTAGATAAAGAGGTAACCCCTATTTTTTTGTGGGGAAGGAGGTAACCCATTTAATACATACTTTACCAGAGCTATATTTAAATCCGAGAAACAAGTTTTGAGGAATTCTCAGGAGATGTCCCCAATTAGACATGCATAATTCAACCTATCATCTGCTCTTCAATCACCAGTTCATAGCCAACTATGATCTGCAACTGCCATTATTACCAGGAACATGAAAGATGAGGATAATCTGTTGAGGCCATAAATGGGTTGGATAAGCAGAGCCCACAGCTTAGAGTGAGCATGACCCAGGTTTGAGCCTATTTGTTACCCTGGTACCCTTCTAAATTATCACCAATGATTTGAATCTAAAGCATCAAGTGTGTCCTGAGATGTGTAAACTTTTGGCATGACAGCATTCAAGCAAAATTTAATAAGAAAGTAAGGGTCCTTAGTATGCTATACTGTTCAGTATGCAGTAATCTCGACGCAAATCAGGGAAGTAAACTTACTTTCCGAGTAGGGAGTTACGCATGCTTTCATGGTCACATTCCAAGCAGCATCTGGATCATCATCACGGTCACACATAGGAGGAAGCGTCCCTGGCTCTCTCTTCATATAGCACTCATTAGTCAATGGCTTGACCCATATCACTGTCTGGTCCTCCTTAGATGCAATCTGCCAACACATTCTTCTAGTAAGATCACTCATCTTTCTCCATATATTCCTGTTGATGGGATCCATGGCATAAGCCTCTGGCGATGAATACACAAAATATCCTCCAGGCCTCAAAACCCTATCGACCTCAAGCAACAAGATCCCATCCCTCTGCAGCCAGTCAATCCGACAACGAGAGCAGTGAGCCAGCTCAAATGATCGGCTGGGGTATGGCAGCCTCCTTGTGCCCAGCACACCAAGGGTCGATGGGATTCCTCTCTCAAGGGCAAACTGAATTTGGTTCTCGTGCACATCGTTGGGAGCAAGCGACATTGCAATTATATTGAGTGGAAGAAGGTAAGCCCCGAAGCTGGCAACCCCGCAGCCAACATCGAGCACATTCCTGATGTTCCCTCCATTGTTGAGCTTACCATTCGGGAAGTTCAGCATCTGCATTGCACACCAGCATCTATCAAACAACATTTATGTCATCAAGTTGAAAGTAACAAAATATAGTAACTAACTGCAAGATCATCTCGAACCTGAGAAAGGTGCACAATGTACTTGTCAGCACCAGTATGGAAGTGGGTACCCCCACCAGGAAAATTGATCTTGTCACCATTCACCACCATCCACCGCTGATCGGACTTCTCAGAGGCGAGGTGAGTGTGCGGTATGTTAGCCTTCCACACCTCATCCCGGCTCCTCGGCCACCTGATGGGCACCTAACCATTGCAACATCACACCAGCATTAGCAAACACATCACAAACACGTAATGGATTCCATCATGTATGGATGATCATGTCGTCCCAAACTCACCCGATAGCCGGCGGGAGGCGGGATGAGGCAGTTGAGGCAACGTGGCGGGGGCGGGCAGTGGCGCTCGTAGTGCTCCATGAGGGTGAGGTTGAGCCTGAGGCGGAGCTGGTTGTGGAGCCCCCGGTCCAAGCACGGGATCAGCTCCGAGTACCTCGCGTCGCACACCTGAACCCCGATCCGCACCCACCGATCGAGTTAGCGAATCAAGCCATCACTCACTCACCCCCGCGTGTACGGAAACAATGGCTGCATCATGAGAGAGGTGTACGGACCGGGAGGGAGGAGAGCGCGAGGTCGGCGGGGAGGGATTGGGCGAGCTCGAACCGGCGCTGGAGAGGGAGTCGGCGGGAGCGGAGGGTGGGGGCGAAGGCGGCGCCGTAGAAGAGGCAGAGCAGCGCCAGCGCGATTACGGCCGCCGCCAGCAGCGCCGCGAATCCACGCCGCCCCAACGCGCCACCGCCTCGGCTCTGCATCGTCGTCGGCGGCGGCTTCGTCATCGTCTCCTCCTCCTCTCCCTCGCGCTCCACGCCGCCGCCGCTAGTCGCGTCGCGCCGCCATGGCGTGCGAAATGGAGACGGAGAAATCGGCAAATCGGGGACGCGGATTGGCGGAGGCGCGGGGTCGCGGGGGCAAGTGGGCGGCGGTATCAGGCTGTGACACTGTCTGTTTTGTGTGTTTTTCTCTTCCGTGTGACCGGGAGGAAGACGGGGGATGACTACGGTGGGGTCGCGTCGCGGGACGGCGGGGGTTGCTCGTGGGAGTCACGCGGGTTTCGGTCGGGATCGGCGTGGAATTTTCGTGATGGGACGGTGAAACCGCGTGCACGGTGGTGCGGTGCGGTGCGGTGCGGATGCGGTGGTGAGTGGGTGCTGGTGTTGCCGTGACGGGGGATGACGGGGGACCGTAGGCCGTGTGAGTGTGACCCCATCGAATCAATGTGGCATGGAAAATCAGGTTAGAGGATGTGGATAAGATGAGGGCAACCTTGCTTATTTATGATCCGTTGCACCGAACGACGAGACCTTTTTGTCTAGATGCACGCTAATTAGAATTAGAAGTATTAAATATAGACTATTAATAAAATCCAGTCATATTTTGGAATATTTCGCGGCATGAATCTATTGAGCCTAATTAGTCCGTGATTAGCGAATGTGATGCTATAGTAAATATTTGCTAATCGTGGATTAATTAGTCTTAAAAATTTTGTCTAACGAATTAGCCTTTATTTGTAGAATTAGTTTTGTTATCGGTCTATATTTAATACTTCTAATTAATGTCCAAACATCCGATGTGACAAGAATTAAAAAAATCACTGGATCCAAACAAGCTCTAAAACCTACTACTCCGGTTCATTTTATTTGATGTTGGTTAGTTTAAATATGAAAAATTTTACATCTTGGATAAAAAAAAATGAATATTCGATGAGACCAAAGTTATAACATGACTTTGGTGTTCAAACTCCACAGGTTGTATACTGTGGTCACCGTTGCTATCGTCGGTCCCCGGATGAGTAGTCCCTGTCCTCTATGTGCTCGCGCTCTAGCATCATCTACTCTTCACGTTCGTTAGGTTTGAACTTGAGTTTAGACAGGGTATGTTTGTGCAGCTATGATTTGTGTGGTTCGCAGATGAGCCGTGAGCTTAGTCATGGACATGATGAAGACAACGCAAACGTGCCATTGCCATGCACCCAAATGCAATAAGTTCATATGAGTTTCAAAATTCACTTCTAATTTAGTGTGATTTATGAAAACAAATGAATTTCACTTTGAAGCAACTAGCTCCTCCTGACCATTTTGATTTGCACTCACTTTTTTCTGTAAAGAGTTTGTACTAGGTTGATGTTGTTAGGTCTCTCATGCACCGTAGTAGAATTAGAATTCTAGCTCGGCCAATCTCAAGTCCCATTTCTAGTTTTGATTTAGGCCATCAAAATATTATGTTTGACTACTTATGGTCTGGATGACTGTATTTTTCTCAAGAAGACAAAAAGAATTATCTCATGGTCCGAACGATGGTAATATGACTGTTTACTTTTATATAAAAAACCAAATCAAACATATTCTTTGTTGGAAATTAGCTTCGTAATATGTACTCCATCTACTTTGATAAGACATTCTCCAGTGCTTCTAGCTAGTTCTAGCTATAAGACAATAAATAAATATTTAATAGTTGCATCTGCTATACAAGTAGTCGATAAAGCGGAACCACGACTAACTTCCCCAAGACCACTTCGATTGCTTCAGCCATTGATCCAATTAGACACGCCAGATGACGATACAAGAACACACGATATTTTTTAACGTGGTTCGGACAAGCCTATTCCACGGGACTCTGATTCATGGGCGCTCCGCCCCAATCAATATAGCACATCTAGCCGCTATGAGTCCACGGTCTTACCGCCGCCCTCTCCCTGTCCGCTATTGCTACATTGTCGTCGTCATGGTTACATTGTGATGCCCTCCCTCTGTATATAAAGGGTTGGCGGGTTACAGAGTCCGACAGCTACTCTAACCTCTACACCTAATACAACTCTAAGTCCAACTCGTAACCTAACAGGACTAGTGTATTTGATCCCTATTCTAACGGCATCGTTTTGTGTGGAAAAGAGCAACATATAGAGAAAGAATGTACATCATTGGTTAAATTAGTTCTACAGTCCTCGATTTCCGTTTGAGAATTGAGACTACCGATAAAACAAGCGCTAGCTGGTTTCAGATCCACATCAGCAGAAATCTGACACCAGCTGGCGTTATCTCCTCCCCGCTGAAGGAGGCCTAATAATAGACATTTTGAACAGAGACACGGTCTAAAAAAACACCTTTGATCATATTTTTCTATTATAATATATATAAAAATACCAATAAATATGTGATTGTATTAAAGTATCTTTTAAGATAAATATATATATATGGTTTTAGGTTTTAAACTAAGTACTTTAAAAATTATTTATAGTCAAAATTTTAAACGTTTGACCAGTAGTATTATAGATAATATAAATACTATTACACAAGAAATTTGGAGCAGCTGGTTAGTTTTATAAACAAAACCATAGGAGTCTAAGATTCTGGCTTACCGCATCATCACTCCACTGTCCATTTCATCCCAAATTCACCGTGTGTAGCGCACTAGCGCAACGCGCCAACGCCTCCAATGCTCCAAGAGCCCAACACACAGGCACGCAACACCCGCATCCGCGACACGACTCGTCAGTCGTCACCCGTCCGTCGTGCTCACCCGAGAAAGGCGAAAAACCACGACCTCCACCCCACCCAACTCCATCGCCCACACGGCGCCCTCCAAACCGCGTCCCCGTCCCCATCACCCCGCCGCCGCCGCCGCGCGCGCACACACACCCTCGCATGGCGGCGTCCTACTACAACAATCCACCGCCGCCGCACTCCTCCTACGCGCCGCTGCCTCCGCCGCCGCCGGGCACCTCCCCGTACGCCTCATACCGCCACCACCACGCCTACCCGCCGCTGCCACCGCCGTACAGCGGCGGCGGGTACTACGACCACGCGGTTTCCGACCCGCTGGCGCCGCGCGACGAGCTCCGCACGCTCTTCGTCGCGGGGCTCCCCGGCGACGCCAAGGCACGCGAAGTCTACAACCTCTTCCGTGACTTCCCTGGATATGTCTCCTCCCACCTCCGCTCCTCCGGCAAATCCGCGCAGGTTACCCCCAATTCTGTAGCCTTCGCTGTGCTAGGGTGATTAATAGGGTTTGCAATTGCATACCTGTGTTGCTTGTTTCGAATAGTATGGTGGTGAGTAGAGCGCAGGCCCTCTGACCGTTTCTGAGTTGCAGGCATATGCGTTTGCTGTCTTCGCGGATCAACCTTCTGCCTTAGCTGCAATGAGTGCCACAAATGTAAGAGCTCTGCTCAGTTCAGCATTATCAGGTTTTATATTCAGACAGTTATACTGTTCTGACAAATATCTACATCAGAAGTTACATCTGTAAATAATCTGTTGTGTTGCTGTTCCTGTGGATTGACTCTTGCTGCAGGGAATGGTATTTGACCTTGAGAATAATTCTACACTCCATGTAGATCTTGCAAAATCTAACTCAAGATCGAAGCGGTCCAGAGCAGGTCGGCAATTAGTCCGCAGCTTGCAATCGTTGTTACTGACATATACTGTGGTTATTATGTATCGTATTGTTGATTGTACCCTTTTACTTTCAAACAGATGATGTTCCTCCTTATTCCTCTGAGAAAAAAGCTAGGAATTCAAGGGGATTTCCTGATTCAGGTATCCTTCATGCAGACTGTGGGGCTATTCCCTGTAATTATTTTAGCAGTTCGCTGTTTATGTCACGTTGATCTATCCACTATGACCTGCTCCATTTTAGTCACATGAAACATAGTGGACCTTCCAAATCACATCTATCCGATCAATGAAATGATTTCCCCATCATTGAGGGATACAATTGATCTTGAGTTCCTATAACTTTTACCTTGGAATTTTCTTCGTCTTCATTTCCTAACTATGACTTCATATCCACTCACATTGCTGAACATTCTTGCAAAACACTCACCTTGCACATCTTTGGCACACTTTGCGCCCTATCAGGTGCTGGAAGCAATTTTCACTTGTCTGGAATGGGTAATTCTTCACACAGCTTGAATGGTTATCCTTCTGCACAAAGGTTATGGCACACTACTTTAGCACATTTTAATTATGTTGGCTTTTAGTAAAATCGGCTTAAGATGTCCTGCTGCTGGTATCAGAAAGGAGATATCAAATACTATTTCATAGGTTACTTTTAGAAATATTTGAAATCTAATTAAGATCATTTTCAACTTTCAGTTACTCAAACTTCGAGCCTGCTGTTTTCAGCAAGGTGAGTTTTATTCATGCATCTTGATATGTTTATCCTTATCTATTGTGATTACTATACAATAATATTGTTCGACAAATGTTAAGTATCTGAGATGGAAAATTGGAAATTCTGAACATTTCTCACAAAGCATAATATTATTACCATCTTATGACATGCAAAGCTGACCGAATGCTTGTGATTAATTCCCTTTGTAATGCGGATAAAAGATAGCTAGCGAATTTGTAATATTATTGTACCACAACTCAGTTCTGCTGTCAGAATTTTACTACTAGTAAATTATCTTCAAGGTAGAAGTCTATTATCCTTGTACAGTAAGTTAAGCTATTAAGTTAGTCATACAAATGGTAGTTTAACTAGTGTTATGAAGTGAGACGATCTAAAAAACTAAAACAAATAACTTCAATGGTAATAACTGGCAATATAAAAGCACAGCCATGTGGATTCAGGACTGCCCCATGATCCACGACCTGGATGAGGCATCCCAAATCATGGGCCGATACCAGGACATACCATTGGTGTCTCCCTGGGGAGCGCCTGATGGTTGGCCACTGTTTCTGCGTGAGGTTACTGCCCTTGAGACCTTGCTGCCTGTTGCCGGTGGTTCTCCAAGAATTTGTTTCTTGTTCCATCACATCTAGTCTGGTTGATGATGTGGTGGAGCAGCAGCCATATGATATAGTTATGGAGAGGGGAGCATGAGATGGTAGAGAAGAGAACTAGTTGTGTGCAGTTGTGGAGGAAGTGGGGGCTGCTTTGTCAATTGATGGCGGCTGGAGGAGTGTGCTACATGATATGTTGGGCTTAAGTGGGGATATTGGGGCGAGTGTGGTAGTGTTTCATTTTTTCCACCTTCTTTTTCTCTGATTCATGTGTTCTGTGTTGATTAGGGCTGGGCTGTCATATTCTTAGGGATCTCCTTCCCTTTTCTTTTCATTCTTAATCTACAAAATTCCTTTGATTGCACATAGCAAGTAATTGTGCAATCTAATGTGGCTTGAGTTCATTGGGATCATTTTTATGTGCCAAATATCATTGGTCCAGGTGTTGATGAACAAAGCATTTGACCTTGACTTGTGGAGTGAGCCATATTACAACGCTGAGCTTATTGGATGAAAAACTAAATGAAGAACTCATGGTTTTACTTTACATAATAAAAACAGAAAGACTTAGGAATTAGCATAAATGATTTGTTCTGCTGCCAAAGACCAAATATCTGTATTTTGTTAGGCTTATTGGAGAGAATGTAACCCTTTCTCCTCTTTTGCGCGCCCATTTACCTGCAGGACCCATCAGCATTTGCTCCTCAAAATAATCCTCCTTGCCCTACACTCTTCGTCGCCAACCTTGGTCCAACTTGTTCTGAGCAAGAGCTAATGGATGTTTTTTCGAGGTATTGCCAATATAACAACTTCATGTTGTGAGATAAATAAGTAAGGATCCCTTTTTTTACAAGTTTCTTTTCATGGTTAGTTGTGCGGGATTCATAAAGGTGAAGATGCAAAACAAGTCTGGAGCTCCAGTTGCATTTGTTGATTTCAAGGTATATCAAGCAAACTATTCTGTTGCTTATTAATTGTCTAGCTACTAGCCTACTATGTTGGTCTAATGAGGACAAATCTTCTCTGCCTTTTGAAATCTGGGGGTAAATCTTAAGAGAATGGATGCCCTTTTCACTTTTTATTAGAAAGAAAAATATTGGGTTGAAGTGCAAACAAGTGAACAACAAAATAAACGCACTCTTGATTTTGTCAGTGGCGAGATAACATGAAACTATGATGCCTTCTCCACTTACAGAGACAAGAGATACTTTGAAATGAATGGACCGGACCGCCTGTAAAAGTGATTCTTTTAGTTTTCTGTAGGTTAAATCCAATAGAGACTCCTTTTGTTTCATGTGTTAATCAAGGAATTGATCTCTTGAGTTTGTTGCAAACATTGCCACCTTAATATCTGGTTTTCTTCTGAATTGTTTTTAGCTCCTGCAAAATTCTATAGAGCAGACAACCAACTGCTGCATACACACACATCAGTAAAATTAATCGTAATACATGAAACGTATTAGTGGTTTATGGAGTTCTTTGCTGTTACCACATTTAGCATGCTACGGTATATCACATTGAACTGCCCCCAACTCAGATATTTGTTCTGAAAGATACTGTTTTTCTGGATTTGCATTTTCTTACAGAATGAATCCTTGCATTTTTTCCTTACCAATGGTTTAGATATGTTTGAATTCCTTTCCAAAGTTAATTCCAAACTGGAATTTTTGTCTGCAGGATGTGAACAGTTCAACTGAAGCCATAAGTCGTCTACAAGGAGTTATTTTGTATTCATCGACTGGCGAGGGGATGCGTTTAGAGTATCCTTCTAATAGGGATTATTTGATTTTTCTGCTGTTATCTCGCTTTGCAAACTCCTTTCTTGCAGGGTATTTGGTAGCTTATAGCAGAAGCCAAATACAATCTCTTTTTCCTGACGAACTTATGATATAGTTCCTTAACATCTATCAGATATGCAAAATCTCGGATGGGCCTGCGTAAGCGTGATAAGCGCCCGTAGATACAGCTGATAGACAGGGCTGCAGTTGTTTCTCATACATCACAATGGGCAGCGGAGCATGACAATTCCTGACTGGTCCGTTTAGTCTGATGACACAATATTTGTTCAGTGAGATGTCTTGCTCATGATGTTAGATTATGATGGATGGTCTCTCAGTTATGTAATTGGGTTTGGCAACTTCAGTTGTACCTTTGTAGTTGTTTTTATCTTTGGGTTCTTTTCACCTCCATACTTTCTAGGCTGTTCTTTGTTACCATTAGAGTCAGTGTATCCATGTAATCATGCTCAAAATAGTGTAACTTTTGAAAGGTCAACTGGTGCATTTCAAGTTAACCGTCCCTGGTTATGTATGACAACATGATGCCCTGTACCAATTGGGGGATATCATTGGCAGAGTTTATCGAGTGTACCATGGATAGTGGCTGTCCAATGTTATGAGGACATCATGCTGTGATTGATACTTCTGGTTTGGTTGTCTAGGATATGTGCCTCGTCTGGCTGACGGCCGTAGAGACGGAAGCCGCTAACAGACGGCGGGACGCGTCTGCAGGTGTTGATGCTTCTTCTCACCTGTGTTTCAGGTACAATTTCAAGATATGTCATGTAGGAGTATGTGTTTCAGGTACATTTTCCAAGGCTAGCTCACTTGCAAATCTGATTGCCTGACTAAACCAATCAAGTGCAGAGCTAAAAGCCTCAAATGATACCTCTGCTTTTCAGGTACACTATTTTGTTTACGTTATCAGTATATAAAGAACAGCTGTGACTGGGAATCATTGTAGTTGCTCAATTGATTTATTCCGTATATATGGGAAACGTTGGATGCATGTAACAATCTTAAACAGAAAAGTGAACCTAAAAGGCTTGCAGTGGAGCTGCTTCTCTCATCTTTACTTTAAACGCTGAAACATTATGTTGGTGCATTTTGGCTATTTGCAGGATGCCCTACCTTCTACATCTAACAGCGATGGTTCTGCTCATCTGTACAGTACCTTTCTTTCGTGTGGTAGTCATATCTTGCAATTGCCCGAGAGATGCTTCCCTTTATCAACGCGGAAAGCTATGGGCACTAAAATAGCACGCTTTAAAACAAAATGAGCGATTAAGTTTTGAACTTTAGATCAGTTTTAAGTTGAAGATTTTCCTGGGGGAACATGGTTATCAAGGTGATTTGTGCTTCACTGCATACCCACCATCAACGTGAGTAAAATTCTAGACATCATTATTGGGGAAGGTAGAAATATAAATTCAGAAATGTCTCTGTTTTGATGGATCGCACTAATCAGTCTTCAATTCATGAGGTATGCATAAGCTGCTGCAGCAAAGACCCTGGCTTGTGTCCCAGCTAATAGAGAGCTTCAATAAGGAGTTGCAGTGTAGCCTTCTGAATAGCAGCAATTGCAACATGCTGGTGATGTGCAACAGTGCAAGTAGTAGGATTGTAGGAACAGTGTGGTACATTCAAATATGGTATGCAGTGATCAGTCTCTCCTTGTTTGCTTCATTTTAGTATGCTGTTACTGTTCTTACTCAACTGTTTCATGTTAAGTTTATTACTGTGGAGCACCACGAACACTGAATCACTGATCCACCCCTAACTACTCTGCTTTACTGCTGTTGGAATCTGTTTCTACTTTGTTGTGAACTTGTAGACATTGTATATACTTTTCTACTGTATTCTATTTACAAAGTCTAGCATTCGTCAAGTGGAAGCCTCTCAGATGTTCCCCTTTTACCTTCCAGGTGAGCTAACTCAAACTTTAATCAACCCTCTCAAGCCTATTAGTAAGCTGCAGCAAATGGATCATGGATGCCATGCCAAAAAGGATTGTGAGCTGCAGAATAAACTATTATATGAGCTTTAAACAAGATTTCCGTAGCAATATCCATGTGCAGATCTTTAAAAGAAGGTGAGCCTTTGCTTTCTATGCTATTGCTTGATTTTCATTCCATCACAACTCCTGCAATCTCACCAGTCTAATACTTTATTTTCTGGTAGTCAAGTAGCATCACATTACATTAGCATTTTGTTTGCAGGCAACGCGTGGCAAACATTCTTGGGAAGCCGCCTTAAACTATGCTCGTCAATGTTAAGAGACCAAGACGTCAAGCTTCTACCTTCAGACTTCAGATATAATCAACACTTGCCCAGCTGCTAATGATGCTTTGATAGAACAAAGATTCGGTCTGAATAATTTACAACAGGTACTGTATACTAATATCGATATCACAACATTCTAGGTTAAAGTAAACTAACAGCAAGACAAATCTTTAGGTGCTTCCTGTCTAATGCTTTCTTAAGCTTTTCTTTCAATTGTTCCATTCTAGTAGATTGTTCAGATAAATTAATGTCAATGCTTCAAGAATCCATGCAAAGAATACTCCTATCTGACTATAAAAACATCAAATGCTTCATCAGGATGGCATCTGAATGGGCATGGACATGGCGTCGTCGTCGTCAGTGAGTGCACATTGGCATCTTGATCTTGTGGGGTACTTGCAATCTTGCATTGCCCGAGGCGTCACTTAAACTCATATTAAAGGCGATGGATATAGAGACGGATGGCTTGGACATGTCAGGTCCGTGACTTTAATTCCAAGCGTATTCTGATAACATCTCCCCATCTAACACATTCAAGGCACATGATTCGGATTTTTTTTGTCAAACATTTTTTGAACCAAATATGATAATATATCTCGTAACTTTCTTTGCTGACTTATTAGGTGATAATCAGATATCATATGCTTTTCTCTACTTGACTTCCAATATATAATTGTCATCTTACGTCCATCTTTTCCGCTAATTTGCTAATGCAACGTGAGCAACAATGCAAATGCAACCACCCTAAAGACTGCCTAGCCCAGTGGTTAGCCGTTGCTCGACCAATCTGAAGCTGATTTTGAACAGCAAAAGGATGGGAGAGATGGTTGTACGTTCGATGTCTGATGAGGTGAAGTGCTGCCTTGCTCGCTTCTTCAGATAATGACCTGTTTAAGAGGCGACCTGACAGTGACTTGCGTAGGCACGGCACTAAATAGCTTGATGGTGCATCGCTGCTCCTTCAGATAATAACTTTATTTAGATTCATAAATCACAAGGTCTGTGCATCTTCGTAAGATTCTGAAAAAAAAAAGTCCAAGTGATGGAGTTCTAAATTTTGATTTTTAGACGGCAATTAATCTGATGTTCCACTTGATTGTTTGGCATTGATTAAGCTTACCTGCTTGGTTGTGACTCATCTCATCATCCGTTTTATGCACTGTGATCTGAAAGTAGGACAGAAAGCGATGTCCTTTCTTGGCCTCATCCACTTTTCCTAGACTTAATAGTACCAGTGATTTCCACCGTAACAATACCATTGGACTAACCTCACTTGCCTCTTACTATCATTAATAAACTACAGTTTTAGTTGACTTGGGGGCTTGGAATTACGGTAAAATAGCGGAAAACGTTGACTCCAAAAGATTAAACACTAGAAGCGGTAACAGCTTTCCATCTTTCCCTATATAAAAAGAGACAATGCCGGTTCAAAGAGAGAGACAATGAAACTTAACTTATCAACATCTGTTTGCATTTTTATATTCAAATAAATAAGGCTATTCGCAATAAGGGTTTCATCGGTATTTAATGAGATGTGAAATCAGCAAAAATTATAATGTGGCAAAAGAATTAAAAGAAGAGAGATGATATGAGTTTCATCCTCATAAAAATTGGTTGGCGTTGTTTTCAAGTACATAAATCTCCATCGAAACATCATTGAGAGTTATGTAGTTTCTTCCAACTTAATTAGACCAATCATATCCTAATAATACTTGTACTTAATTGCTAATATATAAAACCATGAGATGAAACGATACATTAAGAGAGACTGTTTCATCCACTAAACCAAATCTTGTAGTATTTTTGGTAACCATATGACGAAGCTATGCATTGAGACTGAACCCTTTAATTTAGGGCCCTTTTGATTTGTAGGAATTTTGGAGGAAAAACATAGGAATAAGAATTCCGTAGTAATTATTACTATTCATCCCTTTGATTTAGAGGAATAGAACAAAGGAAAAGCATGAGAAATTTTTCTATGGCCATGGTTTCAAGGGAATTCCAAAGAAATTTTAACATCCACTCTGAGCTCATTTTTCTTTTCCTATGTTTTTCCTGCGCACCAATCAAACGACCATTCTTACAGCTTCCTATGTTTTTTCATTCCTATATTTTGCATATGAATTCATGTCCTATTCCTATGTTTTTCCTATTTCTATATTTTTCATATCCTGCGAATAATAAAGAGGGCCTTAACATGTTCAACCTGATTAGGATTGCCTAACACAGGAGAAGACAGAAATATTAGCGTATATAAGAGACAAGCAGGAAAAAGAAAAAAAGCGGCAGAACAGCCACCGCAAATCCCGGCGGTATTAATCCCCTTTTTACCTACCAACCCATCTTCTTCTCCTCCCTTCTCCTCCTCTCCGATCCTCTCCCCCTCCACCTCCATATCTATCCATCTCTACTCACTCGCTCACTCTCGGCAAGCTCAATCCCACTCTTTTCCAATTTACGACCTCTTCCCACAACTAATTTTGCTGATTGGGGTGGACATCGCCATTGCCGTCCCTTCTTGGAAGCTCTCGATCTCTTTCTTGCGGAGAAGTCGAGGTCGAAATCGCCGGCATCGGCGCCTCGCCGGCGAGAGGCGAGGAATATGAAGGGCCTTAGTGGGCCGAAACTTCTAGTAGTCGGCGGCGCCGGCGGCTCGCCGGCGATGTCGGTTCTCGCCTCCCGCCGCCGGATGTGGGCCCTCCTTTTCCTCTCCGGCTTCGCCTTCGTCTCCCTCGGCACCATCCTCTGCGCCTCCCGCGACCACCCCTCTCCCCCTCTCTCCACCGCAAGAATGGCGACGACCACGCCGCCGCTCGCCGCCGCGGCGACGACGGCGGCGCCGGGGTTGCCGGGCTACGTGTTTGACGCGCTGGTGCAGTACGCGGCGGCGGCGGGGAACGGGACGGCGGCGAGCATGCCGGGCGGCGACGTGAGGGCAATCGCGGCGGTGCTCCGCCGCCGCGCGCCGTGCAACCTGCTCGTGTTCGGGCTCGGCGGCGAGACGCCGCTGTGGCGGGCGCTCAACCACGGCGGCCGCACCGTGTTCCTCGACGAGAACCAGTACTACGTGTCCCACCTCGAGGGACGGCACCCGGGGCTCGAGGCCTACGACGTCGTGTACACCACCACCGTCCGCGAGTTCCCCGGCCTCCTCGACGCCGCCCGCGCCGCCGCCGCCGCCGAGTGCCGCCCCGTGCAGAATCTCCTCTACTCCGATTGCCGTCTCGCCATTAATGACCTTCCCAATCACCTCTACGATGTCCCCTGGGATGTCATCCTCGTTGATGGTCCTCGTGGGTAATTCATCGAACACCTTGCGTTCATTTCTCTTTTTTTTACAAGATCTAATCTGAAGAAAAGGGGGGAAAGATTTTATGGATTGGGTGTGGATTTGGGCAGGTATACGGCGGCGTCGCCGGGGAGGATGGCGGCGATATTCACGGCGGGGGTGATGGCGAGGACGAGGGCGGAGGAGGCGGCGGAGACGGACGTGCTGGTGCACGATTACGAGAGGGAGGTGGAGAGGGCGTGCTCCAGGGAGTTTCTGTGTGAGGAGAATCGCGTCGCGGAGACCAGCACGCGGTCGCTCGCACACTTCGTCGTCCCCGGTGGCCGGAGCGCCGCTCGCCGGGAGACCTTCTGCGGCGGCGCTGCCGGCGCCGGCAAGGCCACCACCACCGCCTCCCCGTAGATTTTTCTCCCTTTTTTTAGTTTTAATTATTAGTACTAGTAGTAGTATCACTCTCTCTTTTTTTCCATCTTTTGATGGGTAATGATGATGTCGGTGGCCATGGAACCATGGTTCAATGCGAGTGAAGTGAACATATCGGTGAGAAAGGTGAAGCCTGTAAAATATCGGTGAGATGATGATGCAAAGCAGCACATAAAAATGTGCCCCATGGACGGTGGTCTTCGTCCTCAGTTCCTCATCCTAAGCTTTGCTTTCTGTCTCTTTTTACCCCATGTTTCCTCGAACCCCCAAAAAAAAAAAAGAGTCACAAAATAACAAGTTCCAACCCAAAGGAAAAAGAGAGAACCACAATAATTTCTCCAAGCCTCGTAGCTCATCGAATTATCGATTATCCTAAAAAAAAATAGTACTCCGTAGACCGTAGTACAGAAGCAAGCACAACTCCAATTTTTAAAAAGAAGCTGATTTTTTTTTCTCAGCTGTTGGTGAAGGTGAGTGCGCGAGTGGCGATATCAATGGCGCTGCTGCAGCAGCAGCTGCTGCCATTGTTGGTGTGGACTGTGCAGGCAGCTGGGCCTCGCTGCCGGTGTCGTCCATAGTGGCCATCACACTGGATTGGGTGGGGAGCAGCGAGACAGCATGGTGACACTGCCACGGCGGTGGAGGTGGAGCCACCACGACTGCTGCCTCGTCGTCTCTCGGCTGAGCCTGACGCTCGCACGTTGCCGGCTGGCTCGGGTCGGCTAGGCTCGCGCGGGCGGTGGCTGCCGCGTCCGCAATCTCCATATGGCGCCGTGGCGGCGAGGGAGGGAAGGGAGGGCGTCACGCGCCGCGCGCGTGCGTGACGCGTGACGGGGGCCGCGTTGCGTTTGCGTGGCTGCTGTGCTGTGCCGTTCGGTCGATGGAACTGAATGGATTTGATCTTGACCGGACCATGGAATACGACTGGTTTGCTTGGAACTATATGGATGCAACAATGGGATGGTCAGATGGTGTTAACTTGTTTGGCCCGTTGGTTAACCTTGTCATAACTCACTCCTAACTGTAGTAGTAGTATTATTGTTCAGATTCGATTGTCGTATATTGAGAAATCTGCCAGGTGAGGACAAACTGAGTTGTACTAGTATAAGAAAGTTAGGCAGAAAGATGTTTTTGCATGTCTGAAATTTAGGCTTCAAAGTGTCTCTTGCCCAAAAAAAAGGGCTTGGAAATAAGGAGGCCTTTATGATGTCTTCTGATGTGTTGGCATCGGATGCTGTCAGCCAAGTACTCCTGTGATCTTATCCTATGTACGTGTGCTCATGTAATCTCAGCTCACACATGTACACAGCTCGAATGCTCCATGGCATGTAGTACAATCGTACAGCTTGAATGCCCCATGGCATGTAGTACTAGTACAATTGTACAGCTCGGTGCCATTTGTGGTCACGCCAGCTTCATTTCTTGTGTTCAAGTAAACTTATGCATTATATTATAAATTGTGCGAATCAAAGTGTACGCGACATTCTTATAAACTGTGCGGATCAAAGTGTACGCGACCTACTACTACACTACTACACATGATTAGATTGCTTAAGACAATACATCTTGTATTGTAGATGATAGTGGTGTCGGCCTGCAGTGCATGCAGTTTGCCCTGCTTCTGAGAACACCTCGCGAAATGCGATGCAGGTAATGCACAACGTGAGGAGGATCAAGAATGCCATTGATTGAAACAGTAAGCAATGAAGTTACAAAAGCTAACAGGCAAACCATCAAGAAAATATAAAATATTTGCCATGTTTTTACAAATCTGACAAGCACATTTGGAAATACATCGAGCAGGGCATGCATGTAGCGTCGCAAAATTCATGTTTCAGATAAGTGCAGAATGCAAGGAACCTACTGCTAAATTTGACCACACGGGTGAAAAAGCTCTCTAACAACGTGGCATACTGGCATATAGATTACCGCCTCCGCATGCCCCTTCCTCCACGGCCCCTCATTGCTCCTCCGCCACGGCCACCCATCGCACTAGCAGCCGCATCGCCTTGCGCACTTTCAGACTACAGCAAAGAAGATAACACAGTCACAGTTAGACTACGTGATGCGTATTGTAGCAGCAATATATGCACACATCAACTCGCAGCAAATTCTGTGGAAGACAACGAATTGATTTTAAAATATCCTTTTTTCGCTGTGACATCTCTAACAAAAAGATGGATGGTTACAAAAACTGATTTAGTGCAAGCAAAGCTACATGAATCCTAGCAAAATAAAAGGCGCATAATAGCACAAAATAATGAGGACGTAGGCTTATAGCTACTGTATAATGAGGTTGTCGAACTTGCGGAGACTCAGTATATGAATTTGCCATTCACCTACAAAAGCATACTACAGTTGGCTAAAACCATTCTAAGCATGATCAAGTTACACGTCTAAAATGAACAATTACCAGTGAAAAACTAGAAGAATATCCAACCCCCAGCACAAAAGTATTATATTTTTATGGTTCAAGTTACAGGTGGAAATGAGATCACAAGTTACTAGAATGAGCATAACATGTATCAACTGGTAAAAGGAACAATAGATAATAGCAGTCAAGGTGGTTGTTAAAAGCATTTGGGCAGAAGAGGCAAAGGGGTGCTAGGTTTTACTATGACAAATAACAAGAATGAATACTTTCATTACCTTGGGATTTTTAACTGTCTCATCCACACTTAGAATAAGGCAAGCAGCTTCAGTTGCAGCATTAATAGCATTGATCTGGAAATATTTATTTTGCGTCATCAACATAAGAACTGTGATAGGAAAACAAGTTAGTGAAAAGGGGAAGGCACAATTACCTTCACAACAGAAGGTTCCCAAACAAAGTTAGCAAAGGAATCGGCAATTCCACCAGTGTTGATGTCCACACCATAATTAGCACCTTCACCTGTTAACAGTGAACCAACAATTAGAAAAAGGACACTTACCATGATTTCATATAATAGCATAGTGTTACATTGGCTTGAATGAATTGAAAATTTTCAACAGAGTCAACTATTGAACCAAAGATTGGTAACCAACCAGATGCATGTTTCTGTCGGAGCTTATTTAGCACATCAGTTGCATCAAATCCAGCATTGTCACAGAGTTGTCTTGGAATAACCTGCATAAGAGTTGATTTCAACTGAGAAATTCTGTATACTTGCAAGCTTCAATCTTTAAAAGACATTGAGCAAAACCAAGTGAAGCTAGTGCTGTTTTGGTGCTAGTAAAAAACTGCAGCGCTTGATAAACATAACCTGAAAAACATATGACAGAAGTTCCAATTGAAACCAACAGTACCTCATCAAAAGGACTGGCAATTAATGTTTGTTTCAATGCTACAAGCTACCCAAGATAATAACGTATCGCCCATGTCAGAGTTGGAACTTGAACCTAATACTTAACTCAACACTCTCATGAAGAAGAGATAGTTTCTATAGTGAATTCAGGGTCTGGTTGTTGCTACCAGAGTACCAGACTAACATAACACTGCAAGATAAGTGCAATTTAATTATCATTAGTCGTTACAGCATAGAGGGTGTTATTCATAATTACATTTCCCAACAATCACATTACAGAAACAAAGCTCAACCATGCAGTTCTGACAGCGCACAAGTAACAATAGAGTTTTAAGAAAACAACAACAATAATAAAAAAGAAGTCCAATGATACAGAGCAATCCATACTATGAATGGTAACAACAATGAAGCCGAAGGATATGTACCTCAAGGGCTTTAGCAAATGAGTTTACAAAAAATTGAGACTTCCCAGCTATTGTGCGTGCATGCTGTCTGAGGTACTTGCTTACTTCCATCTGACATTTTTTTTTAAAAAAAATGGCAGGTTAGTACATTACATGTGGAAAATTGCACAATTTAGCAAAAGTTGGTGACACATACATCAATAGCACCACCACCAGGTACAACCGTTGAGTTTTTAAGAGCTCTTCTAACAATCATGATGGCATCATGGAGGCTCCTTTCTGCTTCCTCGATGAACTGATAACATCAACAGCAGCATTAGTACGTTATGAGTTTGCAAACTTAGCAGATCATATTATAGCTGTAAAGGACCTGATCTGCACCACCGCGAAGGACTATCGTTGCTGTTTGACCAGAAGGACAGCCACTGAATATATTGAACCTTTCATTGCCCACTTGCCTTTCCTCAAAAACTTCACAAGAACCAAGTACCTTTTCAGCAGAAAGAATCATCACAAATTAAGTGAGCTTGTTTGTTGTCAAAATAGCTAGCCAATGCCAACATATGCACTTAAGAATCATTTCAGTATCAATAAACATGAAATCAAAACATGACTACCTCATCAATGACATTATTCACTGATGTCTGAACGGTACCACCTGTTGCTGCTGCAACACGCTGTAAATCCTCTTCTGTAACACGACCAGCACAGAAAATGTCCCGGTCTGCAAAATACTGGATAAAAGAAAGTTGTTGAGATTAGGCTACAATGCCACACAAAAACTAATTTAGAGAACAGAATGAATCGCAACAAGAATGCATACTTGTGTTGCAAGATCACCAATCGCCAACCGAGAAAGGACAATTTTTGCCCCACTTTTGACACATTTATCCAACTTGTCATAAATGATATTCCATTCAGCATCAACGATTGATTGGTATTGCAGAGGGTCAGACAGTCTAGATAAATAAGACTACAGTCAGAAAAAGGGGAAGAACAGAGAGCATGCAAATATGAGTGCATATCAAGGTGACACATTAAGCGATTGGATTGTGCTGGCATACCTGATCTCTGCATTTTCTTTCTCAGATTTCAGTTCGAGTTCTATGTTCAGCAAAAGGATCTTTGGACTCAAGAACTTCTTTGGTTGTTGTTCAAATCCGGCATAGGAAAATGTCTTCTTGAACGCAACACCATTAACAAGGAAGGAATCTCTCATGGTACCTCCAGGAACCTAAAATGAAATTCAAAATGATCTTCAGATGCTAAACACCCAAGCATCTATTGTGGAAACTGATTTAAATCAGTACAACAGACATTGTGTACATAATGATTGAACACGAGATTGCTGGCACCAATATCTGAAGAAAATACCTTTTTTATTCCGAGAAGATTAAGTCTGTCATCATTGCTAATGGCAAGAACAGCATCCACAACCATAGATGCAAAGAATTCTTTCTCACCACCAATTAACTTTGATGAGAGTGTCGTTGCAGCACACTTGGCTAACAACGATTTCTTCTCTTCAAGGCTTTTCCCTTCAATGCTAGTTGCCAGTTCTTTCACCTTTTCGATTGCCTGGTAATAATTTCATGAGAATCAGAGAGGAAGGGAGGGAGTAATTGACAGGATGTATAGAGAGAAGGGTAGGCATCCTAACCAAATGGCCAGCAGTCCTATAACTGCGAATTAGACTATGCGGGTGTACTCCATCCTCGATGTAAGGTTTTGCTTCTTTCAGAAACTCAGCAGCAAGAAGCACCACGGTGGTAGTTCCATCACCAACCTAAAGGAAACAAGAGACGGAAGTTACAGCTTAATTTCAAATGTATGCTAAGGCTGCAAGTATGGAACTAAAACTGACGGGAGAAGATTTAAAGCAGAACCTAAATAGATAAATCACTATGAATACACAAACGCCAACAGTCAACCTAAACACTAATTATGTCTTGCAACAGCTTGTGAAAGAGCATCGTCTTCGTCCAATACAGAAAAAGCAAATTAGAACCATCCTGTCATGACTCAACACATGACTTCATTATTTACAAACATCCTTTTCCCATGAATCAGATCGCTGTATGTCTGTATGAAGCAAAATGCCATTTTACAGTAAATTTGAACAAAACATATGCCTTTGCTCTAGAAACATTAAGGACATCCAACATTTTTTGATGAATTTAAACAGCACAAGACAGTAAACCATGTGCAAAGCAATGTGGTCCAGAAGAAATAAACAGCAGCAGCAACGGAACACGGGTCACCAAATTACTTAATATGACACGTTTATGTACTTAGCATATCAGTATTTCACACAAAAATAATTGCATGTTATCTACAAAATGTATCACACACAAAAAAAAAACTGCATCGATTCAGATCTCCACAGTACACTGGAGCGAATGCTACTGCCAAGTGAGCACGTATGGGGAATGGGGTTGTACCTCGGAGTCCTGCGACTTGGCAATGTCGACTAGGATCTTAGCAGCGGGGTGGATGATGTCTAGGAGACGCATAATGGTGGCGCCGTCGTTGGAGATGGTGGTCCCGCCCTTGTCGTCGAGGATGAGCTTGTCCATGCCGCAGGGCCCCAGCGTGGTGCGCACCGTGTCCGCCACCGCCGTGCACGCGTTGATGTTGCTCACCACCTGCGCGCGCCCCTGCGACGTGTCCGTCCCCTCCTTCAGAAGGATGATCTGCGGTTGCTGCAACCAAATCCACCCCCAAAAAAAACCCACATCGAAGAATCAATCGTCAGTCGCTCACACCTCGAAGGAGAGCGGAGGTCGCGTCAATGGAGGCGTAGAGAGTGACGCTTACCATCATGGACGCCATGGCCGGGAGCTCGTGGAGTTAGGGTTTTGGGGGGTGGGGAGATGGAGATCTGAAGTGGCGGCGGCGGCGGAGGCGGAACGAGGGTTTTTGTTGGTTTTTCGAGATCGCTTTGTTTGGAGGAGGGACGGCGGCGGCGCGGGGAGGGAAGGCGAGAGTTCTAGGAGGGCCGAGTGCAGAATGGGGTCGGCCTGTGCCCTGGAATGTTGGTTGCATCCTAGCCGTCTACCCTTGGATCGGAGGCTGTGGGTTGTAGGTAAGGACAGTTTTGTACAAAACCCCTTGTTAGGCTCGGTTATTTTTCACTTTTAGGAACAGAGATGCGGTTGTGTTCATAATTCAGACCATGTGAAGCTATAAAAAACTTGAGAAAATATTGTTGTCACCTCAACCTTTTTAGTTTTAGCATTGTTAAAATCTCGGCACAACAATAAAGTACTATTGTATCAAATTTTGGTAATTCTAGAATTTTGTACTGGCAAAATTCAACTAAATTTGATAGAGCCTCAAACTAAAAAAACCATCATCATTAACTAACCAAATTTTGGTATTACCAAACTTGCGAAGGTTTTTACGCAATAAAGTGAATAAGCACTAAGAAATTACATTGGCAAACATCCAAATACTCATTCTCAACTGTAAGTTTCGAGAATATATCATCGTACAAGTTTTGTTCTAGAAATAACATCATTGTTAGAGTTCCATCAGCATTTATCTATTGTGCTATATAGGATAAGCAATTTATTTAACGGGAATCGCATGAAATGCCACTTGTATGAATCGACATGATATCCAAGCAACATCCTAAAACACTTTCGGTAAAAGGAAAGCAAGTGGTGAACAATCCCTCTTTCCTCGTATATTAAAACTAGCCAACGTCAAGCAAAACAAACCGGAAGTAGTATCAGTTAATGGGTAGAATGCACAATAAATTGGAGTCGACCACATCTTGCACCTTGAGCCCGGGTTGGTCAAAGCTGGATTAGGGATAGATGAAGCTGAATATCAATGGATCATTTCAGGAGCACGATGGCAGAGCAGGAATCTTCTTGATACTTTGGGGCTGCCATGTTTTATCCATTGTTTACGCCCTGATAGTTTTTTTATTACTGCAGTAATGCCTTGGAGGCAGAACTGTTAGCTTCAGTGAAAGGGCTTGAGTATGCCTTGCTGTGGACAATGTTATCTTCGGTGGAGGAAATGGACTGCAGTGGTATTGTTATACTACTGTTTTCAAAGGAGATAGGCAGACCAGGTCTAGCGTTTTTGTCAAGTAGGCAGGGTCCTCGTGGTCGAGAATATGAAAATAATTCTGCAGAAAGTGCACGGCTCGCAGAATAAGATTAGTCATGGAGCACGATGGCAGAGCAGGAATTGTCTTGATACTTTAGGGCTGCCATGTTTATCCAGTGTTTACGACCTATCAGTTTTTTTATTATTGCAGTCATGCCTTAGAGGCAGAACCGTTAGCTTCGGTGAAAGGGCTTGAGTATGTCTTGCCGTGGATGATGTTATCTTCGGTGGAGGAAACAAACTGCAGTGATATTGTTATACTACTGCTTTCAAAGGAGATGGACAGATCAAGTCTAGTGTTTTTGGTCGAGTAGGCATGGGTCCTCGTGGTCGAGAATATAGAAATAATTCTGCAGAAAGTGCACCGCTCGCAGAATAGGATTAATCATGAGCTCGCAAATATGTTGTGAACTAAGTTGATTTCTAGCGTAATAACTCTTGTAACATTATCTCACATATTGTGAGGTAGGATCTTTTATCAGTTTAATGAATTTCCCTTTCCCAGAAAAAAAAAAGAATCGACACAATATTTCCCTTTCACGAACCGAAAAGATTACCTCCACGTACGCACGATCCGGTCCAATCCACGCTCGCCGCGCCCGGCAATCGCGTGGCAACTGACGAGTTCGGAACTTCGGTTAATGTCAACGACGAGTTGAGTTGGGCAGCCGCGCAGCAGCTGCCTGCCATCAGCGTCGCGTGGAGACGAGCCAAACCCCTCCAGTGGCGCAACGAGATTCCTCCTCTCCTCCGACTAAAAAACCCGTTGCGTTGCTGCTGTTACCTCACAGTGAGGCCACGTCGTAGGGTTTTTGCTTGCTTCTCCCGGCTGTAAAGGAGAGGAGAGGAGAGGAGAGGAGGGGGCGAGCCATGGAGATCGGGCAGTATCCGGCGAGCGGCTACTCCAAGGAGCACCAGAAGACCTACCAGGAGTGGTTCGCCTTCGCCGACTCAGGTCCGATCCCAATCCCTCTTCCTGCTCGTGCTCTGCCCCTCTGATTTGGTCCCTGTTCGAGCCCCCTTTCGGTGCTTTGTGTTTGG
Source organism: Leersia perrieri (assembly GCA_000325765.3). Classification (NCBI taxonomy): domain Eukaryota; kingdom Viridiplantae; phylum Streptophyta; class Magnoliopsida; order Poales; family Poaceae; genus Leersia; species Leersia perrieri. The sequence continues at coordinate 19,212,230 of CM002484.1, forward strand.
CGATTGATTGATTGATACTTCTGTTCGTGAATCGTGTGATTGATTCGTTGTGCTAATCGGGGGTGCGCGCAGATGGCGACGGACGAATCACGGGCCCGGACGCCATCAAGTTCTTCGCCATGTCCAAGCTCCCCCGCGCCGACCTCAAGCAGGTGCCTAACTTTATTTTTTTCCCCATTTTCTTCCTGCGTTACTGTAGAGTTTTGATTTCAGATGTATTGATTTTGTGAAAGCTGTGTTGTTTCTCAAGGTCTGGGCCATCGCGGACTCCAAGCGGCAAGGGTACCTTGGCTTCAGCGAATTCATCACTGCAATGCAGGTTTTCCTCTTCTATTCAATGCCGAGGTTGTACTCTATGATGCTATCAGAAGTGTCTGGATTATTTATTAACTGGTGATGTGTTTGTTGCAATTGATAGCTTGTCTCTCTGGCGCAAGCGGGGGATGAGATCACTCAAGACAGCCTTAAGCGTGATGGTTGTTGCTAGCCACCAAATTGGCTTCTTTGACGAGTTCCTATTTACGAGTACTAGTACTAATTAGTTTGCACTGGTTTCTGACAGACTTGAGCAGCCTGAATCCTCCAACGATGGATGGTTTGGATGCTCTACTTGCAGTAAGTCTGCTATGCCTCAATACAGTATACTCCGTTGTGCTGCACAACACAACCTTATAACAGTGTGATGAATAATTGCTTTACAGAAATCAAAGAATCATGCTAAGAGAGTTGATCCAGATAGTGATGGTAAGGAATGCACCCTTCAGTAGGTACTCATTCTGGGAATCAGCTATGGGGTACGATAAACAGTTTATATTTGTGCAATCATGCAGGATTTCCTCAGGCTCAATCTCCTGCAACTAGCCAATGGTTCAGCAGCTCAAAATCATCAAAGAAGGTAGTGTCCTTGTCCGAACAATTTATTTTCTTTCCCTTTTGTGTTGTGAACAATGGTACACCTACATGAACCTTTAAGTTTTGCGATTTTAGCGAGTTCAATTTGCATTACATTCATATTTGGACAACATATTATCTTGCTATTTCAAAAAGGAAGGTAAGGCAGTTAAGCAGCTTTCTGCTGAGTTTTATGAGTGGTGAAGACATTAATATAAGATTCAACATGCAATTTATTGAACTACAAAGCAACCACACAGCCATTGATTCCAGACGATAAACTGACAAAGAATTCCTTTCTTTGATGAGACAGGTATCATTATGCTGATATTTTTGTGGTGTTTTATATATGCAGATACCCCTTACCGCTGTAACTTCTGTCATTGATGGGCTAAAAAAACTGTACATCGAAAAATTGAAGCCTTTGGAAGTTACATACAAATTCAATGATTTTGTATCTCCATTACTGGTACATGCATATATTCTCACAATCTGGTTTCTTTATTAGTTATTCTTTCTTTTGTTTTTCTTTTCCTTATTGTTTTTCCTCCTCGTGGCATGTTTTCAAAGTAAATTACTTACATGAATAACAGTGCCAATCCTAACCTTTTGCAGACAAATAGTGATTTTGATGCAAAGCCAATGGTTATGCTTTTAGGTCAATATTCTACGGGGAAAACAACTTTTATAAAGCATCTGCTAAGAACAAGCTATCCAGGTTTTGTATTTAGTATTTGCTTTATAGCTAAGAACAAGCTATCCAGGTTTTGTATTTAGTATTTGCTTTATATTTTCTGTGGTTTCCCATATTAATTTAGATAGCATGTTGTGTGACAGTAGATTGTATGCACTTGCAGGTGCCCATATTGGACCAGAGCCGACAACTGACAGATTTGTTGTCGTCATGGTAAACTTTAGTATACTCAATACTTGCAGATATGATTTGTGAAGAAGTTTGGTACAAACAATTAATGAAGTAGCTTGTCTTTTTAAAAAGGATTAAAACACTATTTTTAATTTTTATATTTCAGTGCTGATAAATGGTTTCACTTGCTTAAGTTTGAGCTGATCCAAAGTGATCAAATATTACTTAGTCTTATACTTCTTCTTATAATAAAAATTATACGCCTAATAAGAATCAGAACAAGTAGCTTGATGCCTTGCCTTCTATTACTTCAATAATGGTATTTTTTATTTCAGACACCCCATGGATTTTTTCATGGATCGACCCTTAGTTAATGATAACTTCTAAAAAGTGAGTCATTTACTTTATGGAATGTTAGCTTGGTGATCACTGTTCAGGCACCATATCGTCAAAGTTTCCTTTGAATTGGTTAGCTGTAATTATCTGTTAGATTTCTGTGGTGGTTACTATTTTTGCCGTTTGTTGGCTAGTACACAAGTAGCATAACATACCCATCATTGATTGGCATAAAATTATCCTACCTTCTGTACTAGTTCATTTTTTTAGTTCTTACTGTAATGGATTGGCGTGAGTGCAATGTAAACCATTTGAATTTCCACTTGCCTAGCTAGTGTATTGATGAATTGTATTCTTTATCTTTCTTCTTCCTGTATCAGTCAGGACCTGATGAAAGGACTATTCCTGGGAATACCATAGCTGTTCAAGCAGACATGCCTTTCAGTGGTCTTACAACATTTGGAACTGCATTTTTATCCAAGTTCGAATGCTCTCAGATGCCACATCCAGTAAGATTTAAGTTTGATACATGTAGAAAGCATGTGGTAATCTAGATACTAATACCTTACTTTTATGTTGAAGCTACTAGAGCATATCACATTTGTTGACACACCTGGTGTACTTTCTGGCGAGAAGCAACGGACACAACGTAGCTATGATTTCACTGGTGTCACATCATGGTTTGCGGCCAAGTGTGATCTTATTCTTCTTCTGTTTGATCCTCATAAGCTTGATATCAGTGATGAGTTCAAACGTGTCATTGGGTCTTTACGCGGACATGATGACAAAATACGTGTAGTGCTAAACAAGGCAGACCAAGTTGATACCCAGCAGGTAAAATAGTTTCATAGCCATCACTTTTCATGTCATTTTTTTTTCTGCTTTGTTTTGATGTAAATATTTTTTCCTCATTGGCGTGCAGCTTATGAGAGTATATGGTGCATTAATGTGGTCTCTTGGGAAAGTATTGAATACACCTGAGGTTGCACGTGTTTATATTGGGTAATTTCTGATGCTGTTGTCTTCATTGTTTCACTTCTATGTTATTCTACTACTTTACAAACTACAATATACAATATCATGAAACGTAGGTTGAACATTACTGCAAGTACTGTAGATAAATTTGATTTACCTTAAGGTAGCACAGAAACTTGCCGAAGTATTAGTGGATTTTTAAATGCTACTGTAGTCTGAACCTGGTGCTTGTCTTGACTTTTGAGACTGCCTCGGCATATTAAAAGTAAAACATTGAACTCATTTCTTAATTGACTTGCAGATCATTCAATGACAAACCGGTAAATGAATCAGCTGTTGGTCCAATTGGAAAGGAACTATTTGAGAGAGAGCAAGATGATCTCCTTTCTGATCTAAAAGATATACCAAAGAAAGCTTGTGATCGTCGAGTAAGTTGTTACAGTACTTTCTATGTTTGGGTTCTTGAGCCATGGATTTTCACAAATTAATCCTACAATTCCATCTTTGCAGATCAATGAATTTGTTAAACGTGCCAGAGCGGCCAAGATTCATGCCCATATAATTGGCCATCTGAAGAAGGAGATGCCTGCGATGATGGGCAAAGCCAAAGCTCAGCAGCGACTTATAGACAATTTGGAGACTGAGTTTTCAAAGGTATCTTGGCACTGTAATCCTGTATCTTCTAGTCAATGTGTGGCCATTGTAGTCCTTTAGACTCTACAAATGGTGGTTAATACCCACCCTTGGTTCTTTTGGAATGCATTGTAGGTTCTCCGCGTATCTTGCCTGATGCCGTAATACTTGACTAACCAGTTTGGTGCCAATTTGCTTTTTATGCAATAGTTTGCTAGCTTTTCAAGCTTAATGGTAGTGGCAGTAAAAGCTGATTCTGGTTTTCAGTTCACCTGCAAGGTTCATTTCAGTTATATAATTCCATGCTTGACTAATATACACGGTTGGGTGGAGCAGGTTCAAAGGGAACAGCATCTTCCAGCAGGAGATTTCCCTTACGTGGAGCATTTCAGAGATGTCCTGGGTGGGTATAGCATCGACAAGTTTGAGAAAATCAAGCCCAAGATGGTACAGGCGGTGGATGATATGCTTGGATACGATATTCCAGAACTCCTGAAGAACTTCAGGAACCCATACGAGTGAATGAACATCTTCCATAAATTGTGACCATGATTTCATCATGATGGGGGACTAGTCAGATTGGGAGGAATGCTGCCTTCTGCATTCTATAGTTTTGTAACTGTCAGGAAACAGGAATTGCTGTGGTTCAGAGCCTGTAGGGTGTTTATTGGCATAATCTACAATTGTTGTATAACTGCATGCATAAGAATCTGAGAGCCATTGCTCAATTTTTTTTTCCCCTGCGAAGATGTGCCGTGTTGCAAGGCAATGTAAAACGGGAAGCGTGAATTCTGAACGAAAGAATATTATCACATTGCTTTCGTTTTTTTAAGAACAAATATATATTCGTCGTGGTTAACAGCCTGATGATGATGGGCCCTGATGGATTAACCCACGAGCAACGTTGGACCACTCTGACATCGCGTTTCCTGAGTAGCACGCTGTTTCGTTTTATTTGGAAATTGAATTGAATGTTTGTACTGTTATTAATGACACTAGACCAAAAGACCAACTAAATCTATGTACGAATACTTGACCAAAAGCACCTGCAGTAAACAGATGAATCACCGTGTATACATCTGTAAATTGTAGTTCCTTTCTCTGAGAATGAGTTTCACAAAACCTCACCCTAAACTTTTCCTAACAAAAAAGAGCTCGGAGATATCTGTAGCATCATAATAAACAAAAAAATTATTCAGGAATGCAGTTCAGAGACAGCTTTACACAAAAGAAACTCCTAAACCGGAGGCCTGTACTGAAACAAAGTCATAAGCAAGGTGTCTTCCAGACTCCTGACCGACACTACTACCCTTGAAAGTCAAACGCAGCAGACACAATCAAACGGAATCCCGCTGACACCGTTAACTGCACCACCAATCATTTTATTAGACGATCGCACAACACCAATCACCAATCATTCTAGTAAAACCCAAAAACGTGCCAAGCAAAACATAAATAAAACCGCAAAAAACGCAAAAAGTGGAGAAAAGAACAGAGAGGGAGAGAAAAGACAACGACGCGGACTCGCGGACGACCCGCGGCCCGGTCCAACCCCCGACCCCGTCCGCTCCGCTCCGCCGAATTCCCCCGAACCCAAACCCACCGCATCGCACGACGGCTGCACGACGGAGACGCGCTTGCGAAACGGCTTGACGACGCCTCCGTCCCCGTCCGGCACCAACCCTCACCCCAACCCAACTCTCCCCTTTCCACTGACCAATTGATAGCCCAACTCCCCTCACCTCCTCCTCCTCTCCTCCTTCCCCTTCCCCTTCCCCTCCGCACCAGCAGTTTCGTGCACCGCACTTCACCCACCTACCTCCACCTCCCCATCAAAAACTATCCATCTATCTACCAATCCATCCACGCGAGCTCGCGATTGATCGATCGATCGATCAACACAGCCGCCGCCATCGATTTGGTGTGAAGGGGGAGTAGTAGTAGATCCGGCGGCGGGCGGCAGCGATGATGAAGTCGCTGCTGCCGCAGAGCCAGCTGCGGCGGTCGGCAGCGGCGGCGGCGTCGGCAGCGGCGGCGCGTTCCTCCGGCGGGGCGTCGGGTGGGGGAGGCGCCGATGGGGTGAGCTCCGACGCCGGCGCGGGCGGGCGTGCTCCGGCGACTTCCACCTTCTGGTTCCTGCTCCACGCGCTCTGCTGCCTCGTTTCCCTCTTCCTCGGCTTCCGCTTCTCGAGGCTACTCTTCTTCCTCCTCTTCTCCACCACCGCTCTCTACTCCTCCACCTCCTCTTCCTCCTCCTCCGCCGTGCTCCGCGCCACCACCACCACGACCACCACAACAACCACCACGACGACGACCACCAACACGTTCACGCTCTCCTTCGCCGCCGGTTCAAACCCACCCCCATCTAACCCATCCAACCACAGCGCCGCCCTAGACGACGCGGCGGGGCACACGCAGAGCCACGTGGTGGTGGGGCGGCACGGGATACGGATCCGGCCATGGCCGCACCCTGACCCCGTGGAGGTGATGCGTGCCCACCGGATCATGGAGCGAGTGCAGGAGGAGCAGCGGAGGTGGTATGGCGTCAAGGAGCCTCGCCATGTGCTGGTGGTGACCCCGACCTACTCCCGCGCCTTCCAGGCTCTCCACCTCACCGGCCTCCTCCATTCCCTCCGCAACGTGCCCTACCCGCTCACTTGGATTGTTGTTGAGGCCGGTGGCACCACCAACGCCACCGCCTCGCTCCTTGCGCGCTCTGGGCTTACGATTGTTCACATCCCCTTCCCTGACCGCATGCCGCATGACTGGGCTGATCGCCATGCCACCGAGAACCGTATGCGCCTCCACGCACTGCGGTATGTGCGCTTTCCTTTTTGATTCCTCATGGCTGGCTAGTGGTAGTAATTTCTTTGTTAAATTGCAGTAGAGAATTGAAAGAGAAGTGTCTAACAAAGGATGGATTTGGTTTGTAGGGTGATAAGAGAAAGGAAGATGGATGGTGTGATTGTGTTTGCAGATGATAGCAATGTTCATAGCATGGAGCTGTTTGATGAGGTGCAGAAAGTCCAATGGATGGGCGCTGTGTCTGTGGGTATCCTTGCGCATACCGGAACAGCGGACCAACCACGACTCAGTGAGGAGGATAAGCAGAATATGCCTCTTCCAGTTCAAGGTCCTGCCTGCAACTCTTCAGGGCAGCTAGCTGGGTGGCACACATTTAATTCACTGCCTTTTACTGGGAAGACTGCCACTGTTGTTGGAGAGGCAGCACCGGTGCTTCCGAGGGGTTTGGAGTGGGCTGGTTTTGTGTTGAACTCTAGGATGCTCTGGAAAGAGGCGGATGGCAAACCTGATTGGGTGAAGGATCTGGATGCTGTGGGTGAGAATGGCGAGGAAATTGAGAACCCCCTTATTTTGTTGAATGATGCATCCTCGGTTGAGCCATTGGGGAACTGCGGGAAGAAGATCCTTCTGTGGTGGCTCCGTGTTGAAGCGCGAGCTGACAGCAAATTTCCCCAGGGGTGAGATTTATCCTGGAGCATCTGTTACATTTTTCACTGGCTAATTTAAATGCGCTTGCGCTGTTATTTTGATGCAAAGTATTACAATTCTCTATGCACCTTTGTTCAATGCTTCAAACTAGTTGTGTAGCCACAGTTAGTCATAGAATCTCTTTCATAAGTTAGTTAGGCTGACCAAACTTTCTTGTTAGGCACTCAACTCAGTATTTTTGAGGGGAGAATTGGACCTAAACCAACCATCTAATAATTACTTATTCAGCAACTGAAACTTTATTAGTATTACATTTTAAATCTAGTATGGTTACTGCTACTGAGTTGAGTGTGATGCTAGATTGAATGGTGTGAATTACCCCTAATTTCCTTATTAATCATCCACGTAAAATAGTCCATACTGTTTAGTGACTTTAGTTCCTCAGTCATTGCATCATGTTTAAAACTCTGACCTGCTCTAGGATTTCTGTCTTTTAGTGACAGTATCAACTACTAACAACTATGGATCTGGGACTGGGAACTATACAGACCCATGTTAATTATCCATGGCTTCCTGTTAGTGTGAAATTTAACTCTAGTTTGTAAAAGTAACTTTATTTTGTTGCAATGGTTGTCTTCTTTTGGTACTTCCAAACAGAATTGTATCTGTTTTTGGCTATTCATCAAATGTCCCTTTGTCACATTTACTTCCATAACACCATAACTTTGTAACTTTGGCTGCTCCAAAAGCGAGCAAGTAGCATTCATGTGTACCTGACACTTGTTGGACGGCCACCACTCTGATCCGTAACACTGGTAACAGAGGCCGTGCAGAATTAAATATTTAATAACCGTTATTTACTTTTCTGTAAAGATTGATCCATTCAACTTACATGTTACCCCTGCATGAAAGGTGCAAAACCATTGATTATTAACTTATTATCATTATCAACATTTTGTTTTGAAATTCGGACCTAATGTTTTACATGGATTCACACAAGACGTTGGTGTCAATTCATGGTTAAACACTGTGTCCTTGTGTTAGAAAAATACTCCATATTGAGCTTTGCCCTGATAAACTTATAAAGTTAGCTTCTGGTGATTTCACTTAAACCAGCTGTAACAATTGATTGAATTTTAGCTTTTGCAGGCTTAGCACAGTAACACCTGCGATCATCAAGGATGATACTTTTTTTTTGTTGCTAATGTGTCTCCCCTTCTCTTCTATCCTAAAGTTCATGAGGTTTCATGTTTGCTAAGCTGCAATAAAATGTGTTATTCTGCAGGTGGGTAATTGAGCCACCTTTGGAAGTAGTTATTCCCGCCAAGCGAACTCCCTGGCCTGAAACTACTACTGAGCTTTCGTCTGAATTAGTAGACACCAAGCCGGACCAGGAGGATAGGCGGTTGTCAAGAACCAACAGATCATCTCGGTCCCGAAGCACCACCAAGCGAAAGGAGAACTGAAGCAAAACAAAAACATCTTGTAATGTATATCTTACATCTGCACAAACTACAATAGGAGCCATGCCTGGTTAATCTGGTGGGTATTAATTATGTTTATTTTTTTCCTGTTGTTTTGCTAATGTGGCAGCGCTTCATACTCGTATGTCTTCTGTAGAAGACTGTTCTTTTATTGGTAGCTGTATTCTCTGTGTTGTAATATACAGTGCAGTCTGAATCAAGAAAATGGAAGCTGAATCCTGGATATCATGTACGCTCCCTGAAGTGGGTATTGCTCTTCTTTTACGTGCTTCTGTATTGATGATGTCTGTAATATTCTGCCAGTTGGTGCCTTGGCGGTGGAATGGTGGAAAATTCAGTTGGAATAAAACGCTTTAGAATCGTGTTCACTGCTCTGAACTTTGGAGTATTGCCGCTCCATTCCAGTCATCTTTAAGCAACGCTGCTTTGCCTCTATGCATCTTGCATTTATTAACAGCGGCAAGCTAATGATCATACATAAGCCAAGTAATGGATTGCAGTTTCTTTAGTACAAACATATTGTGAACCATCAAGAAGTACCGTTAATTTACGCGAGTATCGAGTAGAACTGTTGCATATTGCACTGATCATTTTTATTTGTTGCTGTCATGCCTCAAAACAGAAGCCTTTTATTACTATAAGGCGTTTAATCAAGTGATGTCCACAAGGCCAGTATTTTCTTTCTTTCTGATTATCTATATCTGTATAGTTTGGCTTTTTTTTTTTACTGTGATACAACCGTTTGTTCTCCAGCAAATTGGTTAGTTTATGTCGCAGTTCAGTTTGTCCAAATTTTCAGTATTCCGCATCACACGAAAAAAAAAAGTGATACATATTTGTCTACCTTCCTATAATTTGAACGACTTCCAATGTCCATGCTATAATCTCTTACTATTAATATCTGCAGTTGCAAATATCAACTTAAAGTTTTTTTTTAACGAATGGGGTATCATCTACTCCCTCCATCTTTTTATGTTTAACTAGCAAATATGCACCTGCGTTGCAACGGGAGAAAATAAAAAAAATATAATAAACGATTTTAACTCTAAAATTGAAAAAGAATGAAAAACAAACTTATTTCTTCGGTCGAGGTAGCTACACTGGACTTATTTGGCCTATAACTATGCGGCCCATGGCCATTTGCGCACGCGCGTCCGTTCTAGCGCTCCCATACCACGACCTAGGTCTGGGCAGGGAAACCACTTCTCCGTCCAGCGGAGTGCGGCCGTCCAATCGGCTAGAGTTTTGATGCGACGGCCAGGCGGCGAGATTGGGGGGAGGGAGAAAACCCTCGATCCGGCCAGACACCGCCGTCCTCACAAACTCTAACCCTAGCCCTCCCCCCTCTCTCGCTTTCTCTCTCGCGCGTGCGCCAGAACCTGAGCGGGCGTGGCATGGCGCGACGGGCGCCATCGCACGGGCCCTCGCCAGGGTGCGTGCTCACCCGAAGCCGAGCGTGCTGCCGTCGAGCGGCCTCGCGACGATACTAGGACCGGCACACAATGCCCCCCCGACCTGGCCAGCTACCATCGTTCGCGCAAAACCCTAACCCTTCCCTCTCTTTCTTGCCGGAGCCCGAGTGGTCGGGGCGAGGTGCGGCAGCACCGGCGCACGGCCCCTCGCGATGCACGCGCTCGCCCGAGGCCAAGAGTGCCGCCATCGGGCAACCTCGCGGCGGTGCCTGGACCGGCCTGAGGTGCTCTCCCCACCCTAACCCGGCTAGCCGCCGCCGTCCTCGTGAAGCCCTAACCCTAACCCTCCCCTCTTTCTCACGCTGGAGCCCGAGCGGGCGCGACGAGACACGTCGGCGGCATCGCACGGCCCCTCGCCGGTGGACTTCCCGTCGGTGCCGGCTGGTGGTTTGGGAGGGCATCCCGCGTGGCGTTGACGACGACCAGCGGTGACGCAGGTAGGTTTCTTTCTTCCCTTTTGGTTTTTATTTTGAGCCGTTCTTCTGGGTCCTCCTGGCTCCTCCTGCCTGATCGACTACGTTATTTGCCATATATACTACCTCAATACATTGGTTCTTCAGGGTCTAGTTAAACAGAATAGCACATATGTATGCATCTGTGAGCATCTCGATGCGTGGTGTAACCGTGAAAGGAAATCGGGCTGCACTGTGGAGTATAGCTAGTCCATGTTGATCGATAGCTCGTCTTTGGTTTCAAGCTAATTCAAACAGACAATCTAAAATACGATATATACATGCATCCGCTTTTATATGCAGTTTGGTTAGCTTGTTTTTCTTTTCCCTAGCTTGCAGTTTAACTTATGGTTTCCGACGACGTCGTCGCATCCAGGTAATCTTTCATCTCCGGTGTTGGTCGTGATCGAGTTTGGTATTCAAACTCACAGCACCAGCCGTCTTGTGAGGTGAAAGATTGATGCCAGCAACTCAGTACAACGGACTACAATTTTGAGATACATGTATTATATACGTACGCCCGCGTAGCGGCACCGTGCGATCTACAAGCGGTCGATGCCGGGCTTGTTTGCGACCGAGAGTTCTGTTTTTTCTAACTTCACCTATTGTTGCGCGTGTTCTATTCTGCATGGACAACAACCTTTGGATCTCTTGTACGTTGGGCCTCTTGTTTTCGGACTTCGTGCATGGCTGATAACAGGAGACGTTGAGAGAATCGGTATGACTTAACACGGCCGCATGTCCCGCGAAATCGGATCGATGATGACGTACGGAAATTGAGAAGGAATGCGGTTAAGACACGGGTTTCGCCACGGACGCGGATCATACAACTACAGGACTTCTCTCTCGCTAACAGAAACGGAATGCAATACGGGATGCCGAGGCCAATACCGTGCGATGACGGATTAAGGCCCACGACGGACGATATAGATGGCCATAAGGCCCGCGGCCCACGGCACGGCCCAAGGTCCGGAGATTTGGCACGGCCCAAGCACGGCACGAGCCCGACATTGGTTGGGCCGTGCCAGCCCGACACGACTGTCGGGCCGTGCCTGGGCCTCCCTTGCAGCACGTTGGGCCGGCCCGGCACGGCCCGACAAAAATTTAAAAAAATCAAGGACGAAAATTAGACTTATTCTATACA
>CM002484.1:19224034-19240795 GCA_000325765.3 Leersia perrieri
ACGGCCGTGCGTGGGCTGTGTCGTGCCAGACGGCCTATTTGGCCATCTATAACACGGACGACGACCATGGAAACGAGTTTCGTTTTTATAATAGTAGAGATGTTGGTTAATGTCAAATAAACTAAGGACAGACATAGTGTAGTAGTTTTTCTTTACACGAGATGGGCCTTATATGAGGCTCACTGCCGCCACGTGTCAAGCAGACCCCCGGTGCCACGTGTCAGTCTGTTTCGTGTTGGATGTCAAGCGGAATCTCTCTTAACCCCCGCAAAAACCTCTAGCCTAGGGCAAATAAATTCTCACCGCCGCAAGCAGCCTCCACCACCACCACCGTCGCCTTCCTTCCTCCTCCCGACGAGCCGGTGAGGAATCCCCATCCCTTTCCTCCTCTAGGTTCGTGAGGCCACCACCGATCGTGGCTTGCCCCACCTGGTGCTAATTCGGTCGCTGGATTTTGGTAGGTTTTTCCTCCAAGCGCGAGATTATTCTCCAAGGGAGGAGGTTACCTGGTCGGGCGGTTGGCGATGGGGGCGGAGGAGCTGCGGCGCGACGACATGGAGGTGGAGGATGAGTACAGCGACTCCGAGGCGTTCCAATCTGTCGGCCACGTTCTCCAGTCCGTGCGGATGGTATGGAATTGAGATCCTGGCTCCTCTGCTTTACATTTTTTAAAATATAAAATTGGGGGTCGGGAGTAGGATGTTTGGCATTGGAGTTTGGAGTCGATCGTACGATGGCGCAAAGATCGGTTTGGTTGGTGGAGGTCCAGGAGTAGGATTTAGAGTTGTGCTTGGTCTTGAATGTTTAGTGTGATGGTTACGAGTTGCATTCCCTTGTTGTTTAGGACTCTGAAGGCTGAAGCTTCATTTTTGCTTTATTTTGCCTGTTGATTTCGATGCCTGATAATTCAATCTGGAGTGGGAGGTATGCCGGTGGACAATAGCTCATAGTAAAACTACACTTTTTTAAAATTGTTTCTTTGGACTGTAATTCGACAGGCCATATCAGCATGTACAACACAAGTAAAAAACCGTTGACACGATACACACAACTTTCATCTTCTGTTTGATGAATTGTAGTCAGATTATGGACCTTAGTAGCGCGTTGCCATTTGGTAAATACTATAAAAGCTCTCTTTGTGTAATTCTGTAATCTGAACAGCGGATGCATCCACTTATATGCAATTTCTGGGATACTATACCTTCTCAGGCCAAAATCATATTCCTCAGTTTCAGAATTTAAGTCGCTCTACTAGAGATGGAAAATGACTTAGAATATGTAATGGAGGGATTACCTCTTTGTGTTCTTTGGCAATCCAAAGATAAAATGCGGTCACTTATGCTATGTATAATACATTTCTTCAGACGAAATCGAGACTTGCAGTGAGTTACCTAGTACTGCATTCAAGATGTTCCAGATGCATGAACCACGTTGTCATGGGCTAGGACCGATACCTATGACACACGTGGAGTTGGGCAATTCAAAGGTGACTGTTGCCTATGGAGGTTAGGAGGTTTTTATTGAATGCCAAAATGTCGACGTTTAGTTTGCGATTTGCAGCCTTTTTATTCTATTCATACAACTGACTACAAGGAACTTGCAGATTTTTCATGTTATTTCCAGGCCCACAAATGGTTTCACTACATTCCTACATGACCATTTTTAGAAAGTACTTTCCATGCACATTATTGCTGTAGTAACCTTTCTTTGCATCAGTTATATTTTGACGATTTGCATATACATATTTTTCTAGTTTTGAGGGCCTGGACCCAGCCTCACCTCCACTTTCCATGCACATTATATTTTGAGGCCCACAAATGTGTTCTGATTTATTAGCTCCATTCCACAAGTGTTTATTAGGACTAGTACTTTTTACGAGTTGTTTAAAAAAGTCTGTTAATATCCTTGCTTTCATTCAGGCTTCTTCTCTAGTTGACCTAAACGACAGAGACAACTATGATAGCTTGGTAAGTATTTTAGACTCTTCCAAGAAAAATAAGAGTTGTGATGACGAGGCTCTGCTAGTGGTAAGTTTTTAACCTCAGATTGATTTATGTACCTTTTGCATACTCATTAAACAACTCTTCTGATAGATCAAAATATTAACTGCTTTTCAGGCGACTTTGAAGGGGCTCTCAGAAGCAGTGTCAAAGATAGACATCATGTACCATCGTGCACTTTTAAACAATGTAACGTAGTACTGAGTTAATACTTCTGAGTTTCCTTTCTTTTGTTGAATCAACTGGGTCTTACTGAAGCATTATTATTCAGATTTATACGATGACTATCTGGTACATGCATCGTGATACAAGGGATGCTCTTTTGGAGTTAATAACCAGATTGGTATTTTCTTATAAAACTGCATACACAGAGTGCCCTGGCATGATATTTCAATAAGTTTCTGATCAATTGATTTATCGTCCAGGCTGCAGTTGCAGATCAGTTCCTCATAGAATGTTTGCAGATGCTTGTGAACAGCTTTACTCCTCCTGCATCCTTCATTGATCAACCAAGATGGCTTGCAAGGAAGAAGGAAATATTTTCTCAGTTGCACGAGAGCTTGAGAATGATCTCTGATACTGTACCCTTGGCACCACGGATGTTAAAAGATGTAATAGATAAGAGTATGCCGAAGTTATTTGATAACAAAGCTGTAAGTGTGAACTTTATAGATGGTCCATCTTTTTTTGGTAGCATTTGTGATGTGCTATATGCTAGTTTTCCTCCTCTGTCGATCTTTACAAGGAACACAGTACGCACATGTTAAAAAGTCTGTTTTAGTATGTTTTATGCCGCTGAAAAACAGAAAAGTAAATGTAGTTATTTGCTTCTGTCCTCCCTTCCAACTTGTCTTAATCTGGCCATTCAAGATGCTACTGTGGAGTCTTTTAAGAGCCGGACATGTTTTGTGCTATATTAAATCCTTAGATTCAACATCCTCATTGAATCATGCAATTATTTTTTCTGTCAATTATACTTTTGTTTCTATCTGTAGTTTGCACCAGGCACTCATTTGCCAGAAATCTTTGTGTTGATAGTTTATGATTGCTAGAGCTTAATCTACCATTTTGTCAAATAACCACTCTTACCTTCTAGTAATGTCTTGTGCAGAAGATGGTTTTGTTTGTTGAGTGCATGTTGGGCCTTAATAATGATATGATGGGTGACCTCATAGGAGCATTATTGCTGGCGAAAGTTGTGGATCTACTTGCTGAATTGGATGTATGACCCCTTTCTTTTATCATGGCTAGTTAGTCTGTCCTGTGACTAAAATTTGTCCTTATTAGTTGATTTATGAACTACGCAGGTGAACATAACCTGGGAGGACATACTCCAAGAGGAACATAACAAAGGTATATTTGATATGGAGCTTGAAGATTTGGACGAGAATGAAGATAGCCTTGGAAAAGAAAGAACAAAGGTTTGTATCAGATGTGGGATTACTGACTATTTTTTGTAGTTTTGATTGCTCATGTGCTACAAAATTTTCACTTACTTGCTTCACTGAGAATAACTAGACTCACTTTATTGCAGGTCCTTTTTGGAAGAAATGCCTGTGCTGAAAAGCTTGACAGTTTAATGGTTGTTTTCTGTGAGCACCTCAAGTCATGTGCAGAACATGGTCGCTTACGCAAGGTGAAACACATAGTCAATACTTGTTTTTTTAAAGAAAATATTACTTTGTCATCTTTAGGAATTTCACTTCACTACTCAGACATAGTAAGCTCGGCAATATAACTACAGTGAAGTATGTTAAACTTGGTAATAATGACTAACTGTTTAGCGGGGTGACATTTGGTGTGTGAGCACACACAGTAGTCACTGGTGCATCTTCTAAATGAAATTTGTTTATGGGATCGAGAGTCGTTCTACAATTTATAATTATTGAATGCATTTCACAAGATACTTCACCTAAAACTAGTATTTTGAAGCTAAATTGATAATAGGTGCCATTATTTGACCAGCCAAGGACCCTTGCCCCCCTGTGATGTTCAAAAACAAATACATGCGATTTTTTTTTTTCATCAAACATGTCTTTTATATTTTTCATTACAAAGAAACATTTGATAATTTTTACACTTTACACATGCTAATTGTAAAATGAACTCATAGAATCATGTACATACATCGGAATTCATGTTTTGGTTTCAACCGCACAGGAATTTGACATTATGAAGACTATTTTTCGAGTATCTTTGCTAAGGGTGCATAAATCCAAATTTGCTCAGGTTAATATTAACTTTTTTGCGCAATGTGCTATTTCATCATTGTAATTCAGTCATGCTGTGCTTTATTCTAGTTATCTGATTCTATTTAAAATCACAGTTTATCATGTTTTATGCCTGTTCACTGGATCCTGGAATATGTGGCGAAGGATTTACTCTCTTCCTCTGTGACATCTTTATTGAAAAGGAAGAGGATCCAATTTCTAGGTATTTGTTTCTCTGTACCAGGCATACAGCTATTGTACACATCTCTCGTTGTCTTCTTGTGATCTTATGATCGTAGCTTGAATTTTGATGTTGAGCGATTACTTACAACACTGTCCCCTTTCACATGTTTGTTGGGTTTGAAATTTTTGTGGCTGAAACTTTAGTTGAAACCGCAGTTATGGAGCACTAAACTTGGCTTTTTTACATCATCACACCATAAAAACATCTTACAGTTCTTTTGGCAGAAAGAGTACATTACTAGCTGGTCCTGCTAACTATGGTTGTAACTGTTCATTGAGAAGATTGCATTGGAAAGTTAAGAACATCCAGTAATTAATTTGTTATTTAAGTGCAGAATGTCTGCAATTTCATACCTTGGAAGCTATCTGTCTCGGGCAAGGTTCATTTCTGCTGATATAGTGGTTGCTGTGCTCAAAAGGTGGTTGCTAGGCTGTAGTATCTGCATCCATATATGTGTTGAGCAATATGATCTGGTATCTCACTAGTTTGCACTCCTTTGCACAGGTTAGTGGAGTGGTGCGTTGCTTATTGTGACCTCCAGAACAACATGGGGACAGCAACCAAGCCTATAAATCATCAAATATTTTATGCTGGCTTTCAGGTTAGTTTTGTTACCATTTGCATTCAGCTATGCAGGAGTGGTATGGTTGGTCACTCACAAATGTTCTCCAAATTCTGTGAAGATTTTCCAATTCTTCCTCATCTTGATGCCATGTGCTCTCTAAACATGTTGCTATCATCTTTCTTATACCTACAGGTGGTCATGTATGTCCTGTGCTTTCGCTTGAGATCTATTATGGACTACCCAAATCTTAAGTCGCACATTTTTAATTTGCCTTTTGGAGATATCTTGACACACCGTCTAGAACCTTTAAAGGTCTGTATGGCACCAATTCTTTGCCCCTTCTAAATTTGCACTTGTGGCTACTATAATCATTTTTTTCTTGAGTACATATCCCCATTATTAGCTGTTTCTGTTGACTTTATTATTCCGTCAAGTCCATTACTGTTTAATTGTTTACTATTAATTACCTTTGACGACTTGTATGTGTGTTTGATATTTTAGGTTTGCTTGCCTTCGATAGTAGACGAGTTCCTGAGACAGGCCAAGGCTGCCAGGTTGTTCAATACATCCGTGTGTTCAGAATTTGAAGATGTGTTTGAATCTGATTCATCCAAAACTATTGGAGGAATTAATAGACTTGACATGTTCTTCCCATTTGATCCTTATCTACTAAAAGAATCCGACAGGTTTGTATCACTACCATCCTTTAAGCACTTTTGGCAGCAATCCTCCAGTGCTGCTTACCGCTTGTGTGCTCTTTGTGGGTTAAAATAGTTCTGTTAAGAACTCCTTACATTCCAAAATATAAGGCACAACTACTTTTTTCCTATATTCCAAAATATAAGGCGCACATTAATTACATTGCTACATGCATTGACAAAACAATAAACTAAAGTAAAAATAGATAGCATGCATTAGCTGGTTTGTACCAAGTAAATGTATGATTAAATGTTTCTTGGTCTTTATATCCATGGTGGTTGTGCCTTATATTTTTGAACAAAGGTAGTAATCATTAATTGTGCTGGACTATTGGCTTGGTAACATTGCATACAATTATACAGCAATAAATAGCTTCTTAAACCTCAGTGATCTTTCTTTTGTCTGCATTATTATGCATTTAAAATGTCTCGTTGAATAGATAATCGTGAGCTGTCCACGTAACATATTACTAATGTTCTGTCCTGTCTGATAATCCTTCAGATATATGCGTCCAAATTTTGAATACTGGTCCATGGTCAAGACAACATACAATTATAACAGTGATATTGATGATGAGCTAGCGGGCCTCGATACACCTGAGATGAATGTTGGCAGTTTGGATGATCATGTAGAGACAGACAGCGATGATGACTTGGAAGACACCATGGATGGTTGACTTTTTGATTGTTTGCTAATATTTCTCTCCTTAAGTTAATGAGTTTTCATGTTTGCTAAGCTGCCATAAAATGTGTTGTTCTTCAGGTGGGTAATTGAGCCACCTTTGGAAGTAGTTGTCCCCGCCAAGCGCACTCCATGATGGCCTGAAACTACTGGTGAGCTTTCATCTGAACTCTGAATTAGTAGACGCCAAGCAAGACCAGGAGGATAGGCGGTTGTCAAGTACCAACAGATCATCTCCGTCCTGAAGCACCACAAAGCGGAAGGAAAACTGAAGCAAAATAAACACATCTTCTAATGTATATCTTACATATGCACAAACTACAATACGAACCATGTCTGGTTAATCTGGTGGGTATTATGTTTTTTTCCTGATGTTTTGCTAATGTGCAGCGCTCCATACCAGTTTGTCTTCTGTAGAAGACTTTTTATTGATAGCTGTATTCTCTGAGTTGAATATACAGTTCAATCGGAATCAAGAAAATGGAAGCTCTATCCTGGATATCATATACGTTCCCTGAAACAGGGGTTTTGTGCTCATCTTATGTGCTTCTGTATATTCATCTCTGTAATATTTTGGCTGGTGGCACTGGAATGGTGGGAAATTCACTTAGAACTTTTTTTTTTTTGAGAAAATATTAAACATGAACTAAGGCGGCAAAAACGCACATCAACACCTTATATGGGCCAAAATCACGTACAGGCCAGGCCACAAAATTATGTGATGGATGGGCCTATCAGAATTTGGCCTGCGAGAACGGCAAGCGGGTGAGCAGAGCCGCAAACCGGTGCCACGTGTCAGTCTGGTTCGGGTCGGATAAATCCCGCGTCTCCCCTTCTCGCCCGCTTCCTCTCTCCTTCCTCCACTCCTGCAAAAACCCTAGGGCAGCCTCCTGGCCGCAAAGCCGCCTCCATCCACGCCGCCGCCGCCGCCGCTTCCCTCCTTCCGGTGAGGAACCCACTCCCCGTTCCGCCTCTAGGTTCGGGAGGCCACCACCGCGCGTGGCTCGCCCCACCTGGTGCTGATTCGGTCGCTGGATTTTGGAAGGTTTTTTCTCCAAGCGCGAGGAGGTCGGTGGTCAGGCGGCTGGCGATGGGGGCGGAGCTGCGGCGCGACGATATGGAGGTGGCGGATGAGTACAGCGACTCCGAGGTGTTCCAGTCTGTCGGGCACGTGCTCCAATCCGTGCGGATGGTATGGGATGGAGTTCCTGCTCCTGCTCCTCTGCTTTGCATTTTATCTTCTAAACAAATTTGGGGGTGGGACCGTGGGAGTAGGATGTTGGGCTTGGGAGTTTGGAATCGATCGTACGATGGCGCGATGATCGGGTTGCAGTTGTGTTTGGTCTTGAGTGTTTAGTGTGATGGTTACGGGTTGCATTTCTTGTAATTTAGGAAGTTGAAGCTTCATTTTTGCCCGTCGATTTCGATACCTGATAACTCAAGCTGGAGGTGGAGGGATGCCAGTGGATAATAGCTGGTAGTAAAACTAGTTCACCTTATCTAAACCGTATCTTTTGATTGCAATTCCACGGACCATATCAGCATGCACAACACAACATAAGTAAAAACTGTAGATACAAGACACACACAGCTTTCATCTTCTGTGTTATGTATTGAAGACAGATGATGGACCTAGTAGTGCGAGGTGCCATGGCCATTAGTTAAATACTAAAAGCTCTCTTTGTGTAATTCTGCAATCTGACCAACGGATGCATCCACTTATAATGCAAGTTGTAGGATACTATGTTTTCTCAGATCAAAATCATACCGCATTGTGTTCTTTGGCTATCCAAATAAAAAATGCGGCCACTTATGCTATGGATCATTCTTCAGACAAAATCCAGATTTGCAGTGAGTTACCTAGTACTGCATTCAAGTTTAAAATCCAAGGGTGTTCCGAAGATGTGATGAAATGCGCCAGATGCATGAACCACGAGGAGTTGGGCAATTCAAAGGTGATTGTTGCCTATGGACTATGGAGGTTATTATTGAATGCCAAAATGTGGATGTTTGACTTGCGATTTGCAGCCTTTTTATTCTATTTATACAAAAAAACTGGTACTATAAGGAACTGGCAGATTTTTCATGTTCTTTCCAGGCCCACAATTGGTTTCACAGCATTCCTGCATGACCATTTTTAGAAAGTACTTTTCATGCGCGTTATTGCTGTAATAACTCTTCTAAAAAAATTGTCAGTTATTTTTCACGAGTTGCATCCTGTATGTTTTCCTGGTCTTGAGGGACTGGACTCAGCCTTTTCTAGTGTTCTGATTGATTAGCTTCATTGTCAGTTTGACTTCATGCTAAGGGGAACCCATACCGCAAATGTTTATTAGGACATAGTACTTTTTATGTGTTATTTAAAGAATGCTTTTAATATCCTTGCTTTCGTTCAGGCTCCTGTTCTAGACCTAAATGACAAAGACAATTATGATAGCTTGGTAAGTATTGTAGAGAGCAAGAAAAATAAAAGGAGTTGTGATGACGAGGCTCTGCTAGTGGTAAGCTTTTAACCTTAGTTTAATTTACGTACCTTTTGCATGCTTATTAAACAACTCTTCTGATAGATCAAATTATTGACTGCTTTTCAGGCAACTTTGAAGGGGCTGTCAGAAGCAGTGTCCAAGATAGACGTCACGTACCATAGTGCACTTTTGAGCAATGTAATGTAGTACTAAGTTCATACTTTGACTTTCCGTTCTTTTTGTTGAATCTACTGGTTCTTACTGATGCATTATTATTCAGATATTTGCCATGTCTATCTGGTACATGTATCACGATACAAGGGTTGCTCTTTTGGAGTTAATCACCAGATTGGTATTTTCTTCACAACCGAATACATAGATTGCCCGGCATGATATTTATTTAAGTTTCTGATCAATCGATTTATCATCCAGGCTGCAGTTGCAGATCAGTTCCTCGGACAATGTTTGCAGATGCTTGTGAACAACTTTACTCCTCCTGCATCGCTTACGCAGTACATCGATAAACCAATATGGCTTGCAAGGAAGAAGGAAATTTATTCTCAGTTGCACGAGAGCTTAAAAATGATCTCTGATACTGTACCCTTAGCACCACGGATGTTAAAAGATATAATAGATAGGAGCATGCCGAAGTTATATGATGACAAAGCTGTAAGTCTGAAGTTGTTCCATATTTTTTTGGTAGCAATTGTGATGTGCAATATGCTGGTATTCCTCCTTTGTCGATCTTTACAAGGAGCACAGTAAATGCATGTTAAAAAGTTGTCTGCTTTAGCATGTTTTGTGCCGCTGAAAATCATAAAAGTAAATGTAGAGCCAAAAATCATGCACATATTTTTTCTTGTTAATTATGTACTTTTGTTTCTAGCTGTAGTTGGCATCGGGCACTCGTTTGCCTGATATCTTTGTGTTTATAGTCTATGGTTGCTAGAACTTAATCTTCCATTTCATCAAATAACCACTCTTACCTTCTAGTAATGTCTTGTGCAGAAGATGGTTTCGTTTGTTGAGTGCATGTTGGGTCTTGATAATGATAGGATGGGTGACCTCATAGGAGCACTATTGCTGGCGAAAGTTGTGGATCTACTTGCCGAATTAGATGTATGACCTCTTTCTTTTATCATGGCTGGTTAGCCTGTCCTGTGACTAAAGCTTGAACATATTAGTTGTTTTATGAGCTATGCAGGTGAACATAACCTGGGAAGACATACTCCAAGAGGAACATAACAAAGGTATATTTGATTTGGAGCTTGAAGATTTGGTTGAGGATGAGGATAATCTTGGACAAGAAAGAACAAAGGTTTGTATCATATTTGGGATTACTAACTAATTTTGTACTTTTGACTGTACATATGCAAAAAAAAAAAGGTTTGCGAACCTGAGAATAATTGAAGAGTCACTTTATTGCAGATCCTTTTCGCAGGAAATGCATGTGCTCAAAAGCTTGACAGTTTAATGGTTGTTTTTTGTGAGCACCTGAAGTCCTGTGCAGAACATGGTCGCTTACGCAAGGTGAATCACAGAGTCAATACTTGTCTTTTATGGAAAATATTCCTTGCCATCTTTAGAAATTTTACTTCACAACTCAAGTATAGTAAGCTTAGTAATATAACTACAGTGAATTATGTTAAACTTTGGTAATGATAGCTCAAACTGTTTAGCAGGGCGGCACTTGGTGTGTAAGCACACACAGTAGTCAAGTACCAGTGCATCTTCTAAATGAAAGTTGTTTATGGGATCCAGAGATGTTCCATAATTTATAATTACTGATTGCAGTTCACAAGATGCTTCACCTTAAACTAGTATTTTGAAGCTAAAGTGGTAATAGGTGCCATTATTTGACCAGTTAAAGAAGACTCATTTCCTTTTTTTGATGTTGTTAAAAAACAAATACATGTGATTTTGCATGAAACATGCCCGTTACATTTTTCATTACAAAGAAACATTTGATATTGTTTACACATTACACATTACACATGCTAATTGTATAATAAATTCATAGAATCATGTACATAGACCGGAATTCATGTTTTGGTTTGAACTGCACAGGAATTTGACATTATGAAGACTGTTTTTCGGGTATCTTTGCTAAGGGTGCATAAATCCAAATTTTCTCAGGTAATATAAACCTTTTTTTCCATATGTGCTATTTCACCATTGTATATTGGTCACATTCTGCTTTATTCTTGCTATCTGACTCTTCTGTTTCAAATCACAGTTTATCATGTTTTATGCCTGTTCACTGGATCCTGAAATATGCGGCGAAGGATTTACTATCTTCCTCTGTGACATCTTTATTAAAAAGGAAGAGGATCAAATTTCTAGGTATTTATTTCTCTGTACCAGGCATACTATTATACACATCTCTTGTTCTTGTTGTGAATTATGATTGTAGTTGGCATTTGGATGTTGAGTGATTACTTACAATACATTTCACCTTTAGCATGTTTGGTGAGTTTGAAATTATTGTGGCTGAAATTTTAGTTGCAATCACACTTGTGGAGCATTAAACTTGGCTTTTTACATCATTTCACCAAAAAAACGTCTTAGTCTTTTGGCAGAAAGGGTACATTATTAGCTGGTCCTGCTAACTATGGTTGTAACTGTTTATTGAGAAGATTGCATTGGACAGTAAAGAGCATCCAGTAATTAATTTGTTATTTAATTGCAGAATGTCTGCAGTTTCATACCTTGGAAGCTATCTGTCTCGGGCAAGGTTCATTTCTGCTGATATAGTGATTGCTGTACTCAAAAGGTGGTTGCTATGCTGTAGTATCTGCATCCATATATGTGTTAAGTTATATAATCTGGTATTTGAATATTTTGCACTCCTTTGCACAGGTTAGTGGAGTGGTGTGTAGCTTATTGTGACCTCCAGAACAACATGGGGGCAACAACCAAGCCTATAAATCATCAAATATTTTATGCTGGCTGTCAGGTTAGTGTTGTTACCGTTTGCTTTTAGCTATGCAGGAGAGGTATGGTTGGTCATTCAGAAATGTTCTCCAAAATCTGTGAAGATTTTCCAACTTTTATAATCTTGATGCCATGTGCTTTCTAAACATGTTGCTATCATCTTTCCTATACCTGCAGGTGGTCATGTATGTCCTGTGCTTTCGCTTAAGATCTATTATGGACTACCCAAATCTTAAGTCACAACTTTTTAATTTGCCTTTTGGATATATCTTGACTCACCGGCTAGAACCTTTAAAGGTTTGTACGGCACAGATTCTCTGCCCCTTGTAAATGTGGCCACTATAATCATCTCTTTTTTTCCCACTACATATCCCCACTACAAGCTGTTTCTGTGCTGACTGTTGTTTAGTCCATTAATTGTCAATTGTTTACTATTAATTACCTTTGACGACTTGCATGTCTATTGATATTTTAGGTTTGCTTGCCTTCAATAGTAGACGAGTTCCTGAGACAGGCCAAGGCTGCCAGGTTGTTCAATGCATCTGTGCGTTCAGAATTTGAAGATGTGTTTGAATCTGATTCATCCAAAACTTTTGAAGGAATGAATAGACTTGACACGTTCTTCCCATTTGATCCTTATCTACTAAAAGAATCCGACAGGTTTGCATCTGTAACATCCTTTAAGCACTTTTGGCAGCAATCCTCTCGGCTTACCACTTGTGCTGTGTGGGTTAAAATAGTTTTGTTTAGTAATCATTAATTGTGCTGGACTATTGGCTTGGTAACACTGCATACAATTATATATGGGAATATTAGCTTATTAAAAACCTCGTTCTTTTGTCCACATTATTATGCATTTAAAAAGTCTCGTTGAATATATAATTGTGAGCTGTCCACGTTATTACATATTATAACTAATGTTATGTTCATTCTTATAATCCTTCAGATATATGCGTCCAAATTTTGAGTACTGGTCCATGGTCAAGACAACATACAATAATTATAACAGTGATGTTGATGATGAGCTAGCAGGCCTGGATGCACCTGAAATGAATGTTGGCAGTTTGGACGATCATGTAGATATAGATTTCAACAGCGATGATGACTTGGAATACACCATGAACAAAATGTCCATAACACCACACCGCTCTTTCTTTCATCAAATGGCGAAGAATAGCGACACTGGCCTAACCATGCCTGCGAGGATCAGACCATCAGAAAGCCCCCCATCATAATGGGTCCAATGACCTAAAGATCATTTGCTGCTGTCAACATGTTGTTCACTTCACCAAAGAAACAGCCGGATGCTGGGAGTGCATTTGGATCTAGCTTGTGGTAGAAGGGTCGAGCGACCCAATCTTTTGTGATGTATCCAGCCCAAATAGGTTAGTTGTTGGGATGAAATGTGAAGTACAGATATGTTATTAGAAACAAAGCAGGAGTGGGTGTGACTATTAGGACTAGTAGGTAGGCCTCTGGGATGTAAAAGACAGGCTTGTTTTTGTTTTGATGTAGAACTATTTACCGACATTTTTTTAATCAGAGTATCAGTTGTCTAACTTAATGATTTTGTTAGTCTGTGTTGTTCCTGATACGTACGTTGGAGAAAGACTGTTGCACACCACTGGTTGCACGGCATATGACGGTTTCCCATCGTTCTGTCAACCCCGCTCAATTGCTGTTTAATTTCAACATGGGAAGTAGGCTATAAAGTTTGTTTGTGTAATCTCTGGTCCTCCGCTCAGCCAATAAATCTGTACTTTGAATAGTATAATTGGTGCCTTAATATTTCAGTTTAACTAAACACATTTGCTATAACCATTAGTTATTCAGTTGAATGAAGCCCATGCTCTGGTTTAGGTACAAGAAAGCATCACACTTCATCAACATTCCTGATTCTGTGATTCCTGAACCACGAGTTGCCTGCTACGCTGTCCATTTAGACCCTGCCAAACGACCACACAGAGAGTTAGTCAGCTATCAAAACGCATAGGAAAGAAAGCTAGAGTGAATCAAGACCATCAGAGCCGACGATCAAGCAGGGCCAGCGTCGAGGTTGCCGATGGTGTTGAAGACTTGAAACTTGAAAGCCTCCCGGGAGACGTTCACTAATCACTACCAAAATTTTGCATGGGGTATGTTTGGCTTATTGTCATTCTCGGCCTTCGCTAAATTTTGCATTACCAAAATCTAGCGAATCAACAAACCAAACACTATTATCGTCGTGAGTTCACGGCCCTACCGAATTTTAATAAACCAACACTACTAGCTCTCAAAACTTATCCGACACTTTTTGCATCAGTATAAAATTTTTGAATAAGACAAATGGTGGTAAGGGTTTTGTACCAAATGGTAATTTTTGAATAATTGAATAAGACCATTGTAAGAGAGAGTATGGCCCAACCGATGAATGTATTGATCATTGGTTGTGTACATATATAGATTACAACATAGGCCTTTGGCCATGGCAGTACACGCGTGAGCGGGCGAGCGTACAAAGCGGGAGCGTCGGCGCCGCGATGACCGGGCACGCGGGTGAGCGTTGCGGCGTGCTCTCCGGAGTCGTGGATACGACGAGTGCGTGCATGGCACTGGACGTTAGAGGCGCTGAAGACTCGGTATAGCTTAGCCGTTGCAGGAGCTTATCCGCTGACACCCCCCTCAGTCTGTACGTCATCAGTGACGGAAAGACTGTTTCTGAAGTCGATGAACAGCGCCGAGGGAAGTCCCTTAGTGAACACATCGGCGAGTTGACGAGCGCTGAGTACGTGTGTGACCCGGAGCTCTCCAATGGCGACTTTCTCCCTGACGAAGTGAATGTCAAGTTCAATATGCTTAGTACGCCGGTGATGCACAGGGTTCTTGGACATATAAACCGATGAAATGTTGTCGCAGAAAGCAACTGTTGCTGATGGTGCAGGACATAGCAGCTCGCCGAGAAGATGTCGAAGCCAAGAGCACTCTGAGACAGCATTAGCGATCGCCTGGTACTCGGCCTCGGCACTCGATCGGGAGACAGTGGTTTGCTGTTTAGACGACCACGAGATGAGCGAGTCTCCAAGGAACACGCAGAACCCCGATGTAGAACGGCGCGTGTCTGGGCATCCCGTCCAGTCGGCGTCGGAGTAAGCACTTATCGTTGGCGTAGTCGCAGTGCGCAGTTGGACGCCGAGATTGGTGGTGCTGCGGATATATCGAAGGATGCGTTTGAGCATTGTCTGGTGCACATCCCGCGGCGCGTGCATGTGTAGGCACACTTGCTGTACTGCATACACAATGTCCGGACGTGTGATCGTCAGGTATTGCAAGGCGCCGGCGAGGCTCCTGTACGTCGTGGCGTCGTCGATCAGCTTGTCGTCAGAAGCAGATGACTTGGGCTTGGTGTCTGATGGGGTGGCAGTTGGCCATCCCAGCGCGCTCCAGGAGATCCTCGGCATATTGGGATTGCGAGAGGAAAAACCCCGTCCGGTTGCGATGAACATTGATGCCGAGGAAGTGACGAACAGGTCCCATGTCCTTGATGGCAAAGGCGTCGTGGAGCCGTGTGATGACATGGTGAAGAAGTTCGTTGGTTGATGCAGACAGGATCATGTCATCTACGTACAGGAGCAAATATGCCATGCCACCGGTGCCGTTGTAGACGAACAGCGATGAGTCGGCCTTGGACTGCCGAAAACTCATGGACGTCACATGCCCGACGAAGCGCTCGAACCACGCCCGTGGTGCTTGCCAAAGGCCGTAGAGCGATCTGGAGAGGAGGCAGACATCGTCTGGTCGGTCGGCGTCAATGAAGCCTTTTGGTTGCTCGCTGTAGACTTGTTCGCGGAGATTGCCGTGAAGAAAAGCATTGGAAACATCAAGTTGGTGAGCAGGCCAGCGCCTCGTCGTGACAAGTGTGAGGACGGTGCGGATCGTCGCTGGTTTGACCACCGGCGAGAACGTCTCGCCGAAGTCAACGCCGGGCCGTTGGTTGAACCCCCGGACAACCCATCGAGCCTTGTAGCGCTCAAGAGTGCCGTCGGGATTCATTTTATGCTTGAAGACCCATTTGGCCGGTGATGATGCGAGCACCCGGTGGACGCAGGACAAGTGTCCATGTTTTGTTGGCCTGCAATGCATCGAACTCAACTTTCATGGCTGCATACCAGTGGGGATCGCGAACGGCAGCGTGGACACTGCTCGGCACCGGAGAGATTGGTGAAGTAGCCGCCAATGCATACTTGGGGTTTGGCTTGTGGATGCCAGCTCAAGCACGAGTCACCATGGGATGACTGGTGGTCGGCGCAGCCACGCGGGGCGAGGACACAGTGGGCGCGTCGAGTTTCGATGCAGTAGGCGAAGAGGACGCAGAAGTTGGGTGTTGTGGTAGCCGACCTGGGCATGCTGCACGCGCACGCGTTGTGTGGTTGGGGAGCTCGGTGATGGGGCGTGGTAGTGCTGGAGCCGGAGCTGATGGTGGTGCATCATACACCAACGGGCTGGGCACGTTGTCAGCGCGTACCGGCCGGTCGCGGAAGGGGAAGACCAGCTCGTCGAAGACCACGTGACGTGAAGTGAGCACACGCCCTGTCAAAATGTTGTAGCAGTGATATCCCCGGTGATCAGCTGGGTAGCCGATGAAGACGCACGACGCAGAACGAGCGTCGAGCTTGTGGATGCTTGTGGCCGAGGTGTTGGGGAAGCAGCGACAACCGAAGACACGAAACTCGTCGTAGGATGGTGGAACGCCAAAAAGGAGCTCGTGTGGCGTTGTGGATCCCGTGGTGATCAGATGTGTCGCCGTGGCAAGTGCTTCAGGCCAGAACGCTAGTGGTGCTGCACTATGAAGAAGTAAAGTTCGCAGACAATCGTTAACAGTGCGCAATATACGTTCCGCCTTCCCGTTTTGTTGTGAAGTATATGGGCAGGATAGACGGAGCTGGACGCCGAGGTTGGAGAAGTAAAGGCGGAGAGCTGTGGAATC
>CM002484.1:19240895-19256106 GCA_000325765.3 Leersia perrieri
GGAGGAGTTGGAGCGCTCGCCATGGGTCGCGGCGAGGGCCTGTCCAGCTTCAGCAGCGGCGTCGCGTTGAGCGCTCAGTTCCTCCAGGAGGAGAAAAGAGCGAGCGCTCATGAAGGTATGAGGAGGGAACTTCGAGGTGATCACGGGCTTCACATAGCGATAACGAGGATTGAGGCCGCGAAGTAAATTCAAGACCTTACTGGGTTCAGACACGGGATGGCCGATGTCCCGCAGCTAATCGGCAAGGCGCTTTAGCTTGGTGCAGTAATCGTTGATCGACATGTCGCCCTGCTGAAGAGAACGCAGCTCGGCTTCGAGGTACACCGCCCGTTGCAGCTCGTTGTCGAGGAAGAGGCCCTCGATGGCGTTCCACAGGGAGAAGGCAGTGTTGCGTTGGCCGCGGACGATGTCGAAGATGCCGCGGGAGACGGTGGTGAGGATCTAGTTCACCACGCAGGAATCAACCATGCGCCACTCGCCGTCGGGATCCGCGGATGGCGTAGGCAAGCGAACGTGGCCCTCAAGCCCGAACTTGCAGAGGGCGGAGTCGAAGAAGCAGCGCAACTGGCCGTAATTGCCTTCATGGAGGTCGAGGGTGACAGGGACATGGGAGCGGATGGAGACCGCCTGGAGGACAGCGGCGGAGGCTGGATCGACTAGAATGTCATCGTCAGAGTGGTTGGAAGAAGGCGCCATAGATGCGGAAGCGTTGGCGAAGGGATTCTGGGAGTGAACCTTGGACGATGATACCATGTAAGAGAGAGTATGGCCCAACCGATGAATGTATTGATCATTAGTTGTGTACATATATAGATTACAACATAGGCCTTTGGCCATGGCAATACACGCGTGAGCGGGTGAGCGTACAAAGCGGGAGCGTCGGCGCCGCGATGACCGGGCACGCGGGTGCGCGTTGCGGCGTGCTCTCCGGAGTCATGGATGCGATGGGTGCGTGCATGGCGCTGGACGTTGGAGGTGCTGAAGTCTCGGTGTAACTTAGCCGTTGCAGGAGCTTATCCGCTGACAACCCTGTTTGGATACAGGGACTTTTTTTAAGTCCCTGTCATATTGGATGTTTGGACACTAATTAGAAGTATTAAATATAGACTATTAATAAAACACACCCCATACTTTGGACTATTTCGCGAGACGAATCTATTGAGCCTAATTAGTCCATGATTAGCGAATGTGATGCTACAGTAAACATTTGCTAATCGTGGATTAATTAGGCTTAAAAAATTGTCTCGCGAATTAGCCTTTATTTATGCAATTAGTTTTATTATCAGTCTATATTTAATACTCCTAATTGACGTGCAAACATCCGATGGGACACGAACTAAAAAAAGTCTCTGGATCCAAACAACCTCTAAGTCAAAACCCTTACAAAATCGTGGTAGTTTTGGTTGAATGTCCAGCTTCCTAGGTTCTCACTGCTAAGAGTATGTGTTCACATTATCTAAAAAAGAAGGGTATGTGTTACAGTATTTCCAGGGCATTTTAGTATTTTCTGTTGTACTCAGTTTATATACGCATATGTGGGAGTCAATAGATGAACTGAGATTAATCCCAAATTCATCTCCTAAATTGACATAGTACCATAGCAAGGGGAGAACCCTAGCTGCTGATTCCGTTTTGTCGCCGGCGCGCCGACGGTGGCTGACCGCAAGTCGTCGTGTTCATCTTCAAGCAGCAGCCAACAACAACAGCAAACAGTAACCATCATCAAATCACACTTTATTCTTTGACACATGCTTACTTATATAACACAATTAATTTCGGCCTTCACTTCATAGAAGATACACGCTTATTTATAAACCGACACATTAATTCCCGATTCCTGATTCCTGAACCATTAGTTGCCCGCTACTCTGCTCATTTAGACCCTGCAAATTAAAATCGATCACACGGGCCGGGAGTTAGTCAGCTAGCAAAAATCAACACATTGGAAAGCTATAGACTGAATCAAGACCATATACTTACTGGTTGTAGTCGACGACAATCCTGCCGGCGTCGGGGTTGCCGATGACGTTGAAAGCCTCCTGGGAGAGGTCGAGCGTGGAGGTGCAGCCCGGCGAGGGGCAGCGGTCGACGATCTTGACGGTGACCTGGCCGCCTTTGCAAGGGTTGGGCACGGCGTTGGTGCCCCTGACGCAGCGCACGGTGTACATCCTCCCGCACGCCCGCCCGCCGTCCCACAGCCCGTCGCTCGCTGCCGCGATCATCGTCCCCTGGTCCTGGAACCCGTAGCAGGCCGACGCTGCACCGCACGTACATGGTTGTTACTGTAAAAATGTTCTGTGAAAGTATAGTACTAGAAGTACTATGTTCGTTCCAAAACAAAGCCATTTTTAGGTTTTTTTAATGGATTAAGGAATATGCCAAAAACACCTATAGTGATCTGTTATAGTGGTACAATAGATATAATAAGTCCAAAGAACTAGAAATAGATTCATTTTAGGATAAATTTAAACTACAGAAGTAGCTTTATTTTGGGATGGAGGTAGTGAGTATATGAGTGTGTCTCTACGTAAGAGTGTCCAATCCATCCATACATATATTTAAGTAGTCCCATATAGAAAAATCATAATAATTTTGTAGGATTTTTGTTCTTTAGAAATTTTTCCTAACATAACCTTTGAAACAACGGATTGCATCATATAAAATTTCTATGGAATAAGTTGTTGCTAGCAGTTTTTGGAGGAATTTTAACATGAGGTACAATATCATGGAAAACTTTCTTTGAGTCATTCTTACATTGAATTTTTGTGTTTTTCTATAGTTGTTGTTTTTTCTGTGTTTTGCACTTATATTCCTTCGTTTTCGTAATATTGTGATTCAAGGATTAAGTACTCCATGGAGCACCTTCTTTACCATGGATTTCTTTTTTTCCTTTATAATTTCGCAATTATTTTTGCTCCTCAGAGAGCACAACATGTGGAGGCCTATTTTATATTAAAAAAAGCTCCTTGGTATGTTTTCAATCTTAGTAAGGGTGAGTTCCAAAGTGGGCAGCAGGATTGAATTATTTGTCACACGTAAAATGAGATAATCCATTAATATATGATTAATTCATTATTAACTTTTGTAAACTTCAAAAATAAATTTATTTGACTTTTTAACAGAAGTTTTATATAAAGTTTTTAAAAAGAATATACCGTTTGGTGGATTGGAAAGCGTGCACATGATAATCCAATGAGTAATAATCGTAAATTAGCCGAATAGAACTCGCTCTACGTTTTGGCTAAGCAACAAACCAGATACACTATTAGTACAATAATTCTGGCACTTTTCACTCTCAAAATTCTAAAACAAAAGTTTGGTGAGGTCTCAAACCAGACACCACCAATATTTATTTATTGTATCAAAATTTGATATCACTAAAGTTTGGCAAGTTCTTTCTTTTTGAACAATCAGCAAAACACATCATCCATAACCATAATTAAGGAGTAATTTAGAAACGTACGGGTGTAAACGGTGTAGAATGTGGCAGTCCCTTCGATAGCATGCGACGTTGAGACGAGGCCGAGGAGCATAGCTGCAACGAGCAGGATGTCAACTCTAGCCATGGCCGCGGAGATTGAGCACCACCGGATCGGAATGAGTTTCTCGTATAGGATTATTGGACGAGGCTATAGGCTGCACGAAGCTGATGAGATACTAGCTACGGTTGATTTATAGACTAGCGGTAGCCTGGCACTCCCTCCGTCCAAAGAAATATTGTTTTAAATATTGCCAAGTCAATTTTTTTTGATTTAATTATTAATAGGTAAAAATTAAAAAGAGTGATTATGTAAGAATAGTGTTATTGTGTTTGTTATTAAACAAATTATTGTAATATGAATAATTTTTTATTTAAACAAAATCTTACTTTTATAAAAAATTATTGGTGTCCCGCGCCAAAACAAAGTGAAGTTATTTTAAGAAAAATGGAGTACAACGAAAGTAC
Organism: Leersia perrieri; assembly: GCA_000325765.3. Lineage (NCBI taxonomy): Eukaryota > Viridiplantae > Streptophyta > Magnoliopsida > Poales > Poaceae > Leersia > Leersia perrieri. The sequence goes on from CM002484.1 coordinate 19,244,842, forward strand.
ATACAATGGGCCATGTGGAAAATTGTGGCTGATTTATGGAAAATTCAGAGTTGCATTCTGTCCTGTGCAAGTAGGCAACAAACGTGGAACTTTTTTTTGATCTTGTGTAGCTTAAGCTGAAACTTGAGACTTGAGAGAGAGGAAGAGACTTTATTGGCAGAACTATACCAGAGAACATGTAGCATAACTGTTTGTCAAGTCAAAAGAAAAATATGAACCACCCAACATTATTTGTTTATCTCTAAATAGTCAAATTAATTTCTAGTCGATCCAGAAGGCTTATAGTACGCTCCCATAATGTATTAATGTTGACAAACTAGTGACTATGAGGCAGCTTGTTGCGTAATTTATGAACTGTTGGAAAAAAAATTTCTTGCTGACTAGCAGGCTAATGGATAGAAACAAAGGATATACTAGTTCACTGGAACGTTCAGCAAGTTTGCTGTTCTCTTGAAGCTGATCTGTAACCTGGAAATTATTATTTCTTCAGTTGCGTTTTGTGCAATAGAACTGCCCCCCATTTTTTCACGATGTATCAGTTACTAATTCAATTACGTTTCGTGCAATACAAAATGTGCCAAATTTCTTCAACAATGTCCTCAACATCGCAACCTTTAAAGCATCACTGTAAGATCCATCTTCTTTCTAGTTACACTTATTTGACAAGAGGCCCACTTTAGCCCCCGCTTTGCTTCGGCCCGCGGTACGGATCAGAACCCTTCTAGAGTTTCACCAATATATATACTTCTTGTAAGTCGCTGTTCGGTATTGTAACCTCACCCTCATAGAGTGACGATATTTGCTGGTTGGTGCCCGTGGTTTTTTCTCTCTCACTTTGAAACGGTTTTCCACGTTAAAAATCTCATGTCCCCTGTAATGATCTTTATTCTTTATCTTTTATATGTCTATCTTCCTATAATATTTAGGTCTTCTCTCAAGACGGTTGTCCTCTTGTACGTAGTGACGCCTCTTGCCACGTCAAGTTGGTTATGTTGACAGGCCAGTGTCGTGGAGAGCGGGTCTATCTTCCCTCATATATATTGTTCTTCTTGAGCCTAAAGATGTGGTTGGAGTGCGTGGAAATATATTAATTGCTCATTTTTTTCTTCCCTCAACAATGGGTGCTTGAGTTGTAGGCATATGGTATAGCTTATCTTGTTTTTATCATGATTGTAGTCTGCTATGACTATGACCTTGTTTTTTTTTTATGCTGTATTAGCACGAAACCACGCACCATCTTGTGTGTGGGCTGTTAAAAACAGAAAGTAAATGAAAGTCTAACCGATATTTTTTTTTATCAGAAGGGCAACTGTCTAACTTAATATATTTGGTTGATCGGTGTTGCTTCTGATACGTACTTTGAAGAAAAACTGTGGCACACCAGCTGGTTGCATCTTTGCAACAGCATGCGACGGTTTCCCGTCGTCCTGTTGACCCGTTAATTACTGTTCAATTTGCCATGTAAATAGACAATAAAATATGGTCATGTCATCGTAGTCCTGTCAAGGGTGAGTTTAATTTGTGGACGAGGTTGGATAGGATATTGCGACCCATATTTCTCTCGATATGGTGAACCGTGTTTTTGTTTAGTAGGGTAGATATAGCGATTCAACTTTTTGTTTTGTTGAAGGGGTGAAGGTGGATTTGGAGGTTTAAATTTTTTTTTGTTTGGTTGGAAGAAGTAAAATGGATGAACTGGTGTGGTCGCCTCTCACTAGGAGATGGTGAGTATACCCATCAAATTTGTAAACAAACCTCAATTTTTTCTAATAATTTTACACCACTAAAATTTGAAATCGTCACCTAATAGCTATAAATTCAGACAATAAAAAGAAAAAAGAACGGAATGCAGCGGCAACGGAAGAGCCACAACAGCGCCCCCACAGCTGTCATGGTTGCCGCCTCGCTAGCTGTATCTCATGATTGACCCCTACTCCTGCCGGATGGCGCCACTCGCTGCCGCTTGCCTCATCCTACCACCCTCCCGCTCCGGCCTGTGCTAGATCTAGAGGCTGGCGCGCTAGTGAGGCCAAGGTCAGCGACGGTCGAGGGAGGCCGACGCGCCGGCGAGGTCATGGTTGGCGACAATGGAGGTAGGCAGGTGTGTCGACGAGGCCATGGTTGATGATGGTCATCGGTGCTGGGGGACGACAATAGTAGACCGACGCTAAGGCGGCTTTGGTGTGCACGTCGAAGATGGAGAGGCAACAATGTTGAGGTTGGGCAACTTGAGGCGGCGACGCCTAGCGGGTTGCCAGGCCAAGATGGATACAACAATAGCAATGTAAGTTGAGCATTGTGGGCCTACGACGGGCTCCACACTAAACGATTGTCTTCTTGATGCGGCGTCTTTGCCGTCACAAGATGGCCATGTTGGGGGCTAGCATGGGGGAGATGGGATCCCAATCTTCTCACTCACCTTCTCTCTATCCAATCTAATTATATTTATGGCTTTTGAGCACGCTGGATGTCGAGTACCTGGTTGATGGACGACCGGCAAGGCGCTGGCGCGGTGTCTATGTGTTGAAGGTTCTTGCATGGTGTGGCTATTGAACCCAATAGGAATTCTTTGACATGGTAGGTTAGGGTGTGATAATTATGAGTGAAAGCCATGCCTTTGAGCCGGTAACGACGCCGCTCTTACTTTGGGGCGTTGGGTGTTGTTGTGTAGTCTCTGAAAGTACACTAATCCACCCCTAGTGGGTTTTGGTGATAATTAACAACATTAATTAGGGGACTAATGATTGTTTATGAGTTGTGAAGCTTTGCAAGAAGACAAATGACCCCCCAATTGTACATGAATACAAGTGAAGATGATTAGGATGGCAGAGTGGCTCAAAGGATTAGATATAGGATTGCTTTTATATTTTGAGTCGTAGGAAAAGCCGTACTATCAAGGGGGATCGGCTAGTTAGAACTTGGATCAACCTCTAAATGCTCTAAAGGATCAAGTCTACACTAGCGTTTGAAAGACACACCTGTAATGCACAACACTTGCACGTTTAGGTTCGGTACAGTGAGTCCAGAGTGTCAGGACTTTATGTCCGGAGTGTCCGGACATAGGCTGTCCGGAGCCTCCGGCTACTTTTGCCGGAGTGTCCGGACATGGGGACCACCGTTCAAATGGCTAGTGGACGTCACAGTTACACGTCACGGTGTAACGGCTAGGAGGTCCTGACTGTCCGGACAAAGCGTTCGGAGTGTCCGGATCCCCTGTTTCCAACGGCTAGTGGGTAGGTGCGTGGGCTATTTAAGCCCATCCTCTCCCACTGAGCTAAGTTGGCTGCCACATTCACTTCCTACCACTCCTAGGGTTCTAAAGCACTTATTTCTCCTCACTTAGACTTAGATTGATCTAGGGATTAGGTGAGAAGAGATGGTGAGTTGTGAGAGTGTGTGGATCTAATCCTTGAAGAGCACTTGGAGCTTGGGTAAGATCTAGCTGGTTGGATTTGTTACTCTTGGAGATCTCATCTCCTAGACGGCTAGGTGTCGCCCGGAGCGCCAATCGACGTGTGGTTGTTCGTGAGAAGTTTGTACGGGATTTTCTCTCCCTAACGAGATAAGTGAGTATAAAACTTAGCTATCACATAGAAGTAGGGATCGATAGAGCAAGGGTGCTACTAGGGGCTAGGACTCCTGGCTTGGGACTTGATCATAGGATCATCTGGGGAGTAGCTAGTCCGAGAGCTCCTTGGAGATCGAGGCCAACTTGTGTGAGATAGCTGGGTGAGGTCTGAGATCGTTTGATCTCGCTCTCCGAAGCGCCTCAACGTGGAGTAGGATCTTTGGGTCCGAACCACGGTAAAAACTCGCTGTGTCTTTGTCTCCTTTTCTGTATTGCTTCCTATACCTTCTGCACCTTTTGGAAATTCCCCTCGAAGAATTTCATGACTGCTGGCCTAGAGGCTCCGACCACTTTTGCCGGAGCATCCGGACCGACCGGATTGTCCAAACCATTGGACCGGACTGTCCGGAGATCTGACTTCTGCTGTTAAGTGTTTGCACGATTTTTTTTAGGTTGCGTCTATTCACCCCCCTCTAGACCGTTCAATCTCGTTTCTCTCTATTGGTTTTTTCAAGTGAAAACCTTGTCCCGGATTCTAGGGACGGGCTGCAGTGCTGCCTTCAATGTCGCAACTTTCTTGAAGGCGTCGTTTAGTAGTTTAGGGTGTTCGTTGTTTAATAGTTTAGGTTTTCATGGTCATGTTCTCCTCTTCAATAGCGGGATCTGGTTTAAGCACACAACATGGTGTGTTTTCTTCCTGATTTTTTTTAAAGGAGGACAAAAGTTTTGCCTCGTATATATTAATAGAGCAGGAATAAACAGGTACAAGATTATAACCCAAGTAGAGCTATAACCAAGAAAAAGAAAAAGACAACCACACCACGCACGTACAAAAAGAACCCGCTGCAAAGAGAATGAACAAAACATGACATACCAAAAGGTAAGAGTCTTTTAAACGACGTCTCCAATAATGATACAACGCAAAGTATGCCGCTGCCACCCGTCCTGAGAGCTAGGACGTAGTTTTCACCTGAGGAAGCCCTTAGGGAGAGGAATTACACAATAAGGCATCAAGAGGAAAGAGGCGCCCACAGGCATCACCGTATTTTTCCCTGATTACATCCAGTCTATCTTTTTTCTTCTCCTCTATTAATTTATATGGGGTAAATTTTGGTCCTTCTTTAAAACTTCTTTTAAAAGAAATGTTTAATTGGATGCTACCCAATGAACGAGGCCATTCAACGTAATTAAAATAAAATAATTGGATGAGCCACATATTTTCAACCTTCATTCACTGCAAAATCGCCTATTCTATTGTAATACATATTCTCCTACATATGTGCAAACTGCAAAGTCTACGTAGTAAATCCCCGAGACCCCTTCAACCAGCAGTAGATTGATCCACCCTTTTCTTCTTCTAGACCCTGAAAAAAACCCGACACGAAATGAGTGGAAAATACAACATAAATGCACGACTGCAGGAGAGTTCATATGTGTGTATATACACAGCGCACTTACTGGTTGTAATCGATGACGATCTTGCCGGCGACGGGGTTGCCGATGGCGGCGAAGGCCTCCTTGGAGAGGTCAAGCGTGCCATTGCAACCGGGGCAGTGGTCGACGATCTTGACGGTGATGGTGCCTCCTTTGCAAGGATTTGGCACGGCGTTGGTGCCCCCGACGCACCGCACCCTGAACCGCCGTTCCACAGCTCATCGCTCGCCGCCGCGATCATTAACCCGTTGTTCTGGTTCCCGTAGCACGCGGACGCTGCAAAATTCAGCAAAACGAATGGAAAATTTCATGGAATGTGATTGAACAAGACGTGGATCTTTGCATGAAAATAATGTGAAAAATGTAGTGAGGTTAGAGTGGAGTTTGTAAGATTGTAAGTTGTGTATAATGTGGCGGTGCCTTGGATGGCATGCGACACTGACACGAGGCCGAAGAGGAGAGCAGCAGCGAGCGGGAATGCAACCTTTGCCATTGTGTTGTGTTGTTTTGATCCGAGCCTGACAAAAGCAAGTCGTAACTGTTGTTGTTTGTACGTACATGCACATATTTGGTGCAGTACGGAATGAATTTTATAGCTGATTTCTTTATTAAGAGCTACTAACTCTGTCCTGGCATGGATAGAGGAGGGTGTTATACCAGATTTGCTCTGTTGTGGATAGAAGAGATCGATATGTCTCATCTTATTAAAAGGTGCCGATTTTGCTCTGGAGTGGATAGAGACGTAGAGGATTAGCTTAGAGATGTTAATGTAGTGGTAAGGATGCGTGGTTTTAACCCTGAGATCCCGTGTTTAAAATTTCATCAAAAATTCTGAAAATTTAAGCATGTTCTTTCAATAGTGCTACACATATCTGCAAAATTTTATCTTAAAATTCTTTATATTTTAGGCACAACAAAAAGATAAAAAATCTGACAGCTTTTTAAGTAAAAAAATTTGTCAGAAATTTGTCATTTTTATTTCTCTTCGTGTATAATGAATTTTAAGATGAGACTTTGTAGATAAATGGCATCAAAGTTACCAAGTTGATTTAGCAGGAACGGAAAAACTAATTTGGGAGATTGAAGTTTGAAATGCTGTCAAGTACTCCTCCGATTAATGTATGATCCGTTAACTTTTTAATATGTTTTACTGTTTGTCTTATTTAAAAAAATTGTGAAGTATGTAACAATATATGCCACACTTAAAATACTATTAATGATGAAACAAACCAATATTTTTGGATGGAGGGAGTAGCAAATAACTAATAATTATGTAAATTTTTTAATGACACAAACATTAATCATGTGAAAAAGTTTACGATTTCATATTTGGGATAAGGGGTATTGCACTACAAATAGTGGTCCATACTCCATATTTAGCTCAGTCAGATTCTTGGAGACATTGTATATGAGATTGTGATATGTGGAATCTTGATTCAATTCCATCATTATCCCTGAATATTCCACCAACTCGTTAATGATATCCAATATAGTATCCAGGTAATTAGATCGTTCTAGAATGCCTAAGCAGAAGGTTCCGCTGTAATTTTACCATGTGAGAGGAATGCACGATATAAGGTGAACCGATACAACTAAGATTGTTCTGAACAATAGGATAAAATAAGACGCAACATCCGCATCGTAGCAGAAAGTCCAAACTAGCACTGGGCTTTGAGCCTTTGACCATACCGTGACGACGGTCCGTCTATGACAGACCAAACCATGCGTTTACATATGACAATTTTTTGAAGAAAATTTATCAACAGATGTAAATATTTTTGAATAAGGCAAATAGACAGCTTCAAAGTTCGTGACAAAGTCAATGGTGATAAATATTTATAACCGAAGGAAGTATGTACAGTAGTGCTATATAAGTTAAGCATGCTTGATGGAATCCGCATTTCAACTTGTTGCAATTGAACTATTTTCCAGCTGGTATGAAGCTGTCTCTTGGCCTATAATGATCCGAACCCTAGTTGACACTGGAGCTGAACTTGTGATGGTTATATCTATTGTTTGGCTTGATTGATCCATGCATGTAGATTTGATGTCACTGCCTTCTCCGACTTCCTTACTCAGTAGTTCAGCAGGCTTCCTAGGATCATCTAATAAGGTCGTGGTTCCAGAACTCAACATTGTGACGACATCCGTCATGGTGGGCCGAATTGTTGGGTCTTCCTGTGTACAAAGCAATGCCACCTGAGCACACCGCATTATCTGAGCAAGTTCATACTCATTGCCCAATGATGGATCTACAAGCTCATGCAGCCTTCCGTCTCTCCACATATGCCAAGTCTGAAATATATGGTTTTTAATATAATTAGTTGACATAATAATTGAATATAATTGGACATAAGTGTATTGCAATATAGATCTAAATTTATAATGTGCGATTAGTAACACAGAATCAAGAACAAAAAAATAACAAATTAAGATTGCCTGAAATGTATGTTCACTTACATCTCGTACAAGATCACCTATAGTATCCCTTTGCTTATCAAGTATGGAATTCTTTCGTCCACTAATGATCACTAGAACCAAGACACCGAAGCTAAACACATCTGTCTTCACTGAATAAACTCCCTGAGATTCGTACTCCGGAGCTTTGAAACCACTGAATAAAGACAGATTAAGACAGTAAAGTTAGCCTATTTGAACACAAGTAATGAAACCTATGTCGATAATATGTCAGAAATTTCATACCTAGTTCCCACAACCCTGCATGTATGATCTTCTGCAACATCTGAGCTCAGTGTTCTGGCTGATCCAAAATCGGAGATCTTTGGGTTCATGTTATAATCCAAGAGAACATTTTCTGGTTTCAAATCCCTATGGACAATCCATAACATGGAATGTGTGTGTAGATAAACAAGACCCTCTGCAACACCTTTGATTATATTCAGTCTCTTAGGCCAATCTAGCAACGATTTTCTCGTTTTGTCTGCAATAAATGACATTGTTAGATAAAATAAGTTGACTTGTATACTTATCAACATGATTTTTTTCTTCCAAAATTATTGAAGAAAAACCAACGAAGTGAAACTGGATTTCTTTTATGATATCATTCCACTGTAACTGCTTTTATTCACACACATACTTTATAATAATAAAAATAGTTAAAGCATAACTCCGATTGTACAGAAAACATACCAGAGATGTAATGGTGCAAGCTACCATTAAGCGCTAACTCGTACACGAGAATCCTTTCTTTCCCATGAATGCACCAACCCAGTAACTTTACCAGATTAGTGTGCTGAATCTTTGCAAGCTGCAATTCACTATTGAAATCAAACTTTGTTGCATGTTCATCGAGTCTTTTGATCGCAACCATAAGTCCATTGGGCAACTGACCCTGCACATAAAGAGTTTAGGAAAACTCAGTATGCATGACGTTGGGAATACAAGGATGATAGGCACTCTCATGTTAATTTCGTAATGTTGAGGATTATAATTACCTTGTAAACTGTAGCAAATCCACCCCGTCCAATATTGTTCTTCTCAGAGAAATTATCTGTAGCATGCACAATCTGAGAGAAGTCGAACTTTGAGAATCCTGGGAAAAGCTCTTCTGTACGGACACAAAGCTCCACCAGTTCTTTGGTGTCTAGGATTTTCTGTTCTTGCAGGTCCGCTGTTTCTGAGACATTGAAAATGCATCCTTATCACCAATAAAATTGCAACCAACATTGATATAAGTTATAAAAATAAAAATATTAATGAAAATGTTTGACAGCTTGAGCTTCTCTGTTTGATGATTGTCAACTCATCATAATGGTTAGATTACATGTGTAAGAGTGCTCACTTATGAAAATAGGACTTTTAATAAAGTACATCATCCATTATAATCATGTCTTTGTATAAGTTTAGTAATGTAAATACAAAATGGACTTTTAAAAAATGGTAAACCAGAACTGTATCTGCTGCCCTTCAACATGAAACTCTGTATGGCAAATAGTAAATTTTGTCATGTGATAACCCAGTGATACCAAAGCCAAAAATATATCAAAAAAATGGATGAGTGTGCAGCAGAGTACTAATACAACCATATAGAGAAACAGTTTGGAAATCTTTGATTGAAATAGCATTGAAAAGGAACCTCCGCCTGTTAGTTTTGATTTTTTAGTAGTTGATCACAATGAGCATTAGAGAATTCATTGAAGTAATTACATACCTAAAGGTTGTTTTCCAGCATTGCAAAATTTAGTATGTCCTTGAACATGTATTTCAGTGAACCCCAAAACTCTTGCTGGAAACCTAATGGTAGAAAAGTCTCATCATTATTATACCAAATTCATCAATGATTTTAGCAAAGACAAAAAAAGGATAATATCATACAATAGGAGTGAACAGAAGACCTGATGGTAGGACAACATGACTAGAGCTTCACATCAGTTCATTTTCACGAAATTGAAAAAAAAAAGATGCAGTGCTGCTTTGAGGTTTTTTCTGAATTTTAAAATGTCGATTTATTGAAACATCAAAGTTGAAAGTTAAATAAACTTTTGTTTTTATTTCAAGTTGACTGAATCACTTTTTTAGCAAAATGGTGAGAAGGAAGGAAGGGCTAGTTTACGAAAGTTCTCTCTGATGTATCCTTGTATTCCTCTCCTCCAAATGTTCCAACAGATATAGTATATCACAAGGCCAATAAATTGCCCTCTCATCTCTCGTTGCACCTTGGAGTAAGCTATGCCACTATTCCGTTAAACAATTACTGAAATCACAAGGCTGGGCTGCCAAAATGACAAAGCTGCCTAGGATGATGGACTGAAGTTCCTAGGTTGATCTTCTCATCTTACATTTTAGAGGCAGATTTTCTTTTTTGCGGGGTTAGAGGCAGATTTTTTAAGGCAATTCTTCCGATCATTCCTCTATAACACGCGAGGACATCACTAATAAGTCAAAATTTGACTCACCATGCTTTGTTATAACCATGATTTTGTTATAGAAGAAATAACTAGTGTGCAAGTTGGACTAAGCATTGAAAGTTTAAACACAACATATATGGGCCGCATGTTATCTAAAAAAACTATGCACATTTGTAGCGACAAGTGTCACATACCTCCAAAAATATCAATTTGACTGCTTCTATTCTATGCCTCTATGATCTAAAATCAAACTTTAGTCATTAGTCAACCAAATATTGTCTACGATAATTCAGCTGTCAGCATCACCAAGACAAACAATGTGCTTCACCTTCTGTATTGCCATTTTGTCAAAACAACATATTAAAGTTCTGTATTCAATGTATGAAAATGGTACTTTATGTAAACAACTGAGTATCGAAAATTTATCTTACCTGATGTGATTATTTGAACCGTCTTTGACTGCACTAGCCACCCCTTCCACAGACTGCTACACATGGATATAGAAAATGATGTATATTATTCTGATGTAGCACAGTTGACCAGCACAAGTGTATTAGCCTTTTTGTTGAGCAGATTTTGTTTTTATTTTTTGATTGAACGAAGTGCAGATTTGTCCATCGTTTGCAAATATAATAAGTTTGATCTACGAATCAAAATCTTGAATTTTATATCGAGTTTTTTTTTTTTTTTGATGAAAGGTCGTTATGACCCAGCTTTGTTAGAAAGCCCAGAATAAACAGAGTCTTACAGAGACAAACAAAGAAAAGAACAAGAAAACATAAAGCAGGGTACATGCTGGGGACACCAGCTTACAAGATAATGCTTTCCTATTCTGTTTTCGTTGCCAGAACATATCGAGGTTTTGAATTGGGCATAACAATTAGCGAACTGCAATTGAATTACAATTCAAAACTTCAGACACCAGATCACTCGAACTGACTTTGTTCAATGTCAATCGGGACATCTGCTTCTACCTACTACTACTAAGAAATTTTCTGACACATGCATCAATTTTTATAATTGTGATGAACACAACTCTAGAATGCATAATTTCACTGAATTAGTACTACTAAGTACTAATAATTGTACATCTATAATCAACAACTCAACAAGCCGGAACATGTTTACCGTGTCCTTTGCACACACACACACAAAAAAAATGTTTACCTTGACTCGACGATTGCCGCTGCTGTCGACAAGGGCGATGAGAGGGATGAGGCGGATGTACATGTCGATCTCGTGCTGCGCGGACAGGATCTCCTCGGCCATCCGTGCGCCGACGAGCAGGCGGTGGAGGTAGCCGCAATCCTCCTGGCACGCCGTGACGAGCGCGTAGCACCGCCGCAGCGCGCCCTGCAGCTGCTCGAGTGGCCGCCTGGTGGCCTCCCGCCGCAT
>CM002484.1:19256121-19324339 GCA_000325765.3 Leersia perrieri
GCCGGCACGCGTCGCGGTGGCGGCGAGCCGCAAGCGCCGCCTGCGCCACCATGGAGACGAGCCCTAGCGCGTCCACGCCCACCAGCTGCGCAACGTTCGACGCCTGCCCGAGCACTCCCCACAGGCCGCTCGCCATGACCGCTCCCTTCCCCGCCGGGAAGCAGCCGCGCGGCCGCTCCTGCCAAATCCTTCGCCGCCGCTTCGGCCGTTGCCGCCACTGACGGGTGCGAGGTGGGACGCCTATATGGCTATATCAGGTGAGTGTGAACGCGGAAGGGGACTTTGACCAAGTGGTTCGCTGCTGTGACAAAGCGTCTCCATCAAGATGCCGCGTTTGCTCATATTACAAATCATGGCCCGGCCCATTAGCCCATAATGAAATCTGCGGGCCTTTTTCTGTTTGAACGTTACCGTGTTAAGTTGCAGGGAGTATTCAGTTCTACTATATTCGGATCAATCAGATGGACAAGGTATAAAAACTGTACATAACTTGCATACATATGACTTGAATTCATCACCTATGGACACTTCAATACGAAGGCCTCAACAAATCAACATACTACTACAGTATTTTTATCACTATATATATCTATAGCTGGTGGTTCTTTTTTCTTTCTGAAATCAAATATCTGGATCAACAACGATGCGAACTCTGGTTGACACCGGAGCTGAAGTCGTGATAGTAATGTCTATTGTCTTGCCTGAGTGACCAATATATGTAGATGACCTGTTAGCACTAGCATCTCCATGTATCAGCTGAGTTGGCTCTTTTGGATCTGATAGCAATATGCTTTCAGAGTTCAGCATTGTAGTAACCTCTGTCATAGTTGGCCGATTTGCTGGATCTTCCTGGGCACAAAGAAGTGCCACCTGGGTGCATCTCATTATCGCAGAGCTTTCATATCCATCACACAGTGCCGGATCTACAAGCTCATGCAAGCTTCGGTCTTTCCACATACGCCATGCCTGAAACATGTTACAGTTTGTTAAGTGTCCAAGTCCCAACACATATTTGCTAGAACAAAGAATAACAAGATGTGCATCATTGAACTGTATCTTCACCCACATCTCGAACGAGATTGCCAACGGTATCCCCTTGTTGCTCCATTATGAAATTCTTTCGTCCACTAATGATTTCCAGAACCAAGACACCGAAGCTAAACACGTCTGTCTTAAGCGAATAAAGGCCTTGAGATGCATACTCCGGAGCTATGTAACCACTGGAAATACATATCAGAGGTAAAGCGTGAGAAAACTGGAATATATATGTTGCACTGCGTCATTCTTTATATCTTGTGCGGCTCGTACCTGGTTCCCACGACTCTCTTAGTACGTTTTTCTGCTACATCTGAAACCATTGTTACCGCGGATCCAAAATCAGCAATCTTTGGGTTCATGTCATGGTCTAAGAGGATGTTACTTGGTTTCAAGTCCCTATGTACGGTCCAACAGTGCTTGTGCAGGTAAAGAAGCCCCTCAGCTAGCCCTTTAATTATCTGAAGTCGCCTGCACCAATTTAGCAATGCCCCCTTCGTTTTATCTGTGGGATGGTTGCAGAAGAAACACACATATGAGAAAATAGTAATTGTTTACATGCTATTCTGCATCAAATTAGCAGCTTTTAATAGTTGTTATCAGAAGCATAAAGTAATTTTAAGTCCCCTTTGATAAGAGCTGCTATACATTCACAAGAACATTTTTTAAAAGGAAGGTAAATTTCATTACCTGGCTTTTGACTCACAAGAACATATATTAGAAATTGGATTAGGCCTGTCCTGAATTTTATTTTTAAAAAAGGGTCTTATGTAAAACTTACAGAATATGATATTGTGCAAACTGCCTTTGTGCATGTACTCATACACAAGGATCCTTTCTTGTTCATGGATGCACCACCCCAATAACCTAATTAGATTGGTATGCTGAATCCTTACAAGCTGCAATTCACTTTTCAAATCAAATATTTCTGCATCCACATCAAATCTCTTTATGGCAACTGTTAGTCCATCAAGTAATTGTCCCTGCAATAGAGTTGCCAATAGCTAGATGTTATGCCGCATTCTCTTATAATAAATTATATTTTGGGTAGAGAAGGAGTATATACACATCCAACACCTTGTAAACAGTACCAAATCCACCCTTTCCAATATTTCTCTCCTCAGAAAAATCATCTGTAGCATCCACAATCTGAAAGAAATCAAACTTCCTAAATCCCGGGTAGTTCTCTTCTGTATGGATACAAAGTTCCAGTACTGCTTCCATGTCCAATATTTTCTCTTGTCGGTTCACTGTTACTGAACGAAGGATAATGCCCTCATGCAATCGATGTATTTTCGAAAAAAATCAATCAATAAAATGCGAAACTCAGCATTTTGGAAAATAATTACTGACTTCATGGTGTGCAAAAGATATATAACTTATGTTAACAAAACCTTGTGGGAAAAACTTAATGAGTAAACCTTTTTGACATAGAATGATGAGAAAAAATGATATTCATCGTGCATATATTCTATTTAGTGTGAAAATGTGTGATACCTTTCAGCATTTGTCTGCTTCTTCTTGCTGAAGATCTGCTTTTTATCAGCTGAAGCTGATATGGCACATTAGTTGGTATTCTCGTGTTAACTATGCTTAGTCATCTTTAACCGCATTGCAATTCTATGATTCCAATATCCAATACTAGGTCACGAGTCATGAAGCTATAATGTATGACTAAAATGGCATACAGATTTTCTCTATTTTAACAAATTTCTAAGTGTCAGCAGTACGCTAGTATTAGATTTTTGTGAATTCATAAGACCACAATATTACAATGACAAATTGAATAATATGATTATGCTCTTGATCATAAGAAATTGTATTAAAGTGTTCCTTTTTTAATTGTTAATTAGCAAATGTACGAAATTTGTAGATGTAGTTACCTTCTACTGATTTTCCCCCAATTTCACTAGGTTTAGTCGCTCCTTGAACATGTAATTCAACGAAATCCAGTACTCTTCTTGGATACCTAAAATTGAGCAGATATACTTGTTAATGCCAAAACCATAAAGGAAGGTTCTGGTTTCAGCCCTAACAAACTGGTATATTCACAACAGCTGAATTTCTAGCATAGATAAACTTGATGTCACCACAGTTATGGACTTATGGTCAATGAGTAATCGACGATATGATCAATGATTTTCTGGTGTTTAAAATAACACAATATTAGTGGTGGATCATCTTCAGTACAACCATTTTGTTAGAAGACATGATAAGGACATCAGGTCAGTGGTTTAATACAGAAAGAAATGTATGATTTGAGTAATCAATTATGTACTGAAACAGTAGAACCTTGTGTGATGGTCTGAACAGCTTGGGACTACACTGGGCACCCCCTCGGTTGCCTGCTAGACAAGAACAGTGAAAACTACAGATATCACTCAAGTGCAGTTGGTCTGCAGTTCTGCAAACAAAGAGACTTTTGGAACTGACAGTGCATAAATTAAGGAAAATCCTCTGGATCCAGAACTATTAATTAAATTAAAGTTGTTTGACTGGAAGTCGAAATGGCTATATACCCCCAATTCAGGCACAAGAGCACTTAAAATCATTCACAGGATCACTTTGAACATATCACTTCTATCAGATGAATCATAAAATAGATCACTAATTTCCCTCCATCTTCATACGCCATAATCTTCAGTTTTAAGATGAACCAACCAATTATCTAAGGTGATTGATAGCAAAAGTTGAAACAGGCTTTACTGTCACACGGCGATTGCTGCTGCTGCTGCTGTCGACGAGGGCGATGAGAGGGATGAGGCGGATGTACATGTCGATCTCGTGCTGCGCGGACAGGATCTCCTCGGCCATCCGGGCGCCGACGAGCAGGCCGTGGAGGTATCCGCAATCCTCCTGGCACGCCGTGACGAGCGCGTAGCACCGCCGCAGCGCGCCCTGCAGCTGCTCGAGTGGCCGCCTGGTGGCCTCCCGCCGCATCAGCTCGGCGAGCTCCAGCTCCCGCAGCAGGCCTCCGACGAGCTCCACGTGCTGGCCCAGCCGCCGGCACGCGTCGCGGTGGCGGCGAGCCGCAAGCGCCTTCTGCGCCACCATGGAGACCAGCCCTAACGCGTCCACGCCCACCAGCTGCGCAACGCTCGACGCCTCCCCGAGCACGCCCCACAGGCCGCTCGCCATGGCCGCTCACCGCCGCTTCGCTCGTTGCCTTGCCGCCATTGACCGTGCGAGCTGGGTTGCGCGTATATGCGTGGCGACTTTTGTCCAGGGTGTTTGTGTTGACTACTGGACTGTGGTGATTCAGCGTCAACGTCTACGTGGACTTCGTAAGGAATGGTCTTCTCTCGATTTCGCATGGTGGGCGAACTAAATAAAGGACCAGTCTCGCAACCTCCAGGTAACAGAGAAGCAATCCCCCATGCTCCCACCTAACCAACTGAGCAAGCGGAGGTTGCTGCCTACAGAGGAAAAATAATGGATTTATTTGTGTTTTAATCAGTCAAATGTTAAGTTGCGACCTGACGGTCCGACCGGTGACCCAGTGGTCCGACCGGTGACCCGTTGAACCGACGAGGTCGCCGGGTCGGTCACCGGTCTGGGTTGTTACACTATGTTGGATAGACCTTTAAAAATATCAAAAATGGACTTCAGGATGTTGATCGTGCACATTTTTGTGCAGCGGGTGGCCGAAATTCTGTTCTAGGAGAATGGAACCCAGTGGCGGAGTTTCAAAAAAATATTGGCAGGGGCCATGAAGTTAATATAGTACTAACATACTGGTATTAATACCTAATACACCTGCTTTACATCATAAGTAATTATATTTTTTAAAGATAACTAATTGTGTCCAAATTCATCATACACTCCTATATTTAAGACTTTGAGTAGACCTAGGCAAGTACTAGCTAAGCAAGTGGAGAGCATATAGCCAGCTATATATTGATATACTACTAGCCTGTTACAAACTCATAGAATATGCTGTCAATGCATACTGCTAGTACTAAAAATACAGTAGATATGACACACAAATTTGTTGGGGAGGCCACTACCCTCTTTGGTCTCTCTTATTCCCCGCCACTGATGGAACCCCATAGTCATTACTCCTACCACCAACCGAGGAGTCCGACAAGAACCTCCAGTCGATCCGACCAGAACCTCCAATCCGTGAATCTATGACTAACAGTCAGTTTTTTGAGACTTGGATATCTCAACCCCCTCCATCCCCACCCCCACTCTCCACAACACACACGAGTTCCAAGTGTTCTAGGGCAATATTAGAGCCAAATAGCATCTATTTAATCTACTACTTTTATGGTAGATCTTTGTGAGTGAAATTAGAGAGGGATTTGAGTGAGATTTTGGTGAAATTTCTGAAGGAATATGAGAAGATAAGAATGTTGGGTTGAGAGGAAGTTGGGGAAGAGAGATTCAAAGCTAGTAAGCGTCATCCCATCCTTTGAGAGAGATTGATAAGAGAGACTAAGAGCCAGTTAGCCTCTCTCCACCATCTTTTAAAGCACTTGAGTTCATTGCATGAGAATCTCCGATTGTGTTTGTTATTCTTGTAGGCCAAGACCTCTAAATGGCTAGACATTACCTGCGAGCATATGGTTGTATGGATAGCCTGAAAAAGGTTTGTGAAGGTTTTTCTTATCTCTACAAGGAATGAGGTAAGATAGTAGATACCGACTGTGCTACCTTTTTTTTTCCATCTCTTTTACCGTCTTTGCGATATTGAGGATATCTCCTGGTTGAATCAGATGTGCTAGATTACCATGTTGCAATATTTCTCCTTGTGCTAGTTGTGTTTTTTGAGGAAACTTGTGCTAGTTGTGTTATGTGCTAGCTTGTGTTTAGATACCATTTTGCAATATTATGTTTGAGCTTGACGTACTAAATTGTATAACATGTTCTTAGTTTGCATATGTTGTTGCTACCTAAATTCCATTATTGTTGAGCTCATTGTGTTTTCTATTTATGGGAAACTTTCTAGGGGACCGGAAGATTCAGTGTCAAACACCGAAAGTTTTGGTTAGGACGGTCGGTGCCAAAGAGTGCACTGATTAGAAGTTATATTCCCAAAGACTAGAACCTATGATAGGTGTTTTAATTTCTGCAGCTAAGTATTTTCTTTAGGAAGCGACTCTTCACCCCTTTAGGCGACAACAAGGTCCTTCCACCTCCTTCACCTTACACGATGAGTGACAAGTTCAAAGCTTCTTCACAAGTTCATGACAATTCCAGGCACTCGAACCTCTATTTGTTTAAAAATGTCATTATCGTTCAAGACCAACATAAATGACTTGCTTTACGTAACAATTTTCCTTCTATGACTTTGAGTTTAGTTGGATGGTTACTCTTGTTAGCAATTAGTAGTGGTTATGGTATTCACAAGCAGTATAATCTTCCTTCATGTCTAAAGGATTGGATTACTTTAGCATCACTATTACATTGAAACACTTAACATCTACAGTACCTCTTAGCTACATAGATAAAGCACGGAAAACCTTATGACTAGTTGTGTTTAGGCAATAATTACTTGTTTTTCCCTTTTATATGTTTAATGAAAATGTATATTTATCTTTGTCGATGCGTGCGATCGACATGCGGGGATCCGTGAGACCCCCTTTTTGGTTCGGCAAGGGGTTCGGTGCACCTAGGGTTGAGCAAAGAAGAAGAAGAAGGTGGGCAGGAAGGAGAATCCTGCTAAGTACACAAGGCATAGAGATTTATACAGGTTCGGGCCGCCGGGAAAGCGTAATACCCTACTCCTGTTCTTGTTGTTGATATGGTGGATGAAGGATTACAAGGAGGAGTTCTCTTCTGTATGGGGCTAGAGCTGATGACTGAGGCGTGCTGCAATGTGAATCTACACTGGTGTCTTCTAAGAATGAGCCAACCTCTTCTATAGGGGGTCTGGGCCTCCTTTTATAGTGCAAGGGGTTACCACAGTAGCCCTGGGTTTCTCCTCCTCCATTTTTTGCTGTGGAGCAGTTCTTGTCCCGTCTTGTCGGGGGTCTACCCCTACGCCTGCTCAAATCACCACATTGCGAGAGTTGGTGAAGAAAAACAGGTACGTGGACGCCGTGCTTCTGACGAGGGGGAGTGATTGACCACCTACTCCAGCGGGCCCACCTGTCGGCGGCCCCCTGCTAGGGGCGGAGACAACGCTGCATCCCTTGTACCTGCGCATTATCTCTCCCACACCGGCCGCCTCGACATTAAATGCGACGGTGACAAACCGGGGGGTAAGACGTGGGTGAGCCGATGGTGCTGTCAGCCCATGACAGACGGTGAGGACTTCCTTGCACCCTCTCTGCGTAGGGCGAGGGATGATGATCACTGACGAATGCGCCTCACATCGCATTAAATGCGATGGGGCAGCGCCTGTCCGCCGCATTAATTGCGGCAGTTGGGCTCACCTCTCACACAGGAGAGGTGCAGGTCGAGGGGGTAGGGGTTTGGGTAATCCCGAACCCTGTGTCATGGCGGAACGTGGCCTTCGGGCAGCCTCCGGGTCGACCCCTCCCTCGGGGTGCCTTGGCGATGAAGACGCCTTCCTTTTCAAGATGTCGCTATCTGATGATACCCCCGGGTCCATATCACCGACAATCTTATTGTTGACATATATGTTACAATGATATCCCATTCAAGCTAATATTTGCCACACCTTTTAGTAAGTCACTAGGAAGGTTGTTGTATACTCTAATTGCACATACTGGACCAAAAGTCAATCATCGGTCATTTTCCAAGATTCTAGATACAAACTACATATACCTTCGAATATGTCATCTATTTTATTGCAATGGTGCATCCTGATATATTAATAATTTTGATTAGTTTCTTATGCTTAGTGAATCCTATGACTACTTGTTGATTAGTGACAAATCGAATACATGATTCATTATAGGATACCAGGGTATCCGCTGATCCAAGCACTGCAAGACCTCGCAACAAACACAGAGGGGATACAAATTTCATACAGGTTTGGGCCCCTGATGTGGGTAATAGCCCTATGTCCTGTCGGCCAGGTGAACTGTTTTCCTTTATCAACTAATAAGACTTGTCGCCGAGTACAATGTGTCGGAGTAGAAACTTGTGTATCATATCGACTAAACTAGTAAGTATATGAGATGTGTATGGATGTATGTGAAGCTAATCGATGGTGTATTGGCAAGTTGACGAGTTGATTCCGTAGGGCTTAGATGTCTCTAGAGGATTTTGTGTCTCCAAACTTGATTGAACTTCTCCCCTTGAGCCCTTAGGGGCCTTTGTATTTATACCCTTGAGGCATAATGTGACCTAGTCGGACTCAGGGTTCCGAATAAGAAATATAACCAGGTAAGGCAGGAATCGGACTAAAGCTATTTTGATTGTACCTTTTAGTATAGTAGATTTTCATTGTCTTTCCTAAATCATATCTAACTTTGGTGGGTGTCTCCGTAGTCATACATGTATATGGAATATGTGGTTACTGTATACACATCAAAATGGTGTACCCTATACCAAGTACTATGACACTATTATATTCATCGTAATTAGCACAAGTCACTTAATTGTTGTGTTTGTCCTTTTCTTTTGCATAGCACTAACATGATAATGCATATCATAATAGCATAGACTAACGGTTTATGCGTATACGTCAACAATTCTGACAAAAACACTGTTGTAAGTATACACAACACAAATGGCAAACCCTTGCTTCGGTCAAGATGAAAAAAAAATCCTCGCTTCGAGTTGGACGATCTATGAAATACTTGCTTCGAGCAAGATGAAAAAAAAATCGCTTCGGGTGGAACAATCTATGAAACCCTTGCTTCGAGGATAGGAGGAATAGCCAAACTCCCTAGAGAAGATTCAAGACTTCAAGACGATCTTGAATAAAGTTCAGTCAAGATTAAGTCGTCAAATCAAGAGCAATCTTTGAATCATGATCAAACCCCAACAATGGAGCCAAATCAATGCCTCAAGATTTTGAATCGAGCTAACCAACTACATCGACTATTTCCAAGAACACGGCATGATAACATTCCCCTCATCGTCGGAAATTCGAATTCATCAAAATGCATCAACAACTTTGTTGTACCATCATTTGCCTCAAGGCTTGTCGATAGGAATACACTTTCCTGACCCCCATGGGGCTACATTATGTGAGCATGCCCCTATGTACACTGGGACATACAACCTCAAGGAGGTGTTGAATTATACATACCTCGTCCCTTAGGGTGTTGGAAAATGCAAATTTCCCATTAAGAAATATAGAAATGGATATACCTAAAAGATATACCTAGGGAATATGTCCTAGGATATCATCTTTAAATTCTAATGTCTGCCCTCATGAGGACCATGTAAGAAAGGGGTAAAAGGGGTAATTCCGCTTCTCCTACCTATATCAAACCATGAGGTGAGCCCAAGAGGAGCAATCTCACTCATTCTCTTCCACACGGACTGTTGAGTCTCTCTTCCTTTCTCATTTACTGTAAAAGCCCATAAAACTACACAAGCCTAGAGTACCACTAAAACAATACAACTTTGCCAAAACAATAAATTTCAGCGGCAACTAGTTTAATACAAATAGCGAAAGCAACAACATATACATAAAAGTTTATGAGCCGACGATTATAACAAGCTAACATATACGAATTGGCTGTCAAAGTGGAGATAGCAAGCCCTAGTTGTGACAAAAAATTGAACCACTTGTACAACAACTAATTTAGCTATAAACAAGAAATAAAGTTATAAAAAAACATCACCCATTTTGTACACCGAAAACTCCCTTCGAACACTACAACATGAAAACCGAGAATTTGCCCACAGGACCATAAATTTATAACTTTAATTATACTGTTCAAAACATAACAATAATAAAATTATAGACATCTACGGAAACATAGCTTCAAATGCTCTGAATCATTATTACCAAAATCTGATATTTACTAAGCTCAATATTCCATTGAAATCGAGGCTTAGAATATGCTTAGAAAACTTGACAGCGGATAATGGGTTGGGCTATCGTGCCTTAGCTCATGTCGACATCAGCCCAATTCCAACCAATTCTCTTCAAATTTTTATCATTCTCTTTACTTTAGTAAAACAACCCAAACTAAAACCAAAAAAAAAATATATAATTTCAGAGTATTACATTTATAGGTGCAAAATCCCCCAAAATAAATATCTTGTTTACAAATTATTTGTTTGAACAAACATTTCAACATAAAAATTTAACATTTCATCATAGAGATTCAACCTATCATCATAGATTTCACGATGTGGAGCTCCTCTAGCGACGGGAAGACGACGATGGTGGAGAGGAACTCGTGGTGTAGCGTTGTCATGTCATTTAATTCGAGCCACCGGAGAAAGTCGACGTCGTGGCCCAGCAGACGAGACGGCCTCACCGTGTTGTAGTAGGGAGATTGGACTAGCAACTAGATGAAATGCGACAGGAACAGGGCTTTCTTATATCTTGTCACTGTCATGCCATAAACCACTCAGTTGTCACTATTATTTTGAAATTACAAATCATAATTTAATTTGATGTAAATATTCATCTACCTAAATATCTCGATACACAAAAATAACTACTCGTAATTCGATACATCCGTGCTGACGTAAAATTGTACTAGTATTATGCAATATTAGTACTCCCTCCGTCCCAAAAAGACTTCATTTTAGGATTTCTATGTCCAACTTTGACCGTTCGTCTTATTAAAAAATTTTATAAATAAATTAAAAAATAGTCATACATAAAGTACTATTCATGTGTTACCATCTAATAACAATAAAAATAAGAGACAATTTATTCGTCAAAAAAAGGGACAATAAAATAATTATACAATTCTTTTAATAAGACAGACTGTCGATGACGTGCGATCGACATGCGGGGATCCGTGAGACCCCCTTTTTCCAGTTCGGCACAGGGTACGGTACACCGAGGGGTGAGCAAAGGAGAAGAAGAAGGTGGGCAGGAGAAAAGGCCCGCTAAACACTCATGACACCTGGGTTTATACGAGTTCGGGTCGCCGGGGAAGCGTAATACCCTACTCCTGTTCTTGTTGTTGATATGGTGGATGAAGGATTACAAGGATTAGGAGGGGTTGGAGCGAATGACTAAGGCATGCTAAGGGTTTTCATGGGTCCAACCGGCCTCTCTTTTCTACGAAGGACCAGAGCCTACTTTTATAGTTCAAGGAGACACCACAATGGTCATCTACTATTTTTTCATGTGTGAGAGATGTTCTCCCACTTGGAGCGGGCATGTCTGTCCTGTCTTGTCGCCTGTGCTTCCATGCCTCCCTTCCCTGTTGCCACGTCGCGGTGGTCGGCGGAGAAAACGGATGGAGAGGTCACCGAAAATTTGATGCTTGGGGATGTCATCCTACCCAACCAGTAGCAGGGCCTGCTTGTCAGCGTCCCACTGACTAGCCTAGGCAGGGAGTAGGACAGTAGAGTACTCATGCCCCTCTGCCACGCAGCCGTCCGTCGCATTAAATGCGACGGAGACGGGGCGGAGAGGCGTGATGTCCCGCGGCGACAGCACTGTCAGCGCACTGTCACCGAGGGAAGACTTTGGTCGTCCACCCCCTTTCCCTCGAACCAAGAGAAAGGAGGTGAATAGGTGATGATGAGGGGCCATTAATGCGACGGGGCATGCGTCTCCCCCTGCAGTCTTAAACGCGGTGGTTTGAAGACAGCCCGCACCGCCTCTTCTCCCCTTCGGGTAGGTAGAGAGAGAGAAAAAGAGGGGTGCGGGGTGCGCAGGATCGACCCGAGCCTTTCGGCGTAAAACATATGAGGCTTCGGGATCTACCCGAACCCCTTGGTGTAGGGGTTCGGCCTCCAGGCGGCGCACTGGGCCAACCCCTCCGGATGGTCAGGTGGCTGCCTCGAGGCCTAATCCTTTGGCTCAAGGCAATGGCCCCCAAGTCCCGTGTTGGACTTGGTCGTCGCGTGTACTGTAATACACCCCCTCCGGGGCCTTTGTCACGTTCTCGGGGTACCCCTATGTCCATATCACCGACAGATGGTCAAAGTTGGATAGAGAAATCTAAAAATGAAGTTTATGGGACAGAGGTACATCACTCTTGACCCCAACCCTCTATACGGGATGATGATTAATAGTGCAATCTACTGGATTGCTAACATGGCCTGCTGTGAGTACACGTCCACAGAATGGCTATTCACATTCGTTAGGAGGTTTGGGTGGGTATTTTGCAATAAATTGAGTTATAACGGGCAATTTTAAACCACGTTGAGAACGGGGTGATTTATGCAATTTTCACTCATTACAATCCGACATTTCAATTAGAGGTTGCAAAAAGGATCTTTGCAAGATAGTGATACAAGTAGATGTACATCCTACAAAAATTAGCTTAGAGTTCCAACAGTATTATACATACAAAGATGTCAAAAATGGTTGCTGTACATAACTACATAATATCTACAACGGTACAGCATCAGCTACACAGTTTGATGAAGAGCTCATCAACTTTGATGAGATGTACTCTCTTAGTCTATGAATGAATTGTTGAATATCATCTACCCAAGACCATGTCGGATTGTTGAGTGCTCGTATTGAGTTCAAGCAGACGAGAAGTGTTCCTCCCTCATGAAGAAGCACCTAAAATTTGCACAGTAGGAAGGAATTTACAGGATCAATTAGCAAAAGGGAAAAAAAGAAATATGAAAATATACTACGGGACTTCAGTGGATAAGCACAACTAACTTAAACATTCAAAATAATCTATATTGTTTTCATATCTCCATTGGAATTTAGTTCGTGCTTTATTGTTTGCAATTCGACCATCATCAATCACACATTTGCAAGACGATTGCTACCAATAAGCAGTTAATAATTCTAGGATGCCCCCCTAGGAATTTATCTATCTGTTTTGCTAAGCTCCCTTTATATAGGCAATGAGTGGATTTGGGAGAACTAAAACCAAGTAGTGCTCTATTCAAACTAAACACTCCCATACGCCTGATATTAAATGCTCATTACGGTATACCAGCAAATTCTAGGGACTAGGTAGTCTGATTCATATTTTGAGTCCAACCCAGAATGTTTATATCTGTTAAGCTTATAACTGTGCACAAACCAACATTACATACTTAACAGTTGCTTTCCATAATTCCAAATAAATCTACAAAATTATCTGTCAGGCGTAGCTTCGTGGGTAATGATGCTTGTCTAACAACATCAAAAGTAACATTTTACTATCCGTATAAACCCGACAATTTGAGTTCGTAATGCCATGACGAATTTCAATGACTTAGGTCATTACTAAGCCAAAAATCAAATTTCTAGTTATTAGAAGCATTGGTGCATCGATAGCTGATAGTACCAAGAGTGAACTTGCTTACCGTCAACCAAAGAGGAAGAAATCCCAGAACAGAAGGAAGTGCAGCAAAAACAATACAAGACAATGCAAGAGCTACACTTTGTTTGACCTGTGAGGATGAACGATGTGTAAGAACCAGTAATATATATTGCATCTATAGTTAGGAATGCTTTAGAATGAGGACTCCCAAGAAACAATACCAAAGAAGTAGTTTGACGAGCTTTAGCGATACAAAATGGCACCCCACATATATTATCCTGCAACAAAAGAACATCTGCAACGGCCACCGCTGTTGCACTTGCACGCTGAGCTAGAACGATACCAACTGTTGCAGCTGCAAGAGCTGGTGCATCATTTATGCCATCACCAACCATTATTAGACCTCCACCTGTAATAAAATATGAAGGCACAGCATGAATCATAAATAGGAAGTGAAAAAAAATCCATCCAAATAATGAAGTATATCTACAAGAGGAAATTATATGGCTGTAAGTAAAAAAAAAAAAAAAAAAACACCTCTGATAGATGCACGGTTCAGCTGATCCAAAGTACCACCACAGAATGCTTCAAATATACAATTCTTAGTTATACATGAAGATTGTTTAGTTATGGATTGTTATAGACAAAGTTCCTGCAGTTGTACCTGGCAGGCTATATTTACATGCAAATAATAGCAGATAATCATTGGAATTAATTTATCAACTCACGCAGCAAGTAGGGATGGAAATTAAGCAGAATGTCACTGGTGCAATTAAGTGGTCAGCATTTCAAGTATTTGTCTTCATAATTAAGTAACAACTGAAAAACTAGCAAAAATACTGTTATATGACAACTTGACCGTTCAACTAAAAATTCAGTCATAAGATATCAACCTACCTCCCTCCCTCGAAACTGCTTTTACTTTATTCAACTTGTCCTCTGGCTTTAAACAGCAGTGTACTTCGTCAATACAAACAGCTTTAGCAACTCTCAGAGCACTTGATTCATGATCTCCCGTAAGCATCATGATGCGAAGTTTAGCCTTGTCTCTTAAGGTAGATATAACTTCACAAACACCAGAACGGGGTTCATCCTCAAAGTGAAAAAGGGTGATCTGAAAAATAAATATTTCATCAGCAGATGGACAATGCCTATGTTAGTACTTATGAAATATCCTAGATGGCGATAGAAAATGCAAAAGGTTTCATCATCTGCAAGAAAACTGGATATGAATAGAAGTGAGATTTGTATAATAACAGCATATATTTCCCCGTTACATGACCAAAAAGATATTCGCACTCAGCAATACAGCCTAGCGATGTCTCTGCTTGTCTATTCATATTTAATTTTACTTCTGTTTGCATTTCATCTTTGATCTCCAAACCACTTTGATACCAACTGAAACATTGCACATTTTTTTAAAGAAAGAAAGAAAGATAAAAGCATTAAACAAATTACATATTACAATTTACAGTCAGGAAACATATCGACATTCTGCAGCGAGCACCAACAGTGTCTCAAAAGAAAGGAAAGCAGCGGGCTGCAGAGCACAGCCGCTGTATCTGCCTGCCAAACAGCCCCTTGGTTTTCAATCTCAGGTTCACTCCAAAAAAGCCAAACTAACAGCATTTGATAGGCTGAAAGCACACCCACCTTAGCTCCTAAATTACCATGTCTGACATTTAAAGAATTATTTCCTCCGTCCTTTTTTTATAGGGCGTATTTTGTTTCGTTAGGACAAGGGTTTGACCTATAATTTCTCTATTAAGATATCATTTGGGATATTGAAAAGTATAGATAGGAGAGTACTTACGAATACGAATCTAACAACATTAATTCTATGTCATGTCATAAACATAAATTTATAATAGAGAAATTATTGGTCAAACCCTTGTCCTAACGAAACGATCTAAGCCGTGTATTTTAGGACGGAGGGAGTATATAATACTCCTATGCTTAAAGCAGATTTTTGGACAGATTAATGTGGAACAAAATAAAAAATTTAAGAAGAAAGGGAACAAATGAGAAGATTGTACTAAACTCACTTTTTTATCCACTGATAGAGCAGCCTGGACAAATTCAGGCCCAAATGCAGAAGCTTTTACGGCCTCTTTTATCTGCTCAGACTCACCACTGGATCTGTATAGCGAAGAAATGTACTCCACAGAACCAATTGATGCCTTAGAAAGTTCATCTTCATTGTTTCTAGCCTGCAACACATATATGAGGTGTGAGGCAATATGTTGAAGACCAATTCTTTCCAATAATTTGTATTTAAATAAACAGACTCTAGTGATGTTTGTTTTCAATCTATGAAACTACATTACATTACGTAACCCTTTCTTTTATGTCCAATTTTCACGAAACTAAGATGATTGGAATATACTATATAATCTACACATACCTTTACACCGGTCAAAGTAGCAACAACTCCTCTACCAGGTAAGCTCTCAAAGCTTTCTACAGCAACCACCGGGAGGTCCTTCCCAACAGAATGATCTAAAACAGCCCTGTGAATCATGCAATTGGTATGTCAGTTAGTCTGTCATAGATTATCCGTAGTCCTACAAACATACATTAGAAAAATGAAAAAAGGAATCATAGACAGTGGCCTAAGAATCTCAACATAACGCTTAATAGTAGCAAAAGAAAATGAAGAAATTGTAAATGAGTTTAACTGAGTTATTTTGGGTGCCTCAATGCCAAGGGAATATTCATAAGCCTGCAATGGATTGATTAAGAATCACAACCATGACTCATGAATCATGATGGTCCAGTGGAAGACAGCCAATGGCGCCTTTGTGAATTTGTGCATTGAAATTTAGCTATCATGTTCAACCAAAATAGGCTAGATGATGCAGTTTCCATTTACCAATAAGAAAAGCAAGATCTTTCGATAGTCTAGTATTTTAATTTCTCTAAAACAAACTAGAAAAGCTAGGATAGTCTCAGGGCAGTAAAATAGAACAGCACCCTGTATGGGTACCATGTATACAATATATGATAATACCAGCCAACTTCTTGATAACGAAACAAATTTGGTGTCAACGTAGCAAGCATGATTTCTCAAAATAAGTCGTGGCATCCACTGAAAAAGGTTGACAATTCAAGCAAGCTGATCTCAAGCAGGCCTCAAGTTGATAAATACAATGAATCAGGTACTGGTTAAATAGCAGTAAGGACTAAGTGCCACTATGACTATGTTCAAACTTCAAAGACCATTTGTTTGCGCACTAAGTGTTGACAAATACTCCATGCCAATGTTATGGCATCAAAGGAATCATTGGTCATCTAGTCATGAACCATGATATTATTACTTAGCATGTAAAATTACATAAATACTACTGTACAACTTCATCATCTAGCATAAACCCTCAAAAAAAAAACAAATAAGCAAGGCAGGCAGGTTATGAAAAAATTGTCCATGCTCTCACCTTCCAATAGGATGTGTTGTTCCCTTCTCCATAGCTGCAGCAACAGCTAGAGCTTCACTTTCACAGTTAGGAGTACAACAAGCCTGACCACTAAAATCATTTGTCACATTTGAATGTCCATGAATGGGCTCGATAGCTTTGCACATGAGCTTCCCTGTTGTTAATGTGCCTGTCTTGTCAAATGCAATAGACTGACAAGCAGAAAGAGCATCCAACACATGTCCACCTTTCAACAAAATTCCCTACAGATCACCCACAAAGGAAGGTTCAGTGAACAATTTTACTATGCAGAAAACTCTTGGAGAAGAAACGACAGGTCATATTGAACTATTGAAAATCATTTCGGCAAAAACTGCCACTAACATAACATGGTTCCATAGCATGCATTTAAAGCAACAATGGCAAGCTTCCTGTTATTGTCAGGAGGCACTCCATGATGCAGCATTAATCATGTCAAGAAAGGGATTCCAACTAATATCCCCTGATCTCTACCAGCTTTTGTGCACACAACTCTAGTACAGATAATTTAAGGGCTGGGTTGGTTTGTGGCCGATGCTGGCCTTACCAAAATTTTGGCATATAGATAATTATCTTAAGTTTACTATTGAAATAGCCTATATTTTTTAGGCTTGCCAAAATCTGGCTTCAGTCCAAACAAATACAACTACTATTGAAGTTACCAAATATTGGTAAGCCTAATTAAAGCCACAAACCAAACCAACCCTAAAGAAAAAGTAGCAGCCTGGTAAACTAATAAAATTCTGAATAAAAAAAATACCAGATTATTCAAATTCTGAATAAAAAAATACCAGATTATTCATGAAGTCTAGTAGTTTAGTAAGCTTTCTCTTGCATGGAAAGAAGAAAATGGCCAATAGATCTCAAATGACAGAAACTTTCGAACAGTACCTTACTTGCAAGAGAACTGATTGCGGTTGCATATGCTAATGGAGCTACAGCCAATGCACATGGAGATGCAGCAACCATAAGTCCTAGGCCACGGTAAATTGAGCCCCTACAAACTAAAGAAAATGTCAGTGCACAGAAAGCTTGATCATATAGTCAAACCTATCAGTACAGTACAAATTGACTGATCATCAAACTTTTTTCTCCTACAATTAAACATATCTGTTCAGAACCCAGATCGTTAAAAATAGCCCCCCACCCCCACCCCTTCCTAAAAGCATATTCTACTATTATTAAAGGACCTAGTCAGATTTGAGCAATTATGTTGTACCATGACATCTACAACGTACAGTGTGACTTTAGAAAAATACCTGAATTGCCAAAAAAAGGCCACTTAAAGAGAAATGGTCCCAGAAGTGCAACAATTAAAGATAGGGCCACGACAACTCTGCTATAGTGTTCTCCAAACTCATCTAACCATCTTTGCAATTTTGGCTTGTTTAGCTGCCCTTCTTCCGTTAACTGGACAATTCTGTTGAGTGTTGAATCCTCCCACGACTTGGTGACCTACAGCAAAGATAGTTGAACAGAAGCATGAACGCTATCGTTTTGCAATGTGATGACAAAGGTAAAATTATGTGTGTGCGCGTGTGGTGGTGGTGGGGAAGGGGGTTGATCATAATCTATTGGACTACCTTGCCACTATATTTAAAAGAAAAAAATCTTTACAAGTAATAACTAAACATTAAATGTAATGTTTTGTTAATAGTGTCAAAGTTAGCTGCATTTGATTCACTTTTCAGTTAAAGCCAGTATAGAGAAATGAGGTAGCTAGTGACTAGAGGAGAAAATAAGGAGAACAGTAAGTTGACAAGATTTCTTCTAACTCCACTGAAGACAAAGGCAAACCTTCACAATCATCATTCCTTCCAAGTTCCTGGCACCACCAGGTATAGCATCCCCAACTGTCCTTTCTAGAGGTTTTGCTTCACCAGTAAGGTGTTCAATTGTAACTGTTGATGAACCTTGGTAAACTTCTCCATCAACAGGCACGGCCTAACAAATACAAAAACTGCACCATGATGAGATAAAACTTCGAAAAATCCAGAATAAGAGACTAGTTACCAGTAACAAATGAAAAAAATGCAAACTGTTGCGCTTTGATAAGAGAACTTAAATTACCAAAGGAAACTGAATTATAGAACACAAAAACTGGATAAAACAGCACACCTCGCCTGCTTTGACCAAAATATGAGAACCCACTTCCAGGTCATGCACAGGAACCTTGGTGTAACATAAGTTTGCAAACTGTGCTGACTGGTTTCCACATGTTTCTAACAACAGTGCGAATTCCGGATGATTTTCCTTCAGTTCCCTCACATCTATCATTGACTTGCTTGTAAAGTGTTCTTCAGCTGTAAGCAATAAGAACAGAAAACTTTCAATGAATATACAAACAGATGCTAACTTGCAGAAGATTCAAAGTTTGTCACCCCTATCTCTATACAATTCTATGTGTTGTGCTATATTCTGTTGATGTAATATAAGGTTAAAGCGGGCTTGCTCAAACTTCCTTTGACTTCTCAGAGAAAGATTAAAAAAATAAGTTTGCAAGGTTTGTCAAACACATATACCAATATGAGCCAAGTTAAACATTGCAAGAAGCAGACCACCCTCCAATGAGTTCCCCATGAATATAGAAGCAAATGCTGCCAAGGCCATGAGGACATGGATATTTATTTTTCCATCGGCAATATTAACAAGAGCATCAAGTGCTGCTGAAACCTACAGAGTAAACAGAAAAAATTGTCACACAGATATTCCATGTAAAAGCAATGAATTGTTCAGTAGTTTCCAGTCAAGGGGCGACACAAACATGGCATTGTTTTCTGCGCTCCTTAAATCGCAACTGGCACAAATTTGTAATGCTAGACTCACCATGGCTACTTGACGAGATACCAGTACCACACTCAAACTAGTACAATTGTACATAAGTAACACATGTTGTCATAGACTATAAGCAGAAGCTTTTGGTGAAAACCTATAACGGTTTATTATATTGAACTTGAACAGGCACCTCAGGAATACCAAGTCAACAGGAACATGCCATACACATCTTAGAGTAAAATTACAAATAATAAACTCAACTTCATTAAATATATTCCATAACCTGTAATCGATAAAATCCTCAGAATGTGCTTGACACGTACTAAAACCCCTCTCTCATGCTTCCAACTTTCAGACAATAAATCAACATTACCAATAAGTAACAATTTAACTACTTTATCAAAATATGAAAACTGTCACTATGAGCATATCCCCTCGTGGCCGCATTACAACTTCAAGTTAAACTGAGCCTGGTTATCCCGAGCTTAAGATCAACAAAAGAGCATAGCCGATAGAGTTACCCCGACAAGAGGGAAGGCGACAGCGATTAGGGCGTCCTGCAGACGCCTGACGGTGTTGAGCACCGGGATGTGCGGGCAGGCGGCGGCGATCAGGAGGAGGCCGAGCGAGATGCAGCAGAGCTGCAGGTGCTCCCGCAGAGCGTCGGCGACGTCCGCCCACCCGATCGCCTTCGCCACCCGCATGACCGCCGCGCCCCCGCCACTCCCGTGCAAGTCCGCCCCATGGTGATGACCGTGCCCGTGTCCGTGTCCATGGTGACCGTGGCCGTGGTGATGGTGGTGATGATGGCCGTGGTGATCGCCGTGGGCGCGGGGGACGAAGGGCAAGGTGCGATGCGCGAGGAGGAGAGGGGACTTGGCGGCTAGGTTGAGGGATTTGGGAGGGAGGTGGTGGGGAGCGGAGCGGCGGCGGAGGTGGGGGAAGGGAAGGGGCCGCGAGAGGCGGAGGAGGTGCTGGGAGGAGGGCGGCGGCGACGCCGCGGCGGAGGAGGCGGCGGTGAGGAACTGCATCGGGAGCGGGTCGGCGGCGGCGGCGGCGAGGCGCTGCGCGGCGTGGGGTTGGAGTGGGTGAGGGGATCGCGTGGAGTACGGCGAAGGGCGGCGGCGAGGCGAGGCGGAGGCGGAGGGAAAGGCGTGGACTGGTGGCTGTGGTGAGAGCTTAGCAGGAGAGATGGTCCACGGCTGGGCTTGGAGTTTTGTGCCGGGGGGCGTGTCACGCGTGTGGACTGTGGAGGCTGGCTGGAAATGCTGCGAGCCAGACGGGGGCGGATGACGGGACGGAACGACCCGGCGATCCCTTCACCAGATGTCCAAATCGTGCCGTCACGGTGTTGATACACGACTTCCCGTGGTTTAGACCAAATTTTTTCAAAAAAAAAAACATCGAATCTTTAGAATAGAAACATAAATAGAACACTAAATACAGATGAAAAATTAATTACACAAGTTGAATGGAAATCGCGAGACGAATTTTTGAGCCTAATTAGGTCATGATTAGCCATAAGTGCAATAATAACCCACATATGCTAATTACGACTTAAATAAGTTCAAGACATTTGTATCGTGATTTTCAGGCTAGTCATAAAATTGCAAACGAACCCATTTCACCCAAAGTAAAGGCATTACAAACCAGTTTCAATGGTGATTTTATGATTTAAAAATCTAAAAATATAAATTTTTTACTTATATGATACCTAATTAACAAGAAATGTAAAAATAGCTTGATGTAACTAAAATATATATAATTAGATATATTAAACTAATAAAAAACACCATCAAAACTGTGTAATATTGCCCCGGTTTTGATAGTCGGGGGTGTAAAATGTCCGATTTCGTAGTTGAAGGGTTATTTTTAGACCAATCTAACAGTTGAGGGTCATAATATGGACTTATCCATAAAATATACTTACTAATGTATAACCGAGGACAAAAGAGAAATTCCCCTTAGCAAACTTCTATATATCTAAAGGGTGAACTCTCTTGCATTCAACAAACACAATTTTTTTTTGTTATGCTTAGTGTGCTCTATATGGCTAAGGGTCGACGAACACATCTATTGTTTTGTAATCCTAGAATTATTTAGTTTTTTAATGTTTTAATTATTTTTTTATATGGCCAAGGGTCTATGAATACATTAAATTAAATATTTAGTTTATAACTATGTAATATTATACCTAGAACATATTTGGCTTATGCTTTCTAATTTTGAATACTCAACTTTAAAATATTGGGCCCGCCACTGACCATCATAGTAGTTAAATTAGCTAGGGTTGTAAAGTAACTTTTATCTCATTTATTTATTGTTATGCGAGATGCTATGGATTTTAGTATTTCAATTTAAACTCAAATGTCTTCTGGTATAGTAGAATACTGACAATATGTTATTGACGTAGTATATATGTACTTATATGCTTACTCTCCTAGTGATGCATATGTATATGTTTACCTAACTAGTGTGTCTGAAGTGTCGGTAACTATCTTAAGTAATTGTAGAATTGTAGGTTTTTATAAATATTACTAAAGAATTATTTTTTGTGACTCAAATAAATAGTTGTGTGGCACATAGTACACAGTATACACAAACACAACTAACCAAGATTCAGGGAAAAAAGAACAAAGCGCGTTGTAGCTTTCTATTTACTTACTAGTACATCACAATTTAGTTATTACTACCACATTTTTATCCCCATGTAAGAAGCTTCTCGATCATCTCGTCTTTCTCTTGCACGCTCACAGTGTCTTTAAAAGGCCATCACCCTCGTCATTCTCGCGATCTCTCCAATTCTCCATCTCATTCCCACCACTTTACATTACTGAGTTCCAAAAGACCAAAACTCTAACACAAATCCCGAGCCCAACCATCTGAAGACGACAGCGGTTAGGAGGGAGGGGTGATCGATGTGATGTGCTAATGAGGGAGTGAATCAGGCCCTGCAATTTCTCGGGTTTAAGCTCCTTCATCGCTATCAAGCTCAACGAGGAGTACCCGGCGGAGGCGGTTGTCACTGCCGAAGAGGCCGCGGCGGAGGAGGTGGTTGTGCTCTTCATAGAGGAGGGCGCGACGGTGGAGACTAACCCAGCGGAAGAGGCGATCGCCGTCATCAAGGTGGGGCCCGGTGGAGGTGATGGTCGTCGTCATCGAGGAGGGCTTGGTGGAGGAGGTTGCGGTGGAAGTTATCAAGGAGGGGTCAGTGGACGAGAACGATAATCGTCGTCGAGGAGGGGCCTGGCGAAGGAGGTTTGTGCGCCCCAAAAACCTCCCTTGCAGTCTCCCCAGTCGAAAGTGAAGTGAAAGAGGATGGACAACTCGTGGGATCATGTCTCATAAAAAAAGCGTACAAAATTATATTTTATCTACACATTGTCTATGGAAACGACTTCTTTATCTTTAGATTGTATACATTTTCAACTTGTAGAAAAATAATGGACAAATCTACTCTACTGGATAAAATATGAGCGGTGGATAGAGCTAGAGTTATCATGTCCTCTAAAGGTAGAAGAGTCAGCTCCGTTGTTGGTAAAATGGACTATAGTATTTTGTTGAGTAAATTTTACAAAACCCCATATATTGGGGCTTCCATAACACAAAACCTCATATTTTGTGATTTGTTACAAAGAACCCCATGTTTTCATGTTTTGAGGCAAAGTATTACGAGAAACCTCATATTTACGTAAATACTAATATATCAATACTATACATAATTATTTTTATACAAGTTCACATTGGATAGTTCAAAATAAACATATCTTGTTTACTTTATTTTTTTCATAAGTTTATAATACACTATTAAAAAAACTAATATAACCCAACTAAAAATAACATGAATCACATGAATCACATGATAACATATTAAATATGTAGACAGATGCTTAGAAAATCAATGACAAATGCTTGTTAAAAACTACCGGGCATGTATATGCACTCAAACATGTCATATGCATTTTTTACGGTTATTATAGATATAAATATTAGCCAAATAAGTGATATAAGCTTATACTTTGAGTTTCTGGAAACATTTAGCCTCAAAACATGGAGTTTTATGAAACACATTGCAAAACATATGGTTTTATATTATAAGTGCCCAAAATCCGGTGCTATGTGAAATTTACTATACTTTGTTACATGCTTCCATAGTTTATATTGGGTACTAGTAGGTAAAAAGATAACATTTATTGCTTACTAGGGCCCTATTTGGATCCGGGGGTTAATAATTAGCCCTCTAAAATCTTGCTATTTAGGAGTATTAAACGTAGACTACTGACAAAACACATTTCATAACTTCTAGGCTAATTTGCGAGACAAATCTAACGATGCATGTTAATCCATGATTAGTGGACGATTACCATAGCATCATTTACCAATTCATGGATTAATTAGCTCATTAGATTCGTCTTATAAATTAGCCTACGGGTTATGGGATGGATTTTGTCGTTAATCTACGTTTAGGACATGTTTGGTACAGCTCGTACTTTAGAGGTGGAGTGGAGTTATGGAGCTAGACAAATGCAGCTCTACCTTCATAGTGTAACTTTTAGGAGATATTTCATAGAATCCCCAAAGCGTTTGGTAGAGTTCCAACTCCACACGACAAGAATTTTGAAGTTGGAGCTGTATCAAATGGGGGCTTAGAGCAAACCCAACAACTCATCTATCCCATCCTCCATCTCAAATATAGAGTATGTATGAGAAAAATGTTGCTCCAAGAGATACTCCATCACATCATCTAAAAATATAGCATCATTCATATTGGAGAGAGATTATCCAAATATAGATGTTCTCTCTCTTCACTACATATTTAAAGCAAGCAATATGATAGGAGAAGAAAAAAGATGCTATTGGAAAATACTATTAAAATATAAGAGATTTGAGTATAGATGACGTAGTATGGATGGTCTCTTGGAGTGTATAGGAATATAAAAGCATTCAAATAGACATATAGAGGATCAAATATAGATGAGCTCTTGAACTTTCTCTTAATACTCCTAAATAGCAAGATTATTTTAGAGGGTTAATTTTTAGCCATCCAGATCAAAAAGGCCTAATAGTAGAACTATAGGAGTATAGTCAGAGTAATATGCGAGTATAGTCAGAGTAATATGCGTGCTCCGCAAAACTAGCACCGAACCACAAGGGGAAAGAAAGGGGGGAAAACCCCGACGGGGCACCGCCGCCACCACCGACTCCGCGCCGCCGCGCGGCTAAACCCCACAACCAAATGCCTCCTCCTCCCCTCTCCGCCGCAAAACCCTAAACCCCGCCGCCCACCACCATGCGCCGCCTCCCTCCCCTTTCCCGTCCCGCCACCTCCGCCGCCGCCGCCCCATCCACCTCCACCCCAGACGTCGTCGCCGAGCTCGGCCGCATCCTCTCCACGCGGCGCTGGAACAAGGGCCGCGCCTACAAGCGCCTCGCCCCCTCCGTCACCGCGGCGCACGTCGCCGACCTCTTCCGCGCGGCCTCCGCCGCCGCCCCGGAGCCCGCCACCGCCCTCGCCTTCTTCGAATGGCTCGCTCGCCGCCCCGGCTTCCGCCACACCGCCGGCTCCCACGCCGCGCTCCTCCACCTCCTCTCGCGCCGCGCCGCCCCCGCGCAGTACGAGAGGCTCGTCGTCTCCATGCTCAATTGCTCCCACACCGCCGAGGACATGCGTGTCTCCGTTGATGCCATTCAGGCAATCCGTCGAACAGGTGGCGCGCGCCTCGCGCTGTCCCCGAAGTGCTACAACTTCGCACTTCGATCGCTGGCGCGGTTCGACATGACGGAGTATATGGGGAGGGTGTACTCGCAGCTTGTGCAGGATGGTCTGTTGCCGGATACAGTGACGTACAATACCATGATTAAGTCGTACTGCAAGGAAGGTGATCTCACCATGGCGCACCGGTATTTCAGGCTGTTGCTGGAGGGTGGATTGGAGCCAGAGACGTTCACATGCAATGCACTAGTGCTAGGGTACTGCCGAACGGGTCAATTGAGAAAGGCTTGCTGGTTATTCCTGATGATGCCGCTGATGGGTTGCCAGAGAAATGAGTACTCCTATACCATCTTAATCCAGGGGCTCTGTGAGGCTCGATGTGTAAGGGAGGCACTTGTGCTCTTCTTGATGATGAAGAGAGATGACTGCTCTCCAAATGTGCGTGCTTTTACATTTTTGATCAGAGGACTTTGTAAGTCAGGTAGGATTGACGATGCCAGATTGTTGTTTGATGCAATGCCTCAGAATGGTGTTGTCCCAAGTGTTATCGCATACAATGCAATGATTGATGGGTACTGCAAGTCAGGTAGGATGAATGATGCATTGAAGATTAAGGAGCTGATGGAAAAAAATGGCTGCTACCCAGATGATTGGACATACAATACTATGATTTATGGCCTCTGTGACGGGAAGACAGAGGAAGCTGAAGAATTGCTGGATAATGCTGTTAGGGGAGGCTTTACACCTACAGCTATTACATTCACTAACTTGATCAATGGGTATTGCATGGCTGAAATGATTGATGATGCACTCAGAGTGAAGAATAAGATGATGTCAAGCAAGTGTAAGCTTGATATACAAGTTTTTGGAAAGCTGATCAATAGCCTCATTAAGAAGGATAGGCTAAAAGAGGCTAAACAGTTGTTGAGCGAAATTTCAGAAAATGGTTTAGTCCCAAATGTCATCACCTACACATCTATAATTGATGGTTACTGCAAAAGTGGGAAGGTTGATATTGCGCTGGAGGTATTAAAGATGATGGAACGTGATGGATGCCAGCCAAATGCCTGGACCTACAATTCTCTGATGTATGGGTTAGTCAAGGATAAAAAACTTCATAAGGCAATGGCTCTAATAACTAAGATGCAAGAAGACGGGATAGTTCCTAATGCTATCACCTACACTACTTTAGTCCAAGGCCAGTGTGATGAACATGATTTTGATAATGCTTTCAGGTTATTTGAAATGATGGAGCAGAATGGTTTGACGCCTGATGAGCATGCATATGCTGTCCTAACCAATGCACTGTGTAAAGCTGGAAGAGCTGAAGAAGCTTATTCATTTCTTGTTAGAAAAGGAGTAACTCTAACAAAGCTACACTATACTACCTTAATTGATGGTTTCAGTAAGGCAGGTAATACTGACTTTGCTGCAACCCTAATAGAGAGGATGATTCATGAGGGTTGCACACCAGATTCATACACATACAGTGTACTATTGCATGCTTTATGCAAACAAAAAAGGCTGCATGAAGCTTTGCCTATACTGGATCAGATGTCTGTCAGGGGGATAAAGTGTACCATTTTTGCCTACACAATACTAATTGATGAGATGCTCAGAGAAGGGAAGCATGACCATGCTAAAAGGATGTACAATGAAATGACTTCAGCGGGACATAAGCCTAGTGCTACCACATATACGGTGTTCATTAACTTATACTGCAAGGAGGGTCGACTAGAGGAGGCTGAGGATTTAATCTTGAAAATGGAAAGAGAAGGTGTTGCCCCTGATGTAGTGACCTACAATATATTCATTGACGGCTGCGGGCATATGGGATACATTGACCGTGCATTTTCTACTCTGAAGCACATGGTGGATGCATCATGTGAGCCAAATTACTGGACCTATTGTCTTCTGCTCAAGCATCTTTTAAAGGGGAATCTGGCTAATGCTCGTTTCGTGGATACTTCTGGCATGTGGAACTTGATAGAGGTGGATACTATCTGGCAGCTTCTTGAAAGGATGGTGAAACATGGTTTAAATCCCAACATAACGACATACAGTTCTCTCATTGCAGGATTCTGCAAAGCTAGTCGTCTTGAAGAAGCATGTCTTCTTCTAGATCATATGTGCGGAAAAGGTCTATCTCCTAATGAAGATATATACACATTGCTTATCAAGTGCTGTTGTGATACCAAGTTCTTTGAAAAGGCCTTATTGTATGTTAGTGACATGTTACAATGTGGTTTTCAGCCTCGTCTCGAGTCCTACAAGCTTCTTATGCTAGGCCTTTGTAATGAGGGAGACTTTGAGAAGGCTAAATCTCTGTTCTCTGACTTGCTTGAACTGGGCTATAATCATGATGAAGTTGCATGGAAAATTCTAAATGATGGTTTGCTCAAGGCTGGCTATGCTGATATATGTTTCCAGATGTTGTCTGTTATGGATAAAAGATACAGCATTAGTTCCCAAACATATACCATGGTGACAAATAACATGCATGAAGTATCCAGTAGCCTTGTTAGTGAACTCAGAGAAGCTAGCTGACTAAGGTTGTCTTCGTGCTGATAAATGTTAAATTTCATTGACCATTCTTTTCCTTGGTGAGCAGTTTGAGTTAATTGCATGCTTGCTGTGAACCCTAGCTCAACATTATTGATGTCACCTTTCATCTGGAACTTTCAATCCAATGGTAAGTGCTCTTGCAAATCAACTACAGGTGTTAATTGTACTACATCATAATCTGAATGCCTTATTTGCCTAAAACTAAGTTTAGTTTCAAGTCATTTTTACCCCCATTGCTGCAAGTATTTATTTGTTTGTTTTTAAATCTAGGAAGCTCTATCTTACAGAAAATTGTACCATTTTCAGAAAACACATTTGCTGAGTTATTGTGGTGCACTACATGGATTTTTGAATCACCAAAGGGAACTGGTTAACCCCTATTTTTATGCATAGTTGCTCTGTCCCTTTCACCTTGAGAATATAATTCTTTAAGCTAAGATTTCTCAATTCTCAGTTTCTCACCAATTTCACAAATATAGGGCGTGTTTGATTCTTTGGATGGCCTTTCTAGGGGCCTAGGAATTCCTTGCCAGGAGAGGAGAGCTAATTTGATTGTCATTAAAAGTAAGGAAATCAGTGCTCTGCCCAAGACCAAGTCTAAGCCATGGAAACCAAACTACTATAGAGGTAAAGGTGAGCAAAGAAACCAAACAATCATAATCGAATAATGGTTATTGCACAGAACTTCCATCAAGTTATAAACTATTAAATGGTTGTCCCTGTTTTTTGCCAGGACGATTTAACTGCAATTCTGATGGTAATGAGGAGGCACACTGGAAAATTTACATGAAAAAAGCAACATTCAGTAAGGATGTCATTGGACTATCAAATCCCCATGCATGTTGGTCAAGATGACTAGTTCACAAGAACAAGATTTTCATACCAATTACTGGTCAATCAAAGGCACTTCTCCATTGCAATCGAGAGGTATGTGCAATTATTGTCTTGTCCAGTCCATTAGACCATGTGTTTAACTTGCTTTGTTATGCATTCGGTGATCTAGAAAGCTTGTCAAGTCTATGAATGTATAACTTCTATTTTGTTCCCTATGCAGATATTTCACCTTTACACTCACATTTTAGGCCTACATTGAACCGCGTTTCTGGTTCAAGAAATCACCGCATTACCTCCCTAGTTCGACTTGGATGGCTTCATATCATCAGCTCTTGAATGATGTTCAATGATACTCTTTTCAGTCGACCAGCTGGTAAGTTATTGTTTACTTACATTGTCAGCCATATCAGCTTATATAAGCCGCATCCAAAATATATTGTGCCTTAGTTTTGAATT
The DNA here is from genome assembly GCA_000325765.3 of Leersia perrieri. NCBI lineage: Eukaryota > Viridiplantae > Streptophyta > Magnoliopsida > Poales > Poaceae > Leersia > Leersia perrieri. The sequence continues at coordinate 19,285,230 of CM002484.1, forward strand.
AATATTTTTTTATCACTTTATACCTTTTGTCCTTGGCTTTAAAAACCGCTAAGCCTAGAAATGATATAAAAGTCGTGCGCTAAAATCAGTTTTGTTGACTTCGTTTATTTTTCTCAGCTTACTGTCCCAGAGTAATCTGCTGGGTCACCAGTATCAGACCCATATACACCCATTTATGTCTTCAGTTCTTTTTTCAACTGAACCCCGTTATGTCTTCATTTTCTTTTACTGAATTGGGGTGTAATACACCTGCCCGTCGCTCCCTTTGTATTAAGTTCTTTTGTCATGTTAGCGGTAATGCAGTATCTCCGTATCAGAAATTGTTTCCTTGCCAGAGCTCAATAGTTGTCATACAGTTCTATCCTGCTTTAATATTTGGAGAACTTTATATTTTTATAATCTGATGGTCTATCACATCTTTGTAGGGTTTTCAAACGGTAAAAGCTGCAAAAACACAAGAAATCTTTTTAGGCTCTCGTCTTGGAACCATAAAAACTGCTGCTGAAATTCAATGACTGACTCCAAGAACTAACATACTACGTGTTAGATAGGATTTTTACTGTAAATATAAACAATGATACATAAATACTAGAGGGCTGTTCAGATTGTTGTCATTTTGAACCATACCAATATTTGGAGTTGCCAAAATTTTGACAAGTTACCAAATATTGTAAATTCTATAAATTTTTTCTCTCATAACTTTTACCAAAAGTTGGTATTGGCAACAAACTAAACACCACCCTTACTACATTACCAAATTTTGGCATTGCTAAAATTTGGAAAAAAAAAAATTGGCGGCAAAGTGAACAGGCCCTTAGATGCATTTGATAGCATTTTTTCCCTCGTATAGATCATTTTTTCTTCAAACTGTATCTCGGCCATGTGCATTTGTTTATGAATGGTACTTTTGTAATGAACAATTTATTTAACCGGTGATACAAATCTCTGTTGGGACTTTGGGACTTCTTCGCGCACACCAAGTATAACTGATAATTATTGTGCCGATTTGAAGCATCACGATCTTCGACTGTGAGGATTTGGCACCAAGGGTGCTAACGTTGGGGGTTGTCGAAATCTTTCTGAGTGTACTCAGTATAATGAGACTGTAGAGCAATTGTCCCATCGCCATCTTGTTTGTTCCACAAAGGCAATTAAAGAGAGGGCATGTACGCATGGAAGTGGAAGGACGCAAGAGTTTTTACAGCCCTTCTTGGCAACAGTATGAAACGGAGGTTAAGTATGGCGCCGCTATAGATGGGCGGACGAGATCCATATTTTCCCTCACTCCCCCTCGTGCTGCAGAAGGGAGCTCGACGAGGGTAGACAAGTTTGCTTGATGCGCTGCACGGCTGAAGCACGAGACATCACAAGTTTCAAAATAGACAAACAATGTGAAGGGTTGTTACTACACAGCCACAAAGCAAAGTTTGAAGCAACGATTTAGGCCTTGTTTAGTTCCCAAAAATTTTCACCCAGAAACGTCATATCGAATCTTTGGACACATGTATGATGCATTAAATATAGATAAAAAATAAAACTAATTACACCATTAGTCTATAAACAACGAGACGAATCTTTTAAGACTAATTAAGCCATGATTAGCCATAGGTGCTACAGTAACCCATATGTGTTAATGATGGCTTAATTAGGCTTAAAAAATTCGTCTCGCGGTTTCCAGGCTAGCCATGAAATTAGTTTTTTTATTTGTGTCCGAAAACACTCTCTACATCCGGTCAAACGTTTGATATGATATTTTCACCAAAAATTTTCACCAACTAAACAAGGCCTTAGTGGCAGTTTGAAGCCAGTCTTCTGCCCTTTTTTTTTCTCTTAGGCCCTCTATCTTTGTTTCTTGTTTTTGTGTCCCTCAGTTTTGATACTTAGAGTACTACTCATAATTCTTGGCAGTGTATATCTTTTATTATGGATATAGAGGTCAGGTTTCTATCCATTATATAAAAAAAGGATATTTTAAGAGCAAATTTCTTTACACGTTGCAGCTTGCATATTGTCGTGAATGTAGTTCTTGTAATAATACTTTACGTGCAGAAAGAACAACACTGCACTAGTTGAACGGAGGGCATAATTATATTTACAGGTATAAATGACAATATTTACAGGTATAAATGACAACTTCGCCGCAACAACAAAACCAGTTCAGTCCATATCCACGTGGAATAGAGACAACACAGTTCACACGAACCAATCAGAGTCCATGACGCCTTTCGGCCAACCCCAGCACGAGAATTTGTGGCTTCAATCGAAGTATCGAACCATTGCAAAATCGCGTCAGGCTCACCGTTGAGAGAAAACGGAGCAAAGATCTCAGGTTATCTTGGGCCTTTCAACGGCAAAATGATTAATTTGTACTTTTAACAATGAACTAGAAATGCAGTATCCCACCGTAATGCTGGCTGACAGAATCCTACAAAACGACCAAACGTTTACATACAACCGGAGGTACTTCCTATCTGGCATTTGTGAAGACCAAACAAGAGAGCAAAGGTGCTAGGGCGACCACTACACAAATGGGGGTGGAGCAAAATTTTACCTGTAGGAGAGGAAGAATGCTGTCGTGCAATTCCAGGAAAAACTCTGATGCTGATGACAACCTACATTAGAAGCTCCATAAATGAGAACAAACAATATAGTTTCATGACTATCAACAAATACTGATGTTCCATAAGCATGCAGATCCTGGTTTGCAATCATGCTTAAATAGTTGTATGCTTTACCTTTTTAAAAGCCGGAAACATTTATAGAGCTCTTCAATATCAGATTCAACTTTTAGATGTATATACTGTGTCAGAAGTTCAGAGAGGCATGCCAGTGCTTCATTCCATTCTTCACTACCTGAGTTAGGACACAGATGAAGGTAGGAAACTAAAGGCTCCAAAACAGAAGATAAAGGTTGACCGGAGATGGAATCTGTGTGTTTCTCTGCAAGAACATTCAGTATCACACAGCTGCTAACTCTGAACTCTTCGATCCATTTTTGGGAATTCCCTGGCAGGACACAAGTCTGTGGATGTTTTGGATCATTGCTCCTTCCATCCTCAGGAAATTTGTTTTCAGAAATATCTGAAGTGCTGCATGTAGGATCTCCTGATCTGTGCAACGGAAGCACATTAAACAAATCAGCCTTTACATCCTCAGGTAATTCCTGCAGAACTGCAAAGTCTGCTTGGCTTAGAGAAGTAGGCATGAAATCATGTTGTATGACACTTTCTGTTGCTATATCAACCAATTCACTGGCTCTTAAAAATGAAGCGTTGGCATCTTTTACTTCGGAGAGTTTTTTGACCGAGGACCCCTATGAAAGTAATGGCAACAGTAAGAATAGTAGATTGATGGTTCAAAACATGTGTATAAGGAAGCAGTTTGCAAAATGGTGCTTAAAGAAAGTGCATTTGCCTTAATATCTCTCTCCTTTTTAAAATGCATGGAGTCTTTGTGCCCTCCATCTCCCTGCGGATTTGTGACAAGAACAGGCACAATATTCTCAGTTACTGCTGGAAAATCAATTGGTTTTATATCACTTTCCTTGGCTTTGGCACCACTAGTTATGCCCAGAAAACCATGCAATTCTCCCTTGTACATGTCATTCATCTCAGATATTATCTCTGGAGGAAGGTTCTTGAGGACCTCCAAATCAAGTTCGGACAGTGGTGGCAGCTCTACACCATGGACTATAGTTGACCTGCCAATTGTAAGGTTCACTTCTGATGAACGGGACGTCTCCCCTACACATGATGGTCTGATACTTCCCAAACCTCGGCGCTTGCTAGTTTCTACATAAGTTCCAACCAGTCCAAATCTTTAAAGAGAATCAATTGAACAGAAAATTTTGCAAATTCAATACCATCGATAATGTGAACCACCATTAACGAAAGTGCATTTGCTACAACAAAAACCACAGCTTGGTATCACAGGAAACAGATGCCTTATACCTGCATCATCACCGCTTTTGAACAAGCAAGCTTTCTCGCTGGTGTGTTTCTTGAGCTTCTCAGATGGTGACACAAGCCACGATTCAAGCATATTCCCTTGCGGTGCTTCATGTAAAAAAAACAATTATAAGGAGCTCGGTGTCTAGAAAATAAGACAAGATTGAGTGATGTATGAACATGCTTCTAAGATTTATGGAAGTGTTTGAGAAGACAGTCGTAAGTTGTCATAAAGTAGAAACAGAATGGAAGTGATAATATCTAACTGTTGATTCCATGCATAAACTCAAGGCAACTTCAAACATTAATTAACTTCAAATTTAAAAGTACAGGTTGCATGATGAGAAAACAAATACAATGTTTCAGAGCCCACAGCAATAAGTGAGGGGACTACAGTGGTATTGGGCCTCTAGTCTATACATTCCAAATTATGTCAATACTCCACAATCCACAATTTCAATATACATGTACACTCCAAGATATATCATACTAGCTACTGATAAATCTATGCAACATCAATTCCCCGAAACATAAGTTGCTGGTAAGCACTAAGGCCAATATGCTTCAATTTTTTTAGCTGCTGTTGTAGTAGTGTAGTGTTATGGGCTTGCCCATGAACAGTGCTTAGGCGGTACTGTAGCAGCTAGGTTTACGATTGGTAGAGATAAGATTAGATTGAGTTTCTTAAGGTTCAAGTCACTCCATCTATATAAGGAGAGATTGTATCTCTATTTTGTTAAGCAATAAATAATCAGAATTAGTCTTCCTAAGATCCCAATCTAATCTCCTCTCACCCTAATCAAGCCGACACCGCTCGGCAGTCTTCGCCGACGTCGCCTGGCTTTCTTCCCGGCAGTGTTTACCCCAAAGAAATCCAACCCATAACATGTAGTACAACATTTTGCAACAAATGGTGTATACTATCTTCAGCGTTGGTTTTAACGCCAACAGCAAGTCAGCAACAACTAACAAGAAACTGCCTAAGTTCCATAAGACGCTCAGCCCACTCCCAAAATGGTTAGCTTGATACACCACTCTCATGATTTCCTACTAAACTCCTGGCTTGCATCTTTTTTTTTTTACTCCAGCGCAACACTATGGTGTTAACTCTTTAGAAACCACTCACCTCGCCATCATCTACTGGAAAGCACCTATAATTAATTAATAGGGAGCCTGCAATTGCTTTTAGTCTTTACACATATCTTATTATGCATAGCTTATAAACATATTAAAATGCATAAAGACCAGGAACTGAATTTTGTACATCAGCAGTGAAATGCAAAGAGTACTTCCACTGAACCAAAAATGCTTGGTTCAACTTAAGGAAAATAGAATGAAGAGGAATCAAATAGTTACAAAATACCTCCCCGGGCCAAATCTGCATGCTCAAGCCTTGAAATTTTTAGTCCAACTCCCCGAACTTCCTTCACATCTACCATATGACATTGTACAACTTAGTCTTCAACAAAGTAATGACAAGAGAGCACAGGTTCAAGGAGACTTTTGTTGCAGGGTTTCTATAATTAAACCCCTACAACTTACCAACACGTAATGATACGAATAATTGTTTTGTGATTCTCTGAAGGGTGACTAAATTGTCAGTTGCGCCTGCAATCTTCAAAATAGCAAAGGAAAGAAAGAAAGATCAGAAGTTAAGTGAAGGCACAATGCACTGACAACAAGGTGTTGTGGATAACAATTAAATGGTAAATGCGGTGAAACAAATGTACTGCAGAACTGATAACCCATGTTGCGATTGAAAATAAAATGGTGAATGAGATGAAACTCGTGTACTGCAGAAATGGTAACCCATATTATATTCTACATTTGTAAAAAGAGCTGCAGTAAAAAGAGGGGAGTGGGGGGTATATCGCAGGATAACACACTTGGCACCCATTTCCATCCAACAGACAAAAATAGATAAAACACAACTACACAGGATAGCGACACAAAATAGAGCACAGACAAAAAATAACTAACAGTTGCATCCAAATGCATCTTTCAACCCTTACCGTCATTGATCGGCTAACAGTTTCACAGTCACCACATCCCATAAACTTGATTGGCTCTCCAGCACCTTTCCTTCTTGTTTTCACCTTCAAAGCAAAACATATCACTAATAAACCTTTACCCAACTATTATAGAGAAGAGAGAAATGTGTACAGTAAATAACCTTAAGGGTAATAGTACGGCCCTGTACTCCACAACCTTGCAAACGTAGACAAACCTCCTTGCTGAGGTTAGCAAGAAAATTCTCAGCCTGCAAACAACATAAAAGAGGTCAAAGACAAAGGATAAAGCATTACAATGATACATAACAAACTAACAAATGAAACAACTCACATCTTTGTTATCATTAAATCTGACTCCCCAATTGACTTCAGCACCAACAGATTTTGTTTCCTGTATTATATGTGAAGAAAAAAGAAGTTCAAATGGATTTGGCCATTCCATTCCAAATGACAGAGACCAACACAGTGCATGCTACAGCATGCCCTTTTGTGTACTATCCTGAGCTATTTCTTATGCAATGCAGCAGCATATTATGTGTGGTATGCAGAACTTGACGGAAGCACAACTTTTGTGTATAAAGCAAAAAAGTACAATCCATATTTGCAGGAGGGAAGAATGCTATAAAATAGATTGATATTTGCAGAACCTTCCATTCCCCCCTGAAGGCTATTGTGAACCATAAGCATGAGTCCATATGAAAATAAAGTAAAGTTATATCAGAGGAATATCCAGACTCCAGAGTCCAGACACATTTGTGCATCTTATAATTTCAAAAGAATTTGGAATGCTTCAGGAACACCTGGATATTCTATTGAAATGTTTGCAAAGTGAGCAGCTGTATGAGTCATAACTAAAGAACTAAGATCAGCTATATCAGATGTCATACAGAAGGCATACATATTCCTTTTGGGTACTTTGTTAGACAAGTTCAAATCAGAATAGAACATAAAAAATAACTAGTTCAAGACATGTGCAACTAATGAGTTAACAGCAAGTAGTTGTAAGATAGCATGCTTACAGTTATATAATATCCAGAACTGCAATACTAACATGAAAGTTACACGTTCCCACCCAAATAACCTTGACAAAAGATGTGCAGATGCACAACAAAAAAAAACAGGTAACTAGGCAATTTCTACCTGAACAGCTTCAACAACTGAATGATCAATTCCCCTACAATAATTCCATAACATATCACCAATCTTTTTACCGAAGTCCTTATGGAGAATTTCCTGCATAATAATTAATAAGTGTTGACACAGTAGTAGGTATGATGAAGGATGTCAGTAAAAATTCGTTTCTGAAAGCAAGGCATGACAAATACCTCATTAGAATTGTAAAAAGAGCAACTATGCACATTATATTCTACATTTGTAAGATGAAAACTCATACTTCTGGAACGGTAAAGTCCCTATCAGTTTCCATGAAGAAAAAGGATAATTATATGTTAAACAGCACAGATTCGATGTTGGCAAACCTTTGGAATGTTGCGAAGCTGACCACAGAATTCAATTTCTTTGTCTTTCAGTTTATCTGAAACAGCATGACCAATGCCTGGGAGAGCTTTGATCGAGAGAGTGTTTAAATAATCATCAACCTGTAACAAATTAATGTTGCTGTCAGACAAGTTGTAACAAATTATAGTTGGATGTGCCTTAGCTATACTGAATTACACCGCACTATATTAACTGGCAATATCAATTTAACAAACAAATATAAAATAAAGGAGAAGCATAAGCTATAAATAAATGATTCGATATTTTGCACCAAATGGACTTATATGAGAACCAAACTCCCAAGTTATGATCTCAGGTAAGACGTCTAAAACAGTAGTACAGAATCTCTCTTTCCTAACATGGAATCATGGTTCCTCTCTCAATTGCGTAAAAGCCTATTGCTTAATAAGACAAGAATGATATTGTAGGATTCGCTGTACTCTAAAGTTATTGTGTTATCTCAACAACTAATTCATCAGCCATAGCTCTAACAGACCATTTTAAATGAAAGAAGTTTTGGGAAACAGAGTAACTCATCTAGAACTCAAAGAAAACAAATCATTGTTCCAAACAGGACTCTGTAAGTTTATAATGGGCACCATTAGCATGGATATACCTTCTCAGAGGAAATAAAGCACTGTCCATTTGGCTTTGCAGATCTGGTAGCTAAACGAGCTAGGAGCATGTTTCCAGCAATACCTGCACTAGCAGAGCACTTTGTTGTACTAAAAATCTCATTCCTGATTTTCTGTGTTACTTCCTCTGGATTATCATGTAAGCATTCAGTCATATCCAGAAAAGCTTCATCGCAACTCAAAGCCTGCTTGCATAACATTGTTACTTTTAGATACCTTTGTGGTATAAGGATGAGGATGCATAACCATAGAAACATCTTCTGTAAGCATGCGTAATACAGCGCAAACCTGAACTTTACTGCAATATTTATGCAAAATACCATAGAACTGGTCAGCAACCTGCAGAAAGTTTCAACATAACAATCATAAGCAAACAGTGTTCCAACAAAGAAAAAATGAAAGGAGGAGATGACATACCTCCCCATATGCATCAAAGTCATACGGAACAATCATTAGGTGGGGACACCGAGCCTTGGCATCTCTAACAAACATGCCAGCCTTTATCCCTGTAATGCACAAAACAGAGCAATGTTATGTTCAAAGGTGTTAGGATAACCAGATTTGAAGTCCTGAGACAAACTTTAGATGAAATAAATGCACCATAGTTTCGTGCAGGATAGTTTGCAGATGATATTTCTGCAGTTCCCTTAGGATTGTCAGAATGACATACTGCTACTGGTTTGTCATGCAGCTCTGGCATATTTCTGATGACAACTGATACAAAAAAGCAGTCCTGAGATTGAAGAATGATTATGTCAAAGATCAAGGCAATAAGTATAATGAAGAACAAATATGCCAAGGATAAAAATAAACAGCTAATCTTAAATGAAAAACTTCAGTCTTTAAGTGAGCATAATAATGAGTAATTCAAATATGCGATTTAAAACGAATTTCTGAAGTTTAAGTTTAATATCTGTTATTCAGTACTGCTGCTAGCCTGCTAACCTAATGGAAGATATCATTCTCCCCCCACATAATCTAATGACAGAAAGACCTATTCATGGTTACATGGACAAACATTTCCCAGTCCATGTGATACACAGAGTATGGTTATCAGTTTTTACATTACCATTTTCAACCCAAATGTCAATGTGATCTTTACTAGTTTGTCATTTCTCATGTCTGTTGGATTTACTACTATATTTAGAAACCAGACCGCAAAAACTGCAGAGTTGGTTAGTGCTTCTAAATGCAGAGCATTCTTCTGTTCTGCAACCAAACTAAAAGATCCAAAAGTCATGAAGTAATATGCATAAGGAGTACAGCTAAAACTACAGCTCATGTTTTATATTCTGAAAGAATAATAGAGCAAATGTTTCTCTCATAAAAAGATTAACATTAAAAAATAAAAATATACAACTTATATAAAAAGATTACCATATCAATATGAATTATTGTTTTGTTCCCTGAATGATCACTGTTCCCCTTACTGCTTTTAGCTCCTAGTAAATTTGAGAAGCGCTTGCGATAACGATTTCTCCAGGTCCCAATGAAATGTAGTCGAGAATACTATCAAGTAAGAGCATCACAAAATTAAACAGACCAGCACAAAAAAAACTGCAATAGAACATTTAAGAAAAGGACATCTAATGATTATCATAAAGCAAAAGTAGCAGACGGTGGAATATTCAACATGTTCACCAATCCTTGCCAAAATTCTACTACTAGAAAAGATTTGGGCATAATTCCTTACTAGACAAAAGAAAAACCAACAATAAGGTAGAAAAAAACAAAATGGAAAATCAAATACGCTAAAATTTTCAAATGACTTACCTTGAAGTAGTTCTCTACAAAATTTGCATCTGTGAGGGTTGAATGTGTCCGAATAGAAGATTTAGTTGCATTTTTATCCAACGAATCCAATGACAAATGGCTGCCTGTAGAGCTTGTACTGCACAAGTTTGAACACCTTGACCTGATACCAGGGGACTCAGCAACATCAAGTTCACCATCAACGTCATTATCCCTCCTCTCTGAACATGCTGTTTCACAAGCATTACCATCCTCGTCGACAAAATCATCACTATCTTGTTCTTCAAGCATTGAAGCTTTATGATCATCAGAGGATAGCGAGTCCTTTGATGCCTCCTCCTTCAATAATGACCCTTCCTTTTCACAACCACTGTTTTGATCTTGTGATCCCTCCTGAGCAGATGAAGATTGTAACTCATGGCCTTTGTTTTGATCATTTAGTCCCCCCTGACAATGTCTCCCAGAAAAGAAAGTAGAAAGCTTGGTTTGCTTTTGGCTTGAAGAACTATGCTGGCTTATTTGATATGGAACACCTTAGTGAAAAGTAAGGAAACAACAAAAAAAAACATAAGAACTAGTGAATTAATATGGGCAGTAACAAACTACATGTCACAAGAAATCATGCAAAATGACTATACATATAAAAGCAACAGTCCATACTCCATGATTAAATTGTTTAGTTGTCTAATTTGGTTAATTGTGCTTGCTCCTGCCAGATAATTGGGCATTTCTGCTACATATCCATAAATTAAAATTTTGAAGAGAAGTACTTCGTTAATTCCACCATAGCTGAGAGAACATGTCCAAAGAAGTAAGAAGTACCACATTTATAGAACCAAAATAATAGTCATAAAAGTTCAGAAAAGGGTACTTTTTCATTGCAAGCATCATATGAACTCAATGTGCACTGCTGGCCCTGGGAGCTGCAACTCACAAACCTATAATTACCAGATTTATATCAAGTGGCATTATTTTATCTAAGTTCACAAGCTCAACAATACCTTATGAGTTGCAGCTCAATCAGACCTATTATTAATAAATGTATTGCTAACAGCATGGTTTTTTTAAAAGGTGCTAACAGCATGATTATTATAGTTTAAGTTTACGAAATCAAGCAAAAACCTGCAACAAGGAAGCGTATCATTCAGCTAATCAGCAGTAAACTGAAAATATAAGGGAAGGTGAACTGAAACTACAGCTGAGGAGTCTGTTCTCTGCAAGGGAATCCACCACCCAGGCTGGCTTGACCACAGGAAGTCCCCTACTGAACGCTCTGTATCAAACGGCAACATGATTACCAAAAGTCCCAGAAAAAAAATACTGGTTTCCGCTTCCCTTCAAATGCATTGCGTATTTCTATACCTCAGATTATTCATTTTGCTATTGGGCAGATGTGTGCAGATGATGTGCGTGACTGTATTCCTCGAGAAGTAGTTGACGAAACGCCCACCATTGTTCAGCATAATCTCCTTCAACTCCTACAAAACCCCACGGAGTGAAACCCCAAAATAAAACAATGAGTTCGAATCGACATAATCTCCATAAATTTACCCATAACGATCTCTTCACCGGAATTCGAAAATGTGCCAAAAGGCTTAACGAGGGTTTTTGCGGAGGCGCGGGGAGGATCACCTGGCTAGAGGGCACGGTGAAGCCGTCGACGAAGATGGAGACGCCGGCGAAGACGCCACCGGAAGCCTCCGCCGCGGACGTGGAGGCGTCGGCTTCGAACTGCGCGGCGAGCTTGCTGTTCTTCGTGGCCATGTAGCTCCCGAAGTCCGCGAAGGGGGAGGAGGAGAAGGCGCGGCGAGGGTTTTTGGCGGGGGCGGCGGAGTCGGAGGAGCGGTTGGAAGGCGACGAGGGGTCGTCACCCCTCGGTCGCTTCTGGCCGGGCGAGGCGGCGGGAGGCGGCGGCGCGCCGCCGCCGTGGCGGCCGGAGGAGGAGGCGCTCATGGCGGGTCGGGGAATTCGGGAGGGCGTCGACTCGAAATGGTGGGGTGATTCGAGTCGAACCAAGTTGGCCGCGACCAGTTAACATGGCACCGCACGATGTACTCGTACTACCGATTACCGAAAGACCGACACCAGGCGGTGTTGTTAAACGGTCACTTGTTGTGCTAAAGGAGGAGTTCGTGCCGGTTGATAAATTCCTTTGATTCAAAATATTGTTACGAAAATATGGGGACTCAAATCCTAATGAAAATTTATCTACATAACTTCTAGAAACAAAGGTTGAAGATAAATAAATTCTACGAACCTATGAAATGGTCTATGCATACAAATTTTGGAGAAAAGCTAGCATGAGCTTAAACCTTTTAGAAAATAATCCTTGAAGTCTATCACCCTCCTTTAGTTGATCTGTTTTTTCTACGGTCCATTCAAAACGTTCACTCACGTGTTCCTACCAAAATCATGTGTTTTACAATTCGTGCGATTCAATTTGGGTCCCATCAGGAACGGATTTGTCACGGGGGCTATGGGGTCTATAGCCCCCACTACCCCGGCCAGACAATGGGAGCCCCATGAGCCTCCACTAATTTTTTATGGCATATTTCTATTATAATAGGGGTTAGAAGCTCTGTTTGGAGGTTAAAGATGAACTGTTCAGTCCCCACTATTTTTTTCTACCTCCGCCAGTGGGTCCCGTACAAGTTTTGCCACATCAAATTGATATTCAAGCCGTCAAATCAAGATGATCAACCAACGGGAATGTGGGATCCTTTGCTAATGAATGCCCATTGGACCAAGGTACATAGTATGGACCGATGTTGCTTCATTTTTTACCACGTTCTCTACTTGATGAACATTTTTGAAAACTCTTTGCTAGCGAAAATGCACTAGACTTGATACTTTCCTTTGAGAAATGCCCAATTTCCATATATCAACATTTGTCCAACACAAACAAAACAACCTCCTTCCCTCCCTCCCGTTGACTCCTATCACATCTATCCTCTTTGCTTATCAAGGCAACAAGCCCACGTATGTTGCAATCCTAGCGGTGGCATTCAATATTTTTGACTAACTATGTATAATATGATTTGCAAGCCACCATGGATGGATGGTGCATGGGTAATAGGATATACGAAGCAAGAATCAATATAGCTCTGAATATAAACAATGTGGGTGACCATGTATTTACAATCGTGTCTTCTTCGCACTTGAGCCCGAGATAAAACAGGCTACTTTCCATCTAGGAGTATTTGACAATTGTGTCACTAAAGTAGGTGGTGAGTTCGAGCATTATATCCAACATGCGGCGCCATGAGCATGGTATTGGTTGTCTAAGGATGGTAACAGTGAAGACCTGCGACCGATATTCTCATCTAGTGGCTGCACCTTGTGCACACTAGCACAAATAAGGGCCATACTCTTTCCCAACAACTGCTTGTCGGAGGACATGGAAACGAGCAATAAGTTGTCAAGTATAATGGAAATAGGGAAGAAGATATAAACAACTTTGTTGAATTTTGTATTGGGACATATGTTGTACGTAGAAATCAAAATCCTTTCTATAAGGAGGTATTAAAGCCATGTGTATTTTTTTCCACACATTACCATCTCGTCTTGGTGCTTCTAGCTTCAACACTGTCCAAATAGGTGTAACATGCCACCGAGCTATATGGCTGTAAATTTAATTTTTCCTCGTGTACTACGAGTATATGATGTATAAAATACATATTGAAAGAAGAAGCACGTTTTTTAGGAAAAACTTCTAACTAAACTCACGTGATGCATATATTAGGTGATGATTATAATAACATGTGAATATAGGGTGATGTTAAATCAGTTCCATTTACATTCAAAATACATATTAAAGATGAGCGCGATTATTTTCTTATAAAATTAGATGTTGCCGATATACGATGATGCCTTAACAATGCAAGCACACAAGGCTATATATTAGACAAGACGGTAAAAATACATAAACTTTTTATAAGATATAAATATTGTAATAGATTGCATGTTTTATGTGTTTTAACACATCCCGGTTGGGACCTAATGATTGATCATGTATCTTATAATAATAAAATTATTGATTCAAATACCAAAGAAACAATACTAATAAATATCATTTTATCCTTGAGAAGCTTTACACCAAATAGAACACGTAGGAGAGCAACACACTGTCAAATACCAATAGTTGCTACTGCTACCAATGAGGCAATGATCCCTAGGAAAATCGTATCGACGTGGAAGGTTTAACCAGTCCATGGTTTACATCCTTAGAGAACCGCACAAGCCAGGACCTAACCAAACCCATCAATCTACGGAAAGCAAGCCCACTAAAACAAAACAAAATTCCCCTTGCAGCCACGATCAAATCACACATGTCACCCTGCTGGCGAGCGAAAAATCTGCTTTGCCCAGCCACAGGAATATGCCTGCCTAGGTCGACCGCGCCAAACCCAACCCATCCTCAGCAGCGTGCGTGCCCGCCTGCCCGCCGTTGAACGGAGCGTGACGCAAGTCGCAACGCAGCTACGCAAGGCGTGGTCGCGAGGGAAAGGAGAGGAGATCACAAGCGGGTGTGGTTTGTTGGGTTGGCCGACGCGCCGAGCCGAGCCGCGGCCTAGATTGCCGGGAAAAAGCATTAAAAAACGGCGCAAAAACCAACCGAAACCAAACCAAACCCGCTGCGCCCGAAATCGTGGTGGAGCAGAGGCAACGCTGTGTCGAAAGCGGCCACCACCACCGCGCGGTAGCGAAACGAAACAAGGCGGAGGAGAAACCAAAGCCAAGCCAGCGAGCGACCCGAAGAGAAAAATAAGGAACGCAAAAAAAAAGGGAAAAAAAGGAAAAAAAAAAACAAGGGGGAAAGGAAAGGAAAGGGAAGGGAAGGGGAAGAGGGGGAAGGAGAAGAGGAAGAGGGGAGACGCTACTGGCGGCCAAACCCTAGCCGAAGCATCCTCCTTCTCCGCTCTCCGGCGATGCGGAAGTCGAAGCAGCCGCAGCCGTCGCCGGAGATCCGGTACCGCGGCGTGCGGAAGCGGCCGTCGGGGAGGTACGCCGCCGAGATCCGTGACCCGGCGAAGAAGACCCCGATCTGGCTCGGAACCTTCGATTCCGCCGAGGCGGCGGCGCGCGCCTACGACGCCGCCGCCCGATCTCTCCGGGGACCAACCGCGCGGACCAATTTCCCCTCCGCCACGCCGTCCCCGCCGCCGCCACGGCCGCCGCCGGCGGCCGCCACCGCCGCCACGTCCAGCCACAGCAGCACGGTTGAGTCATGGAGCGGCGGCGCCATCCGCGCCGCGGCATCTACGTTAGCCCGCTCCGCCGCCCCCATGGAGACGGCCGAGGAGGAGGAGGAGGATTGCCACAGCTACTGCGGCTCATCTTCGTCCGTCCTCTGCGTCGACGGCAGCGACGACGCGGCCGCCTCTCGCGCGCCGCGGCCGTTCGATCTGAACATGCCGCCCCCTCCGGAGGAGGTCGACATGGCCACCGTCGCCGATCAGATGGGTATCCGCTACGACACGCTGCTCCGCCTCTAGCTCGCGTTCAAGAGCCATGATTTGGATGGGCGAGCTAGAACGAGATCGAGACAAGCCGTGCTCAGCTCCTCTGCACCAGTTTGTTCCTCGGCCGATCCGATCGATGGTGTTCTCAAGCTAGACACGATAATTCTTGCCTCCTTTTTTCTCCCTCTTTTTCTTATTCTTCTTTTTACCACGTTGATGATTTGATATGTGAATAATTCTGTGATGTAAGCTGCGAGCAAGGAAATCTGAGCTTTTCCTTATCTTTCTCTGTGGTATTGCGAGTGATATCGCTCTTGTTTCATTAATTGGAAAGGTAATGGAAGAAATGAAGAGGAATTATTTATACATGATGCAGTTGCTGCTTGCTACTGCGTGATATCTCAAGTTTGTGTTGCTCCTATAGTCCTATTGCTCAGATGAGCACAATACATAGCATAATCTTTTATGAATCACAATTGTGAAAACCACATAGTCTGAATGTTCTAATCTAAATGCTGCATTGCAATTTCAAGTTTTTGTTTTTATGAGCAACATCATCTGAATGTTCTAATCTAGATGTTGATTTTTGCAGTTTTTTCCATCCTACCAGCTGATGACATCTATTTCCTTGCTTTCCTATTTCTTGCAAGGATTGGCCTGACTGCCATTGCTTCATTGTTCATGTTTTGTAGTCTTGAAGCAACTTCTGTTGAATTATTGCGATAGGAGTTTCTTGTTGTCCATTGAGTGGATATGGTTCTGGGTGTCTTATTCTGAGAAGTTACAGGGCTGTATGCTCACAACTGTGCTTGCTTAGCTTTCTCCATCTGTGCAAATACGCAAGGGATCCCAATATGCCAACATCATGTTCTCCTTTCTTGTGTTTGTTTCTCTTAGACACTATGAAGCTGGAAACAAGAGGCTGATGTGAACTGGGAGGATTTCTTTTGGTCATTGTTTGTTTCTCTTGGACACTATGAAGTAGGAAACAAGAGGCTGAGTGAACTAGATGAGTTCTTTTGTTTCATGTTATCTGACCTTGACGACAAGAGGCAGTGAGCTAATGCCGTAAGTTTGGATTCAATTGCACCTTCATTTGGCGTCTAAAGCACAAAACCAGAATCAGGATAAGCAGCTATGGTGTCAAGGCCTCCTTGCTTGCAGCATATTAGGTATGTATGCCTGCATGAATTGTATATGGACATCAATTGATCAGGATATCGGGAACATTGACCTGGACGTTACTGGAAAAAGATTTGTATTCAAATTATGGTCCTAGAAACAGACAGTTTTTTACTTGTAGAAAAAAAAAAGACTTGTGAATACTGAATAGCATGGTTGGTGTTTCAGCTTTTTAGTTGTAGATATACCAGGCCATGATTCTGT
Organism: Leersia perrieri; assembly: GCA_000325765.3. Lineage (NCBI taxonomy): Eukaryota > Viridiplantae > Streptophyta > Magnoliopsida > Poales > Poaceae > Leersia > Leersia perrieri. The sequence continues at coordinate 19,301,921 of CM002484.1, forward strand.
ACATCTACTTTGAGTCGTAACTGTCTGACATGAATCCCCTAGTCTATACGGAATCTTATCGTCAAAAGTTCTGCAGAACTTTTGATCTCACTCGGGAAAGATACCTTCTACTAGTAAACTTTAGCGGTTGCTCAACTTTTTGATACTACCACTAGCATCTCCCTGGTAGGCAGAAGAACTTTCAATCACAAATGAAAAATTCCTTGTACTGAACCAGAAGGCGAAAGTTGTCAGAACTCAGAATGTTGGAAGGGAAAATTTTAGCATACCATTAACTTCCCTGTGCTTTTGGGCCTTCCAATTGCGCAGTCCATGAACAGGCTTTATATTGGGCTGAACTATGAGAAAGGCTGACACTATTGGCCGGCCCTTTCAGTGGCACCACCTTATTTCCTTTCCTTGTTTCATCTTCTTCCTGAATAGACTCGATCAAGGGCTCAGGGCCGTGTGTCAAGTGTCACTTGCTGTGTTCGTTGTGAAGCGTGTTATATTCGCTCGATCTGGAATGCAGGAGTTTCACAACTTTCACTTCCATCGCTTCCTAACTTGATACAGAAACAGTTTGATATGCCACGACGCCGTTTTATATATAACGGGTGACGGTGTGAGCTCATCAGGCATCATCTCACGGAGTAAGCAGAGTAGCAGTAGCATATCTGGGTTGCGGACTAGTAGTAGATGATGATCAGTTTTTTTTTAATATTGTGATCCTTTATTTTATAAATAGACCATTTAAAAAACTTCTCTAATTTTCTAGAATGTATCTTTTCACGGTGTTTACGTACGGCACGGTACATCATGCCACCGTGGTCACAAAAATCGCAAACATTAAGTAATGCAACGTCAACATCATTGGCACAATAAAATATTTATATATAGGTTCTTGGGACCTATATGCAAAAAAAATATTTACAAGTAGGTCCACAATGCAAATGATGCTAGCGCCAAGGACCTATTTGTATTATAGAATACGTCCTCACGTAACTTATGTGTAAATATTTTATCTATATATAAGTTGGCGCCGTACATACAACCACCACGCCAGCAATATTGACGCTTTAAAAAGATCTATTTGTAAAAATGTTTCGTAAAAGAACCATAATGTAAAAAACCTGGGATGCTGATAGCCCATTGGGAGGCGGGAGGCTAGGAGACTTGGAGTTGTTCAACCAAGCGTTGGAAGGAACCGTGCTCCTAGCTGCGCCGTGCAGCTTGATTCACGAAATTAGCTAAAGAGCACAATCGCCCATGTGATTCTGAGGTACTGTCAAGCAGCTGAAGCCTGTAGGGTTGCCGTTTCAGGCCCGCACCGGCTCTCTTGGGCTCTTGGCACAGCTACCCACTTCGACCTCCCTAGTGGCCTGGTTGGCCGTTCGCCCGCTCGGCCACTCATTAAGTCGCAACTCGCAAGGTGGAAGGAAAGTTGTAGCGCGCACCACGCACCACGTACCAAATGAGCACCCGCCCAAACGATCGAGCGCGCAGCACGGCGGATGCAAGCAGCACACGGCAAAAACCTCCAGCGGGCGAACTGCGAACCACTGCCGTGCCAGGCCGCCGCGCACCGGCACGGCGGGCATCACGTGGCTTCACCACCCCCAAACCAGAAGGACAGAAATTATCGTCTGACAGTCGCACGCAATGCGAGACACGACATGCATACGACAGCCACGCTGCTGCAGCCGGCAGTGCAGCTGCCCGAGGGAATCTCTCGCCTCTGCGTCCCCATGCCGCCCATTGCCCTGCCTTTCCTCTCCTCTCAACAACTTCTCACGTCTCTGGCTCTCTGCGCCGAAGGAGTGGAGTAGCGTGCAACAATTTGAGCAATGCACGAGATGCACAACACGGGACGAGGAACATGGGAACAACACGGGACGAGTGCAACAGGAGGAGAAAAACGGACTGAAAGTTTTTACACACATCGATCAGTCAGTTTTTCTCATGCTGTCTTGACGCTGGTCCCAGCACAGTTGACCTCCCTCACACACAACATATCGATAAGCGCGTAGTACAGAAGATAGTGGCCAATACTTTATGTGATTATAGTACTATTGTCCTTGTAGTTCTAGTGTGCCTATAGTAGTGGCCTGGTAGGCGTAGAGTAGTGCGGCACTGCCATTGCTGCTGCGGAAGAGTTGAAACTTCAAAGCGCAAGCAAACAAAGCGATGGAAACCGATCAATTTCCAATCGCGGCTGGCCGGGCGCAACGGAAACAAACTCGCAGGTGCGCGTACGCACGCACACGGCAATCGCATTCAACACGCGCCATCTTTGTCCTGTTGCAAGCAATTCATTCGCACCCGTGCTCTCCATCCATACGGTTTACGGTAATTGCACATTATAAGACCTCCTCTAATGACTATCTACTACCCCGTCTTAAAATATAAGCATTTATCGGTTTCCGTACATCACGTTTAACTATCCATCTTATTAAAAAATTTATAGAAATATAAAAATAAATAGGTTATACTTAAAGTATACCTAATGATAAAATAAATCATAAGAAAATAAATAATATATTCACAAAAAATTTTAATACGACAGATGGTCAAACGTGATGACTGAGAGTCAACAAATACGACAACTTATATAATTTTTAATAGAGAAGAAATAAAAGTTATCTCCCGTACAAGAGATAGTCTCTTGCACATCCTATAAGGTTATGTAAGGATGACATGTAGGGTTATTTATCTTACTAATAATTAGATCATTAAAAAAATTTTGGAGCACGTTTGCACTAGTCGTGTGTGAATTGACCACGTTTGCACTTGCAGCAGGTACGGGAGTAGTAATCCTACAGTGTTACCCGGGTAGCATGGTGCAACTGTATCACCTATTGATCGGGTGATCTCTGTCGTGTCCAAACTTTGAACGTGACCAAAGTCCACATGCTCCAAAAGATGAAGAGTACAATTGATTTGTACTCGATTTGTTTTTCTCAAACTTTACAGCGAACCTTTCACTCCCAGGTCCCAGCCAAAAACCCCAACATTTTCTTTTCCTCCAGACAAAAACCACACTAGCCCAGCTACTATACCAACCTTTTCACCCTCAAAACCCCTCGTTAAATACGTCCCCACAAACCCGCAACATCGAACACGCTCACCTCCCCTCCAACCTCACTCTCCCACTCTCAGACTCACTCACTCCAGTGTACTAGTTGCAGTGAGCGAGCGAGCAATGGCAATGGCGGCGCTCGTGGTGGCGCTGCTGCTACTGTCTGGCAACGCTGCGTCGGCGGCGACGCTGGCGCTATACAACAAGTGCGAGGAGACAGTGTGGCCAGGGATCCAACCAAGCGCCGGGAAGGAGCTCCTGGCGCGGGGCGGATTCCAGCTCGCACCCAACCGCGCCACCTCAATCCGCCTCCCGGCCGGTTGGTCGGGCCGCGTCTGGGGACGCCAGGGCTGCGCATTCGACGCCGCGGGCCGCGGCCGCTGCGCCACGGGCGACTGCGGCGGGACTCTCTACTGCAACGGCGCGGGCGGGGCCCCACCCGCCACCCTCGCGGAGATCACACTCGCCTCAACCCCAACCGCGCAGGACTTCTACGACGTCAGCCTCGTGGACGGGTACAACATCCCCATCGCCATGACGCCGTTCCACGGGTCGGGTGCCAACTGCGTGCCGGCCGGATGCGTCAGTGACTTAAACCGCGTGTGCCCCACGGGTCTCGCGGTGCGAAGCGGAGGCGGAGATAATCGTGTCGTTGGGTGCCGAAGCGCGTGCGCGGCGTATGGTGCGCCGCAGTATTGCTGCACGGGGCAGTTTGGTAGCCCGCAGCAGTGCAAGCCGACGGCGTACTCGAGGCTTTTCAAAACGGCGTGCCCCAAGGCTTACTCCTACGCGTATGATGACCCTACTTCTATCCTCACCTGCTCCGCCGGTGCGTCCTACGTCGTCACCTTCTGCCCTCACCGCCGCTAGATGATGACAATGGCAGAGACGCGTCATTGTTGCTGTTCTTGGGAACTTCTTGATGCGTCTTGTATTAGTGCGTGATAATTATACTTGATATTACTAGTAGAAGTGAACCAGTGGTTTGTATTGTAGTTTAGCTGTTGGTTTGGGTATAATGTGATGAGATCTGGTGGTCTACCGTTGTCGTAGGCCGGGAGAGCAGGAGGTATATGAGTATATGGAAGAACTGAGTTACTAGTACTTATTTTTCATTTAATTTCAGCTGATTTTGGTGCATCTGAGCCAGATTTGCGTTTTACTTTCGCTTCTTCGTTTCGCTTTGATTCGCATTGCATAGTATACTCCTATATTGTTGTATGTTTGCCTTGAGTACGGACATTGTTTGAATTTGAACTTTGAAATAGCTACCGTGAATCAGGGATCAACTTTCAGTCTGTTTCTCATTGATTGGAGGACGGTGATGAGTTCAGAACTTTGGTCTGAATTTCTGTTTCTGCTCAGCGCTGTAAAAGGCTTTTTTCAGATCTGAATTTTTGACCAATGCTTCATGGTGAACAGCTGGTGGCAGTGTGGCACTGCTGCTGGTGGCCTGGTGCAGTTGTGCTGGTGTGATGGCCACCGGACTGTGGCCCGTCTCTCGTCGGGACGCAGCGTTGTGCACTTGTGCCGTGCGCTGCATCACTCCAGCTAGCGAGCTTTTGTCACGGAACACCATGATTGAGGGCTATTGAGGGCGTGCCGGATTCGAGGTCTCCTTTTTACACCTCTCTTGAGTTAACCAAGGCGATTGACAAATCAATGGCTCATTGGGTTCCACATAATGCAGAGACCTTCTTGCCTCCATAAAAAGTTCACACTTCACACACACTGTGGTCCACTCCAGTATTCCATCTCCGTTGAAACTCGAAGGTATACGGTATAGTACCTGTGTTGCATAAAGAAGATAACCCTACGGTTTTTAGTACAAGTGGTTGGCGAAAACATTCTCTTTCTTTTAACTTTTGATAATCTCCCGCATGATGTATTCAATTGGATCTTATTCTTACAATAGATCATGGTGTTTGAACGCTCCCAGCAGTCTGTACCTAACACATTGTGTACTCCTTGACAGTTTTGGATCTTAGGATTCTCTCATGAACGTTGTTGCTGTTGCAGTAGAGTGGTACACACATGGTCAGGTGCAGGCAATTTACTCCAACTTTGTTTCCCTTACCTTTTCAATAAGATGGTCTGAAACTCTGAACCTGCATGATGGAGTAACTGCAGTTACAGCATTCGTATAAACTTTGTAACTCTGTACCATACTGAGAACTGGTTAATACATTTCTCTGTTTTTTTTTTTTGAAACATTAGTACTGATTAGAAATGTTAGACAAAGCTTTTGCCCTCCTTGAAAAAAAAATAGTGTATTTCTTCAGAATGCAGGCATGGCCGATCCTGAAGCCATTTCAGATCTACAAGGACCAAAACTCTCAATAATTCTTGTTTGATCACTTGATAGATCAGATTTGTCTGCAGAGAACTGGAGAAATATACTCTGGTAAAATTTCTGACTGAAAAGAAAGAAAGAAAGGTGTAAAAAAGATCTATGGAACATGTGACGCGATCCAAACTTTTTCAGAGCATGAAAAAGGGCATCGGATCCAATGGTTATATGGTTCAAAAGCTTCAGGTTTCAACAACTACACGGACAGATCAAGCGATCTACTACTACTACCTTTCTCTCCCCGTCATGTGAGATCAGCTGATCATGCCGGCATACGTGTGCACGCGTAGTAGAACTGGACAAAAATGTTGGGCACTAGGGCAGGATGGGGAAGCACATGATCTCGTGCTCGTCTGCAGAGGTAGAAGTGGTGGACGTCTGCAGAGGTAGAACCGTAGAAGTGGACTTGTTGCCTCGAAACCGTCCAAATTCGCACCACCCTGTGGTCTGTGCATGCCGTGGCACACACAGCACACTGGCACATCTTCATAGGTTGTAAAAGAACACGGAGGCATGTGTAGAAATGCATAGGAAATGTGTCCCTTCTCCTATTGTTTTAGTGAAATGTTTCGCACATGGGGATGCTACAACTAGTTTTGCTGTTATTATTTGGGGCCTCATCGGTAAGCAATATATTTCTATTGATCAGGCAGATTTACTTTTCTATTTCAGCCAATGCATCTTCATCTGTTGGCAGATTAGGCTGAAATTGTTTATAGACTTATCTTATGTGGCCATTTGCATTTCTCATCGTATATGGGTGGAGTGAAAGCATGGTTAATCGCAGAATTAACAGCCACAAGGAATACTTAGTTGTAGCTGACACATTTTATTTGGCTGGAAATCCTAATCCAACCGATGGGCCTATGATAAAAATCTAAAGCAAAAACATCCATCCAATCGGAGCCTTGGCAGTGGTAGACTGGTACAGGTGTTTGGAACGAGACTGATTATATTGTTTGGCGGTCTGAACTTTGGCCGCAAATGAACTTTCTGCATGTTGAACCAAAGAAAACTTTCTGAATGGAAATGAATATGATTCAGTCATTTATACTCTTTTCTTGAATGTGTGATTTCGGCATCTCTTTTTAATTTTCTCTCTGGCACAAACAGATCAAGCAAATGGAACTCGTGCAGAAAAGTTCGTGACTCGAGTCTAGTAGCCCCATGCCCCCATCTTACAGGCGGTGCTACTCGTAGCAATCACTTTGCCAACTGACCCAAAACCAAAAGTTGTCTCGACCCATCACACAATTTCAGGCTTTATAATGAAAAACTGCAGTAAATGAGTGCTCGCAACGGCGAGAGAGACGGCATTCCAACGTACGGTTCCTCCTGAATCATGAAGCCTGAATGCCTGCCCCAACATCTGTCCGTGAGTCTGTCGGCCAAATTCAGAAATGGCCCGTAACATTGGGGGAGCATATGGTACGTTTCTCTGGAAGCTGAACCATGAAAAACACAGATTTTCCAGCGCATATTATCCTCAAGGTTCATCTCAGAAATGTTCCATTGCAATACAAGATGTTAATGGTCAGTGAGTCAGTGCCAGTGGTCACTCATACTGTCATGCAAACAAGGAGAACAGATCACACCATGCAACTACAAGATGTTTGATACACCATGCAATTGCAAGATGTTTGATACGCCATGCAATTACAAGATGTTTGATACGGAGATCAATCGCCGTCATTGTGGACAGAACCTTTTCTAGTGACAATCGTCATTGTAGTAATCATCTTGTGATGCGCTTATTCTGGCTTTCTAGAGCAATTGGGCCCTGATCTACTGGATTTGAGCATTTGGGTAGCATGCATATTCAGTGAATATAGTCTAAGTGTTAAAAATGTAACAGATATGTTACAACATCATTGAATACCTTTGTTGTATAGCTGTAGTCAATGCCTGGGAAAGCTTCAAATGCACTGGTAAAACATTTCTGCACTCGTTGCAAACAAACGTGCAACGTGTCCCTTGCAACATTTTCCGAAAACATCGTGCACCTGGCACAGAACCTGTACATTTCCAACGTCCAGTCCATCCCATTTCCAAATCACATTCCTCCCCACCTCAATTCCCCAAATGGCGGGGCAAAAACACACAGATCAATCAACCCATCTCATCAATTGCACCCGGCACGCTAAACCACCATCCCATGCTCGTACGTACTCCTACTGCAACCGCCGGCACGGTCATTTTCACGGCAACAAATCCATGCACCAGCGCACGCAAAAAGCCCACCGCGAAATGGGCCAAAAACCACAAGTCCACCGCCCCGGCGCCCGCGCGCGCTCGGCTGGGCGCGTCGATCGATTGAAATTCGCGTGCTCGCTCGCCTACTCGGTCACGACGACTCCTGCTCGAACTCGACGTCCCGGTCGTCGTGGTCGGAGTGGCCGGCGAGGTATCTCTCGGCGATGGCGGCGTGGAAGGCAGCACCAGTGGGGAGCACGTCCTCATCGATCATAAAGTACGGTGAGTGGCCGGTGTGCACGGACCCGAGCGTCTCGTTGCGAACCCCAATGTAGTAGAATCCCGCGGGGACAACCTGTGAGTAGAAGGAGAAATCCTCGGCTCCCATCATCGGCGGCACGTCGCGGTATGCCCCAACGCCGAGTAGCTCACCGGCCACCGCCTTCACGTGCGCGTACATCCGCGGGTCGTTCACCGTGGGCGGGTAGAAGCTCTGGTCCTCGAAGAAATCCACCGCCGCCTCGCACCCGTGCACCCTCGCCTGCGCCGTGATCACCTCCTCGATCCGCTGTCTCACCTGGTAGAAGCTCGCGTTCGAGAACGCCCTGAACGTGCCACCCATCACGAACTCCGACTCGTTGTCGCTGCCGTTGTCGTTGACCATTGCGACCGACACGACCTGCGAGTCGAGGGGATCGGCCTCGCGGGAGACGATGCTTTGGAGGCTGATGATGGTGGATGCGGCGGCGAGGACGGGGTCGGCGGCGGAACGGGCGCCGTGGATGATGGCCTTGAAGAAGCCGCAGCCGGCGAGGAGAGGGCCGGTCCTGGACCCGATCACGGACGTTGGATGCTGGTGGGACACGTGGACGGCGAAGATGGCCTCCACGTCCTCCAGCGCGCCGCCTTCGATCATCCGCTTGGCACCAGCGCCGGACTCCTCCGCTGGCTGGAACAGTAGCCTCACTGTACCCTGCACATATGAAATACAGCTCTGGTTATTAGGACTCAGCTTCCAAACACAAACAATTGCCTCCTGTTTTGGGAATGGTAAAATCAGTTTGAGAAAGAGAATAATTGGTTGTGGTAAGAAACTACGGATGATCTGGTCAGAATTGTTCTCTGAAATCTGAAATGAAATCTACTTAGGTCATACTCTTATAGCATTTCCCTTGTACCGGAAATTCTTTTCTTGCAGAGTGATTTGTTCTCTGCAGTCTGAACTGAAATCCAGCTCACAATCCATATAACTTTCCTTGTACCAAAATTATTCTTAATGCAGAGTGATTTGTTCTCTTAAGTCTGAACTGAAATCCAGCTCACACTCCATATAACTTTCCTTGTACCAAAAATATTCTTAGTGCAGAGTGAAATGAACTCTGAAGTCTGAACTGAAATCAACTTCACATTCTATAGCACTTTCCTTGTACCAAATCATTTTCCTTAATAAAAAGCAGAGTTTCGTCACCACATATAGGACAGAGAGGGGTTGGCGTAGGGACATTCTTGATGAACGTAGAGACACAGATTCACATCGGAATGACAACATGTACCTTGCTGTCCTGATGAACGTATGTCAGTACGTTTAGAGGATTGGGACATACTATGCAGAACTACTGAACTAGAACTTGAGGGACTAGTTTGACATGCAGATGCTCACTTTCATTGAGCAATAATTGATCCCTTAGCACCTCAATATTTATCGTCTTGACCAACAGTACGCTTATGAAGTAATAGTATATTTGACTCACGTAAGCAGAAAAGGAGCTTCTTAGCTCTCCACTCTTCACAAAGCAGCCTTATGTTTCAGAGAAAAAAGAGGGCAAAGAATTAAGCAGGAAGAATCTAGCACTCACGGACTCACCACTAAACTGAAGGAATGTGTGTCGACATCTTTTATCGCATTTGGGAAAAATGACAAGAGGAATAATCACTCCGCTGATGCAGTGAAATAATGCCAGATACTAGTACTGAATACAATCAATGCCTAGCTAGTCCGCCCTGCTAAGACAAGAAGCAAAGATTGTTTTGAGTAAACCAAATGGTTTCCTTTCTAAAGGCTAAAGCCATGATATATGACACCTGACGCTGACACTAACCATGACTCGACGACATCATACCTGGACTTTAAACACTTTACGCGCGTCTTAGATAACAATTTTAGTCAGCTACCTTTCCATTACGCAAATCTAGGGGCGGGCAGCTACTAGATCGCATAATGAATAGAAGAAATAATCGCTTGCACGGCAAGAGCAACGCACAAACGGACAGAAACTACAACTATACATGCACGAGACGAGACGCACTGAAAAAAAATAAAATCAGACATTCAAACAAACAACTCATATCTAAAGAATTCAGAGAAGAATCTAGGTGTGGCAGCTGTAGTAGTAGTAGACGTACCTTGAGAAGGTGCTCACGAGCCTTGAGTATCTTGGCGGCGCCGAGCAGCATCGCCACATGCGCATCGTGGCCGCAGGCGTGCATCTTGCCTGGGTTCTTGCTCTTGTGCTCCCACTCCACTGCTTCCTGAACAGAGAGAAAAAATGCGTCAGGTTTTGGAAGCTCAACTGCTCGCTTTCTCCACGAGCGTCGCGTCGCCGATGCAGGATTTGGAAATTGCACGATGAAATGAATTATTGCTCATGTATGGAGATACCAAAACAAGGTGCCAAAACTGCCAAACACGCAAGAGCAGACAAGAAAGCTTCCATTCGCCATAACCGTAAAATTTGGGAGAAAGATGCCATTTGGGGGCATGGAACGATGATTTCGTATGAGATTTTTTTTCCTTCAGCTTCTGTGTCTCTGAACTTTGTTAAGGAACGTGCATACGAAAGTTTGCTTCTGCTTTTCACATCACTGAATCAGTGATCGATCTGCTGCATGCGTGATCGTGTGATAACGACCAGTCTCTAAAGATTTTTGTGATAACAGTCCAACAGCAAGGTGGTGAAGCAGATCGGGATGGCCATGAAATGCAGTGATCTTGCTGCTGCTGATCGTGGGAATCAATTCTTGTGACCTTATCACAACTCACAAGTGAGAAGAACCAAAAGGAAGCGACCCCGCGACGCGTTCCCGCGGATCAACTGCTTCCTCTCCTTTCACATTTTGCCTTTCAACGCCTCTGTTGAGCTACAGTAATACAATCTGGCACACACTAACCACAGTACTGATATGTGCTTCAACTCATTCGTCCATTCAGAAAACAGGACAGTGACATAATTTTCTACATTTATTTTTTGGGATTCTGCTAAATTGCCGTACTAGTGATTTTGGCTAGGGCCTACAGTTCAGAAAATACGTACTAGAGGGGAAAATTTTGCCGCCACTATCTTTTCATTGCAGGTTGGGAAGCGATTTCTGGGAGAGCTTCAGAAATGCATTACCATCAGAATCCATTTTCCATTTTTCAAAAATTAAGGGTTCAAGGAGGCAAGGAACCAAGGACCATCAAAGAGCGGGGCCCACTCGTCAGTCACTACACAAGTACTACTAGTAGTAAACGACTAAAGAATCTCACATTTTCACAAGAAAGGGAATATCCGTGTGCCTACTGCCTAGCAGTGTGTACTGTGCTGTGCACTGTACTTCCAGGTATAGCTAGTACCCCAATCCCCACATGCAAAAAAACACCCTGGATCAACCAACGCCACGAAGGTCCTTATAAACAATACTCCACAGAATGATTTTAAAAAACACAGATGCAAAATGTAAAACATTCACGATTTCTTTTAGAAAATAATCATGCATTAGGGAGTAGGAGTAGTACTAAACTAATGCACGCAAGCTAAGCTCCACTATCCAAAATGAGATGAAATGCTTCTAAAAGTAAAGCTCTCATTTGTATCTATATATTTGTCTTATTAAAAAAATTACAAACAGAAATTTAAACAGAACGGAAGTAGTAGCTTCTTTATGATTAGCAGTACTGAATGAGCTGAACATTAGCAGCTAGAAATGAGCTGAACATTAGCAGCAAATCTAGGTGCTAGTCAGCTGGTGTGTGACGGATGGCACGTGTAAAAGGATCGCTTCGCGTCGAGATTCGTGCGTGCGTACCTGGATGGGCAGAGCGTCCATGTCGGCCCGGAGAGCGACCACCGGCGGGCGGCCGGTGCCGACGGTGGCGACGACGCCGGTGCGCGCGACCGGGTGGCGGAACCCGACGCCCATGGCGTCCAGCTCCTCCCGCACCAGCCGGCTCGTCTCCACCTCCTCGTACGCCAGCTCCGGCCGCTCGTGTATCCGCCGCCTCACCACCCGCAGCCACGCCGCCATCTCCGGCCGCCCCGCCATCCCCGCTATCTCCTCCTTCCACCCCACGTAATACCTCCCTCTGCCGCCGCCGGAGGCGGAGGCGGCGGCGGCGGCGATGCAGGTGGTGTCCCCTCTCCTCGTGCTCGCGTTCGCGGCGCCCTGCTTGCTGCCCAATCTCGCCGCCGCCGTCGCCGCCTCCGCCGCCGTGCCGAGTATCACGTCCTCCTCCAGGAACGTGCACGAGGCGGCGGAGACGAGCAGAAGCTCGACGAGGAGGAGGACGATGACGGCGAGCTCGTGGTGGCCATGCGCCATGGGTGGCTTGCTCTTTGCTGTGGAAATGTGGAGAGTAGGCTTTGCAATAGAGGAGCAAAATGGAGGGTGAGGCGAGGAATGGAGGGGATTAGATTAAGCCAGCACTGCAGAATTTTTTGTTCGCTCCTCATTTTTTTTTTCTGTTTCCAATTTTATCTACTTCTAGTTGTGTCAAACAATAATTATTTCCTCCACCTTTTCAAATTCGCTCGTGCTTGTATTATTGCTAACCACTCACCCTCACATTAGTGTGGTGGGGGCCACACTGACAGTGACGCATCAGTAGTGGCGCCTGAGAAATCCTTTTTTTTCATTAGTTAGTGGCTTGCTCGCATGCCTTGGCCTTGTGATTTGTGAAGGATTGTGTCTCATCCACTGTAGTTTATGATGACCACTGCTAATTTATCTGCTCCTAATATACCCGTGATCCTTTTAATTATTTTAATGACTTGCACCTTTCAAGGGGATAAAGATCGGATCAATTTAAGTACACGACCCAACCAAAAACGATTATAAAATTAGCAGCCATGGGCGACATCCATCTCGCTGGCTTTTGGGGTGACCCAGCCAATAAGCCAACTTTTCTGTTGTGTTTTCTTTATTTCCGCAACGATTTCATACGATTTTTTCCACTTATTTTGATCTCTTGCTTCAAATGGGCGTTCCAGATTTGATCCCTGATCCTCTGCATCTTGCCAAATAGTGCACGTACAGTTTTGGATCGCATTCAGGCAGAAACAGTAACCCACAGGATGATGTCGCCCAAGCCTAGCAAACCTCCAACAGTCCAACTGCACACAGCTTTCAGAGTGATGCAGTGTGGACGCCACAAAACTTGAGGTCCTCATCACCAATTCACAATCCTGCATTTATTTTGGCTCACACGTTCTGTTGAGATGTATGATTGTGTGCCTGTGATTGGTTTTTTGTTTCTATTTGAAAAGTTCTTCGAATTGCAAGTTTGCAGCTATGGCATACTGAGCAGTGGAATAAGGGTGTGTCTACATTCAAATTTTTTTTTTACCAAATAACACATTAATGTTGGGACACACATTTAAAGTATTAAACGTAAACTAATAACAAAACAAATTACATATTCTGACTATAAACTTTTCGACTGTAAACTGTAAGACGAATCATTTGAGCTTAATTAATCCGTCATTAGCATATGTTGGTTATTATAGCACTTATGGCTAATCATGACGTAATTAGGTTTAAAAGATTCGTCTCGCAATTTACATACAAACCATGTAATTGTTTTTTTCGTCCACATTTAGTGCTCTATACATATGTTCAAACATTTGATATGACCTAAAAGTTGAAAGTTTGAAGTTTGAAGGTGCATGAGAACTAAACAAGGCCTAAGCTTCTTTGTTACTACTTAGAATCAACAAACATGTTCCACTTGTAATTTTAAATCTCGACTACTTCTGTGAGATGGAAGTTCAGTGTCACTGGTCTAACTTGTCCTTTTCTCGCTGCTGCACACGTACTATATGATACCACCTGCTACCTTCTTACCCCTGTTTTCCAACATATATTATAATTGTGACATGTTTTCCTTATAGTTGCATTGAAATATCCATCATCTAGGAGGACCATTTGAATTTTGAAATGGTATATATGGATCATATCTTTTGTGTTGAAACAATTGTATAAAGATGTGTAGATCTATATTCTGCCTCACGTATATAATTTAGTAGTGCTAGGGGCTGATCGGAACTACTTGTTGTGGTTGCCGTGACGGTATCATGGTCCGAGAAATCTAAAATTTGAAAAAGGCGAATTCAATTGGAACTCGATGAATATTGGTCAAAAAGTCCCGGTTTCAGATATATTGCAGGGGTGTTGTGAACCATGCACCATTCAACACATATAGGCCGTATTCATAAAGGACGCACAATGACACAAGCCACCCATCCAACTCAGCTCTGGTGAATAATACAACAATTGATTGGGTACCACAGGGACAAAACACAAAATCACGCTCTCATATCTAGCCAGCGCAGCTGCGGAAAACACTGGGTGCACCTAGTAGTACACCACCGTGACACTATTTTACACTGTGGACAAAGTTGGCCGGCACACTGCCGCTGTGTGCGTGCGAGCCCTGCATGCACGCACACGACGACAAGGCACCTTGAAATCGTGGTGGAAACGAGCATCAGCGCGTACTGCGTACATAAAAGTCTTCATGCTGGAAACGTCGGATTCACCCGGTTAGCCGGATTTTTTGGGACTAAACTGGCACTGCAGCTGTGCTTCTTTAATTTTTTTTTTCCTTGAAGGGTTGTAGATGCTGATGTCTCACATCCTTGTGGCAAAAACTGATGTTTTAAACTTCCAAGAGAGTTTTCCCTCCTGTGCTGCTCCGGTGCTGGTGATGAAATGTCAATTTTACCCCTGTGAGTTTTGCCTGCATTGAGATAATATATTTTGGATTTTAAAATTTTCTTTTTGAAGAGCTTGCGTCTGATCTAATCTTGGATGTGTGGGTCATTGTCATTTAAGCATGATTAAGTAGAGATGTCCTAACAAGCGGTATGCAAAAGAAAAACGTAACCTTTTGAAGTCAGATGAGGGTAAAATCAAACGCAAGTAACCTACTCCTTTACTGATTTTGAGTGGCATGGAGCCATATGCACTAGATGGTACAACGATCGGGCAGCCATTTTCTAGGTCTTGAATTCAATGAGGTACAATGATACAGCTGCCTTTAGGCATGTTGCTGTAATGTTTGTAAAGATATATGGATGCCTACAATAAGTCGATTACTTAAGGTACTAAATAATTAAATTAAAAAATAACATTGACAAACGTCCAAATTCTAGACAAACAACATAAGTTCTTTGTACAAGCGACTTTGTTTCAGAAATGTCATCACCGTTAGGATTTTGTCCACCCACGTCATTAAATGATCTGTTTATCATATAACACTTAACGGAGAAATGCTAACATAACGATAATGACAATTGTCAGTGTCTGGTATCCGCGACATGGTTTTTATATGGTATAGGGGAACGTCGACACCAGGGTTATACGAGATCGTAGTCTAAGATAGACGAAAAGAGGCAAAGATTTTTATACAGGTCTGGGCCCCTATCTGACAGGTAATAGCAATGCTCCTGTTGGCCGAAGCCGGTCTTCATCTATATTCATCATCATCATACAGGTACAAATATGGGGTAACCTATCTACTAGGTGTCGACTTGCGGTCTGGATTTTCATCACGTAGTCGACAACAGGGTGGTCTTCAACTGTAGATCCTATATTGGCTTGTGTTGTCCCCCCTTCTTCCCTTAGGGGGTCTAGTATTTATACTCATAGAAGTCTTCTTGTCCAAGTAGAACTAGGGAAACTAATATAGATACTATCCGGGCAGTCCTTGTAGTCTCCATATAGAACTTTTCTCGCCCTTTCTTATCTGGAACACCTTCCATATACGAGGTATGATTCCGTATAAGGTATGGTAGATGGTGGGTCTAGCCGAGTCTTAGTCGAGTACTACTGGGTATGCCTTCTTGTATACTTCATGACTCTGGGTAATGAGGGTATCCCTTAACGGTAACCCTGACAGCAATATTATTTTTGGGACAATATCACTTATACGGTAGTCGGAACCCTAACGACAATTATATTTCTGGAATAAAGTCACTTGTACGATGAGATTTCTAGAAACTTGTGTTTGTCGGTAGCATTTCTACACTTAGATGTTTGTCAATGGTATTCTTATATTTTCTATAATATTTTATAACTATGTTTCTCGTGTAGTTGCATTTACTAACTTATATGGTAGAACCAAATAATTTCCTTCTCTTTTTTCTAGAAAAAGTGATGAAGCATGCATGTGAACCCCACCAAATACTTAATACATACAGCTTAGTAGTAATATATAATGGTAAGTAAGTTGATGTGCTCCCTCCTTCCCTAAATATACAGCGTTGGTTAGTTTAACTTTTAGATAACCAACGTCATAAAAAACTATAAAGTATCATAAGCATACATGCCTACCTTTGTTTCGGGCTATCTCTTTTTTTTTTTTCTTTTAGTCAACATACCGACCTTGTGATACATGCTTGTACTGAAATAGCATACTGCCCGCTATTAATTAACCACTCTATTAATTAAAGATCTGGACTACCGGTTGGTACAAGGTAGGGGCTCCGATACAGTAACTGCCCGCTCACCGCCTACTGCCTAACTGGAATATCCGTTCACTCCAATGTTAAGGATATGAGCAAGTTGTCCATTGTTTTCTTTCCAATAATGACCCATTGCCCACATAATGGTATTCCTCAGTATATTAGACGTTCTTTTTTAAATACTATCTCTGTCCCAAAATACTTGTCGTTCTGGGTTTTTAACTTTTAACGTTTGATTACTCGTCTTATTCAAAAAATTATTGCAAATATAAAAGGTGATAAGTTAGACCTAAATTACTTTTGATAATAAAGTAAATTATAAATAAAATAAATAATAATTTTATAATTTTTTGAATAAGACGAATAGTCAAACAATGTCAAACGAAAACCTAAAACGATAAATATTTTGAAAATATTATACCAAGTGCGCATCTTCTCCAGCAAATAGACCATTTTTATATGGATCATAGACTACTCTGTAGTCTGTATACCAATGGGCATGTCACACAGTTACGTACCAGGGAGAAACGTGCAAGGCTCTCCATCTGATCACATACCTTGGCTCCTGTAAAACCGCACGAGGAAAATGTGCATCGGGCGATCGATGCCGACCTGACACGAGTGCCTGACTGGGAGCGGCAGCATTTGACAGCACAAGCCGAGCCACGCTGCTGCTTGCTCTGATCGACCAAAAGTCAGGCGGCCACGCGATCGATCGAACGGAACACGACATGTGCCCGAGTCCGACCGGTGCATGCCGTTGCAGTTGCTGACGACGTGACAAGGCTCGTGTGCGTGCGTACTGCGCATTCGTCCGACTCGAGTATTCGTACAAACCGTCCTTGTCGGTATTGATTTTTCAAAAAATGACACGAACAAAGGACTAATTTTTACGATTTTTTACTTGGGAAAAAACCGTACGTGCGGGGTGCGTGCGTGCACGGAACGGGAAATAGCTGAGACAGGGAGTACTTATTTTAGTACCAAGGGAGTAGTTGCTGATTGCGATCAGATCAGAATTCGCGCGCGGTCCTGGACGCTATTTGCAGGGTGTTAATTGAGCTTAGGTGCGGTCGGCAGCGGCACTGTCACTGTCACTACTGCCCTAATGTAACATGTTACATGTGTCTTGTTTTTTGGTCGTGCCATGTGCTGCATCTAAGCAGTTGTTGAACGGCCGACCAGGTGCACAATTATTTCCAAGCATAATCATCGCCACAACTTATAAGTTAGTTTCTTAATCGTTGTTACCAGATGCACAGGTTTATTCTGACCGTTGTTAATCATGACGCATTCAGAGGTACAATATATCTAAGATTTGTAGAACGGCGTGTCAAAAAAAGTTTTTTAGTACGGTAAAGAAAATGTAGAACAAGGTTTTGGTCCATAAAGGAATCTCCATTTTACAGGGGAGAAAATTTGCTTCGGATCTACGGTATCCTGTGAAATTTGATTAGCCCAGCGTGAAAGAGCGAAGAAATGCCGAAAGGACGAAAATACGAAATCCATCTAAGATCTACGGCATGTCGTTGCGGCCGAATGGACGAAATGCCGAATCCATCTCTTGGTCCGTATTGGCATATTGCCGTACTGTTGACATTTATTGGGCCGTACCCATGTTGCTTGTTGCAATTCAGGCCCATTTTCTTCACGAATGCTTCCAGCGCAATGGGTAGTGGTTTCCTTCTCCCTCGCGAACTCGCACTCGCCGGCCATGGGCGGAGCAGCCGTCTCCGAGTCTGTCCCATTGTCTCTCCGGCTTGTCTGTAGATTGCGTGAACAGAAAGTAACTGAAATGCCAAACCCGTCTATTGGCCACCACCTCCCTCCGTTTGGATTTGCCGCGTCACAAATTCTTCGAGACAAAGACTCGGATTTCGATCCTGCCCTTTTGGCCCCAACTCCGACTCCGTTTCGAACTCGACTTCGCGCCACCCTTGGTTGGCAATATAAGGCGGGCATCAACGACGCATTGCAAAGGAACCCATTGCCTTGCCCCTCCCTTCTCTCTCGCTTTCCACCTTTCCATTGCTCGCGCGCGACCGATTTCCTCTCAAGACTCCACCCGGCGTCTGGCGGCGACCAAGCCCTAGGTCGACATCCATGGCGTCTCAAGGCCCCCTCCGTCGCTGGAAGCGTTTCGTCCAGGCGTTCGCCTCCGTCGGCGACGCCATCGAGGCCTCCAACCCGGCGATCTCCCGCGCCGAGTTCCGGAACACGAGTCTCAAGATCCTGGAGATGCTCATCAACGAGACCGAAGGATCGAACGCGCAGAAGCTCTGCGTCGTGCTCGACGACGTCATGATCCAGTCGCTCCAGACGCTCGAGATGGTGGCCGTGACGCCCAAGATGCTTGCCTCCACCGACCTCGCGAAGGACATCGGCGATCTGAGGAATCACGAGTCGGAGCGTGTCCGTGGCCTCGCCACCGGCATCGTCCTCGGCTGGAGGGCGTCCGTCAAGGCCGATCTCGCCAAGGCAACAGCCGCCATGGAGAAACTCTCTCAGGTGATGGAACACGACGAGGCGGACCATCAGGCCAAGATCCGCGAGCCTTCGGAGCCCAAGAAGACGGCAAACTTCTCAGAGCCGTCGTTCCCCAAGAAGCAGAGTATCGGCGTCGGAAGCAATACCGACGAGAAGGCCATCAACGCTGCAAAGAGAAAGCTCCATGAAGGGTACGAGGAGGCAGAGGAAGCAAAGCGGCAGCGCACGGTGAAGGTGATCGAGGCGCCGGAGATGGCGAAGCAGAGGCAGAGGAAGATGCACCCCATCCTGCGGGAGCGAAGCCGATCCAGGGCGGCGGCGGCCTCGCTCACGTCGACGCGTCGTAGAGTTTAGGGCTCTTTCTTCCTCCCTGTGTGTTGACATTTGTCCGTGTGCTGAAACGATGATCTCATGATCTCATGATCATACCCATGTCTGTAAATTGATGTTCGTAATTATTTTTTTTCAGTTCATCCTGCTTGAACTGGGTCTGTACTCGTGTATGTAAACAGCAACCAATTTGATGATTGATTCAGTGAAATCAGCGAGCTGCTCTTGTAAGTTGTAACCCTTAAAACTCGAGCAATATCTGGAAAAAAAAATCTTTGGCTGTGGTTAGTTTCAGACTTCAGTCTTTCAGAGTTCCATGTTCAGATTTCAGACTTTCAGAGTTCAAAGTTCAGACATTCAGGTTCAGAATTTAGAAATTCAGAGAGCACGATCTCTTGTTAAATCAACGAGCTATTCCTATGTCCCTCTTGAGATCAATCAAAATTTCATGTTGCGTCGTTGTGTCAATGGAATCCCAATTCCCAACTACTCCACTTCAGAGCGCAGGGAAGAGTTCAAAGTTCAGACTTCAGAAATTCAGGGAACTCTTGTCAGTTGTAACACTTAAAAAGTAAACAAATTTGATCCTGCGATGGTATAGTGTCCGTCAATCAATGTTCGTGCGTCGTTCATATCGATTTAGTACCCTAGAGCAACAGACGGATTTGTAAGGACTAAACAAGACGAGAATCGTGAGCATTTTCTTGCTATTGTTCGGAACAAAGCTTTTGCTGTGGTTAGATCAGATTTCAGACTTAGTTCAAAGTTCAGAAATTCAGAGAACTCGGTCTCTTGTTGCTTGACTTTGTGTCAATCGAAGTCCACTACTACATCAGAGATCAGCGAAGAGCTCAGAGTTCGGGCAGATTTCAGACTTTTCAGAGATAAAGGTTCAGACATCAGAAATTACGTTGTGTCAATCGAAGCCCACTACATCAGATTTCAGACATTCAGACATTCAAACGATTGATGTGATGTTTTTGCGAAAAAATTTTGGCAACTAAACAAGGCCTTAAAAGGTTCAGAAGTCAGAAATTCAGACAACTCATCTCTTGTTGCTAGAATCCACATGAGGTATTCGACTCCGACTCGGTTTCTAGCAGATCTAAGTGAGACAACCCATTGCCTCCTTGGGTAAATCCATTGTCATGTGCCGAATCCATTTGGGATTTCCGCGTCAGGAATATGGCGCGGACTCTAACCTCCTCCCGTCTCCGACTCGAAATCGCCTTGGCGCCACGGCATAAAGGGCCAGCAGCGGACTGCCAAGGAAGCCATTTCCCCCCTCGATCCCATCTCCCTCGGTCGAATCCCTACCTCCTCCCTGTTGATTCCGAATTCCCCATCTATCTCTCCCATCCAGCGACTTCGACGGCAAGCATGGCGTCTCAAGGCCCCCTCCGTCCCTGGAAGCGTTTCCTCCCGGCGTTCGCTTCCGTCGACGACGCCATCGAGTCCTCCAACCCGGCGATCTCCCGCGCCGAGTTCCGGAACACGAGTCTGAAAATCCTGGAGATGCGCATCAACGAGACCGACGCATCGAATGCGCAGAAGCTCTGCGTCGTGCTCGACGACGTCATGATCGAATCGCTCCAGACGGTCGAGATGGTGGCCGTGACGCCCAAGATGCTGGCCTCCACCGACCTCGTGAAGGACGTCGGCGATCTGAGGAATCACGAGTCGGAGCGAGTCCGTGGCCTCGCCACCTGCATCGTCCGCGGATGGAGGGCGTCCGTCAAGGCCGAGCTTACCAAGGCCACAGCCGCCATGGAGAAGCTCTCTCAGATGCTGGAACACGACGAGGCGGATGATCGTGCCAAGCCGTCGGCGCCAAAGAAGAGGACACACGCCTCGGAGCCCTCGTTCCACAAGAAGCAGAGTGCTCCGATCGTCGTCAGAAGCAATACCGACGAGAAGGCCATGAACGCTGCAAAGCGGAAGCTCCGGGAAGGGTATGAGGAGGCAGAGGAAGCGAAGAGGCGGCGAACGGTGAAGGTGATCGAGTCGCCGGAGATGGCGAAGCAGAGGCAGAAGAAGATGCACCCCATCCTGCGTGAGCGAAGCCGATCCAGGGCGGCGGCGGCCTCGCTCACGTCGTCGCGTCGTAGAGTTTAGGGTTGTTTCTTTCTTCCTTCCGGTGTGTTAACAGTAACCGGTGTGCTGCAACTATGGTCTGATGATCATACCCATACTCTGTAACTTGACGCGTGTAATTATGTCTCTTCAAATCATCTTGCTCGATCTGGATCACTCATGT
Source organism: Leersia perrieri (assembly GCA_000325765.3). Taxonomy (NCBI): domain Eukaryota; kingdom Viridiplantae; phylum Streptophyta; class Magnoliopsida; order Poales; family Poaceae; genus Leersia; species Leersia perrieri. The sequence goes on from CM002484.1 coordinate 19,323,316, forward strand.
ATGTAAACAGCAACCAATTTGATGATTAATCCACTGAAGTTAACGAGCTTTTATTCTAGGTTGTGACCTTTTAAAGTCGAGCTATTTCTGTATTTTTGTTCGGAACAATGCTTCGGCTGTGGTTGTTGGTTCAGACTTGAGGGTTCCAAGTTCAGATTTCAGACTTTCAGAAATTCAGAGAACATGTTGTCTTGTTTTTTTTAAAAAAAAAGATTGATCGGCACGATCTCTTGTTGCCAGAATCAACGGGCTATTCTCCCTCTTAAATTCAAGCAAATTTCCTGTTGCGACATTGTATCAATCGAAGCCCAACTACATCAGAGTTCAGAGAAGAGTTCAAAGTTCAGACTTTAGGGTTCAGTCTTTCAGAAATTCAGAGAACTTGATATGTTGTTAATTTGCGTACGGAATTAGTTAATTCATTTTGAGTTAATCCTTCTCGACCAGGATTACTTGTGTATTTATCTAAAGAATAATCAATTTGAGTTCTCTAAAATATAATTAACCTGATGAGTATGCAATGAAATCGACGAGCAAATGCTTATTGATGGTTAATTCTTGTAGGCTTGCCTTTTTCAAATTCGAGCAATTAATATCCTCATTCCGCTTATAGCATGGTTTCATGTCAATTAATTCTGTGTGTCGTTCACTCGTTCAGATCGCCTTCGTAGTGTAGAACAACACACAGTTTCATGACGACCGGAGGGGGAAATCGCGAGCAGTTCTGGCCTTCTTCTCAGTGGTTTGTTCAGTGTTCAATGTTCAGAGTTCGAGTTTAAACTTTAGAATTTCGGACAACTCAATCTCTTGCTGCTAGAATCAACGAGCAATTCTTGTGGTCCTGATAGAGCAAAAATCCTGTTGTGAAATTGTGTCCATAGAAGTACACTACTTCAACGCTCAGAGACTCGATCTCTTATTTGCCAAAATTATTAACAGATACTGCATGTAGAGTTGTAGACTGCGGGTTGCTGTTAAGATACCATAAGTTAAAAATGTAAAACACGTACCCCGCAATATATAT
>CM002484.1:19324439-19354515 GCA_000325765.3 Leersia perrieri
TATAAAAAATTAAAACACGTATTTCGTAAAATACGTTTACTTGCCGCTAAGACGAAATTTTGTTTTATCAAGAAGAGAACTGATTCAAATTGGAGCGATTCCGCTAGCTCTGGCCCATGTGCGACGCACGCTACGACAAATCCATCACTTAGGGCTCGGCCCATATCGTCACCATCCCGGGCCCGGCCATGGATTGCGTGCAACACAAGCAGATGTAAGCGAGAAAACCCATTGCATCCTTTGGGTGTAAATCCATTGTCATGTGCCGACTGCCGAATCCATTTGGGATTTCCGCGTCAGGAATATGGCGCCACGAATTCGAATCGGACTCTAACCTCCCGTCTCCGATTCGAACTCGCCTTGGCGCCTCGGTATAAAGGGCCGGCGGCGGACTGCAAAGGAAGCCATTTCCCCCCTCGATCCCATCTCTCTCGCTCGAATCCCTTCCTCCTCCCCGTTGATTCCGAATTACCCATCCATCTCTCCCATCCAGCCACGTCGACGGCAGTTTGTGTCTGGTCGAACTCCTCAAGTAATTACGCACCCTCTGACCAGGTGCAAAAGAGGTATAACGATTGCTGTTCTGGCTCTGCCTTCTCTTCATAAAAAAATTTTATGCTGTTCTTGAACGAAGAGGCAGAGATATTTTCTGATCGATAGTAATCGAGATGCATTTAGGGTGTATAGGCATCAAGACGAACAGAAACCATAAGTTAAAAAATGTGGAACACGTATATCATAAAATAAGTTTATTTGCCCAAAGATGAACTTTTGTTTTATCAGAGAGAAGACAAGTGTTTTTTTTTTTGTGCGGGGGAAGAGAAGTGATTCAAACTGCAGCGATTCCACTAGCTCAAACGTCCATGTGCCTATCGCACTAAAGCCCGATGCACGCTACGACAGATCCATCAACTACGGGCCGGCCCATATCGTCACCATACCTTGGACTGCCTCTGCATATCGCACTAAAGCCCATTTTACCAGATTTCACTTCGCGTGAGCAGCGCTATGGCTTTCCTTCCTCACGCGACGTCGCGCTCGCCCGGCCATGGCGGACTCCGACTCGGTTTCACTTCCCCTTCGTCTGCATTGCGTGCAACACAAGCAGATAGTGAGACAACCCATTGCCTCCTTGGGTAAATCCATTATCATGTGCCTAATGCATTTGGGATTTCCGCGTCAGGAATACGGCGCCACGAATTCGAAACGGACCCTAACCTCGTGTCCTCGTCCCGTCTCCGATTCGAACTCGGCTTGGCGCCACGGCATAAAGGGCCAGGGGCGGACTGCAAAGGAAGCCATTTCCCCCCTCGATCCCATCTCCCTCGCTCAAATCCCTTCCTCCTCCCCGCTGATTCCGAATTCCCCATCCAGCGACGTCGACGGCAGCCATGGCGTCTCAAGGCCCCCTCCGTCGCTGGAAGCGTTTCCTCCCGACGTTCGCCTCCGTCGACGACGCCATCGAGTCCTCCAACCCGGCGATCTCCCGCGCCGAGTTCCGGAACACGAGTCTCAAGATCCTGGAGATGCTCATCAACGAGACCGACGCATCGAATGCGCAGAAGCTCTGCGTCGTGCTCGACGACGTCATGATCCAGTCTCTCCAGACGCTCGAGATGGTGGCCGTGACGCCCAAGATGCTTGCCTCCACCGACCTCGCGAAGGACATCGGCGATCTGAGGAATCACGAGTCGGAGCGAGTCCGTGACCTCGCCACCGGCATCGTCCGCGGATGGAGGGCGTCCGTCAAGGCCGACCTCGCCAAGGCTGCTGCCGCCATGGAGAAGCTGTCTCAGGTGCTGGAACACGACGAGGCGGATGATCGTGCCAAGATCCGCGAGCCGTCGGCGCCAAAGAAGACGGCATACTTCTCAGAGCCGTCGTTCCCCAAGAAGCAGAGTGCTCCTCCGGTACTCGGCGACGAGAAGGCCATGAACGCTGTAAAGCGCAAGCTCCGGGAAGGGTATGAGGAGGCAGAGAAAGCGAAGAGGCAGCGAACGGTAAAGGTGATCGAGTCGCCAGAGATGGCGAAGCAGAGGCAGAGGAAGATGCACCCCATCCTGAGTGAGAGAAGCCGATCCAGGGCGGCGGCCTCGCTCACGTCGTCGCGTCGTAGAGTTTAGGGTTTTTTCTTCCTCCCGGTGTGTTAACAGTAACCGGTGTGCTGCAACTATGGTCTGAAGGTCGTACCCATACTCTGTAACTTGATGCATATAATTATGTCTCTTGAGTTCATCATGCTCGAACTGGATCACTCGTGTATGTAAAGAGCAACCAAATTTGATAATTGATCTAATAAAAGTCAAGCTATTTCTGTATTTCTTTTTGTTAGGAACAACGATTTGGTTTTGGTGTTTGTTCAGATTTTCAGAGTTCCCAAGTTCAGATTTCAGTTTTTCAGAAATTCAACACGATCTCTTTTTTTTTATATAGATTGATCAGCACGATCTCTTGTTTCTAGAATCAACGGGCTATTCCTATGGTCCTCTTAAAATCAAGCGAATTTCCTGTTGCGATCTTGTGTCAATCGAAGCCCAACTACATCTGAGCTCAGAGAAGAGTTCAAAGTTCAGACATTAGGGTTCAGTCTTCAGAAATTCAGAGAACTTGATCTGTTGTTAATTTGTGTACGTAATTAGTTGATTCCTTTTGAGTTAATCCAGCTCGACCTGGATTACTTGTGTATTTATGTAAAGAATAATCAATTTGAGTTCTCTAAAAAAATAATTAATTTGATGAGTATGCAATGAAATCGACGAGCAAATACTTTTTGATAGTTAATTCTTGTAGCCTTTTTCAAATTCGAGCAATTAGTATCCTCCTGCTGCATAAAGCAGGGTTTTCATTTCAATCAATGCTGTGTGTCGCTCATATCACCTGCGTAGTGTAGAACAACACACAGTTTCATGACGACACTGGAGGAGGAAATCGCGAGCAGTTTCTGGTCTTCTTCTTAGTGGTTAATTCAGTGTGCAAAGTTCAAAGTTCAGAGTTCGAGTTTAGACTTTAGAATTTCGGACAACTCAATTTCTTGCTGCTAGAATCAACGAGCAATTATTGTGGTCCTGATAGAGCAAAAATCCTGTTGTGAAATTGTGTCAATGGAAGTACACTACTTCAACGTTCAGAGAAAGTCGATCTCTTATTTGCCAAAATTATTAACAGATACTACATGCTGGTCCAGCATGTAGACTGCTGGTTGCTGTTAAGCCTTCGCTTGATATTTGGTATATACATCATCAGGTAGCCGTCAGCACCTGGCACGGCTAGCAAAGGTACGTGTATATGTATTGCTAGAGCCTAGAGCAACTGGGCCATGAGTTTGAACTCCTAGAAGCTAAATAGCTAATGGCGCCGTTCGTCGTCGCTGTCCTATGCGCTCGCCACCATGTCAGTACTCAGGCTTGTCGACGCCAGGAGACCGTGACGAGGGCGTCCTTGCCTCGTTAGAGTTGGGCGCCTTGAAGGCATCCACGGAACTGGCACTGAGTGCGGTTGCGAATACACACCCACAGTCGAACAATTATGTCTTGCAGTGTTGGTAAGTGTGATTATCAGGCATAATCAATTGAACATATGCTGTTCTTTAACCAAGAGTCAGAGATACTCTGATAGGTGTTAATAAACATGCATTCCGAGTATTTTTTGAGTCTTTTAACACCTTTTAAGATACCATAAGTTCAAAAATGTAAAACACATATTTCCAAAAATACGTTTTCTTGCCGATAAGACGAATTTTTGTTTTATCACAGGGAAGAGAACTGATTCAAACTGGACCTGTTCCGCTAGCTCTGGCCCATGTAGTTTACTGCAAGGCCAGATCCATCAACTACGGCCAGGAACAAATTGTCACCATTACCTGGGCCGCCTCCGCCTATACCAGAAAGCCCATTTTATCAGATTTGACTTCGCGTGAGCAGCGCCATGGCTTTCCTTCCTCACGCGACCTCGGCTCGCGCTCGCCCGGCCATGGCGGAGTCCGACTCGGTTTCGCTTCCCCTTCGTCTGGATTGCGTGCAACACAAGCATATGTACCTTGGGTAAATCCATTCCCATGTGCCCAATCCATTTGGGATTTCCGCGTCAGGAATACGGCGCCACGAATTCGAAACGGACTCTAACCTCGTGTCCTCGTCCCGTCTCCGATTCGAACTCGGCTTGGCGCCACGGCATAAAGGGCAAGCGCCGGACTGCAAAGGAAGCCATTTCCCCCCTCGATCCCGTCTCCCTCGCTCGAATCCCTTCCTCCTCCCCGTTGATTCCGAATTCCCCATCCATCTCTCCCATCCAGCCACGTCGACGGCAAGCATGGCGTCTCAAGGCCCCCTCCACCGGTGGAAGCGTTTCCTCCCGGCGTTCGCTTCCGTCGACGACGCCATCGAGTCCTCCAACCCGGCGATCTCCCGCGCCGACTTCCGGAACACGAGCCTCAAGATCCTGGAGATGCTCATCAACGAGACCGATGCATCGAATGCGCAGGAGCTCTGCGTCGTGCTCGACGACGTCATGGTCCAGTCGCTCCAGACGCTCGAGATGGTGGCCGTGACGCCCAAGATGCTGGCCTCCACCGACCTCGCGCAGGACATCGGCGCTCTGAGGAATCACGATTCGGAGCGTGTCCGTGGCCTCGCCACCGGCATCGTCCGCGGATGGAAGGCGTCCGTCAAGGCTGATCTCGCCAAGGCCGCAGCCGCCATGGAGAAGCTATATCAAGTCAGGGAACCCGACGAGGCGGATGATCGTGTCAAGCCGTCGCCGGACAAGAAGACGGGAAATTCCTCAGAGCCGTCGTTCCCCGAGAAGCATAGTGCTCCAGTTGCCAAGATGGAGCCGCGGCGAGAGAAGCTGCCGTCGGCCGTCGCCGACGAGAAGGCCATGAACGATGCAAAGAGGAAACTCCGGGAAGGGTATGAGGAAGCAGAGGAAGCGAAGCGGCAGCGAACGGTGAAGGTGATCGAGGCGCCGGAGATGGTCAAGCAGAGGCAGAAGAAGATGCATCCGATCCTGCGGGAGCGAAGCCGATCCAGGGCGGCGGCCTCGCACACCTCGTCGCTTCGTCGATTCTAGCCTTCTACCGTTCTCTATTCCTTCGTGATCTGATGATCTGATCATGATGCCCATATCATTGTAACTTGACGTTCGTGATTAGTTGGTTCTTTTGAGTTCATCCTGGTTGTCATGGATGATTACTCGTGTATTGATGTAAAAAGAAACAAATTTGATTATTAGTTGATGCAATGAAATGTTGTTACGCCACATAATATCGTGTCAATTGTACTTCTTTGCCGCTCATGTCAATTTGATAGTTCTCTGCCTCTCGGGCAATACGTGCATTCATGAGGAATTGCGAGGAATCAGAGCTTCACTTGTGTTTAGTATGCAGTTTCTAGGTTTCTGCTCGGATCAGAGCTTCAGTTGTGGTTAGTTAGTTCAGACTTCAGAGTACAGATTTGAATGTTCAGAGTTCATAGAATTCGATTTTTTCTTGCTAAAAGCCTAAAACCATCATCAAGTATTCTCCAGCAATGCGGCACGTTGCTTGCAAGTTGCAAATTTCGTAGTTGTATGTCATCTACTTCGGCTGTGGATTGTTAACTGTTCAGTTCAGAAGTTCAGAGCAGAGTTCACTTCAAAGGAGTTTACAGTACAGAAGAGTTCAGAGAACTCCATCTCTTATTGCTAGAACCATTATCATATACAACGTCAACAACAAACGTTTTTCCCATTGTTTGTTTGCAAAGGTAGTTTCTTAATCATGTGTTTGCTTAGAGCAGCTGTGCCATGAGCCTGAACTCTCCGACGCTCATCGCACCATCGCCATCACCATCCATACAGGCAATAATCTCCATACAATCCTCAACACTGGCTGTGCCCATGACGCTGAGCCGCCTGGCGAGCTCGTCGGCGCCGAGAACGCCGTCGGGCCCGGCCGCGGACTCGAGCGCCGGCACGGCGGACTGCAGCAGCGCGCCGAGCGCGCCGAGGCCGAGCTCGCCGGCGTTCATCACGTCGAGGAGCTCCTCCACGCTCAGCTTCCCGTCGCGGTCGGCGTCGGCTCGCGCCACCATCTCGCGCACCTCCTGCTCCGGCTTGTCGAGGCCCAGCGACGACAGGAGGCCGCGCAGCTCCGCCGCCGTCACGAGGCCGTCGTTGTCGCCGTCGAACGCCTGGAACGCCTCGACCAGGCTGCTGATGTAGCTCAGCGCCTCGAAATCTACCGACAGCGGCTGCTGCTGCGCTGGGCGTCTCGCCGGCGTTGCCATTGGTCGATTGCAGGATCGAGCTAGCTTGCTTGAGAGTGAGAAGGGGAAGAGATTTTCTTGATGTTTGTTTGGAGATTGGCTCGCATGGAGATGGGGGTTTTAGAAGGAAGGAGAGGGAATATGAATCTTGGTCGCTTTGTGTCGACATGGAGCACAATAATGGAGCATCTTGTTCGGTGCTAAGGATGCCAATGGCGATGGAAGGATAAGCTAAGCCTCTGGATTCTCGTGTGATGACTGAATGACTGATGCCAGATGCCATGCATGCACAAATTGCACAATACCTCTTACAGATATTGTAAAAAAAAAAATCTGAAATTTTCAGAACTGTTAAGATGACACTGAACATTTGTTTTTTTGTGAAGCAAAAGGGTAATTCACAAAAGAATGGCGTGAGCCGTGAAGTGACTGACAGAAAAATACTAGTACTGATCTTCAGCCAAATTTTGGTAGAAACCGGACATGTTGCCATGTTGGGCTTATGTATTTCTTCTGAAAACTTATGATACTGAAGTAGGAAGCATGTGTGCCCTGATTCCTGAAGCGACTGGCATGAAAATTTCTACCTTCAGCAAAATCTTGCTAGCAACAGAACAGGTTAGGCTTATTTCTTCTGCAACTATGGCCATAAATGGGCTCCTCACTGAATGGGCCAGACCAATATTTTCTTGATGGACCGAGTTATCATGAGCTCTCTTTCCTTTCATCTACGTGCTGAGAGCCGCCAATGGTCAACGAATTGGCAGTTGGCACCATATGCCTGATTTTCTTCTGCAGAGTCTTTTCTTAGGCTGATTCTCCAGCAGCTGTCTGACAACCAAGACAAAGTTTAGAAAGGTAGGGAGATAGATAGCCAAGGAAAGATTCGTCAATTTTTTCCACGTGGTTCTAACTGATAAATATCCGCCAAACTGCTCTTTTCAACACGTACACACAGTATCTAGGGCTTACCAATTTTAAGAGAGGCAAACACGCACGCAGCTCCTTTAATTGACCGATCAACAAGTCTTCCAGAAACTGTAGGAACCTGTCAAAATTTAGAAGTCAACAAGAGAACTTTTATGCTATACGAGATCTAGCAGTTTCGAGTAATGCTCATGGACCTGAACTTGGTTTCAGATGAGAAAAAAAGTCTTTGTATAGATATGCAGAATCGCAGATATACTGTTCACATGTGTGCTACCAAGCTCTCCAACCTGTACTTGCCAATTGTCTCTGACTGTCCAGATTAAGCAGGTTCAAGATCAGAGATTCAGAGGCAACAGTCCATTAATCATCATTGCTCCCAGTCTCCATCTTACAACTAATCTCAGGTTACGTATACCTGATGAGTGATGAGCTAGCAGCCAACTGTTTTGAGGGAGCTGGTGAGCCATGAGGTCACTGTGGTTGTACAATGTCAACAACATGACATGATGATGCCTGAATAAATCCAAGGTTATTACACGTACTCCAGTTAGATGATACGTAGTAGTAGCTAGAATACTAGTGCGTGTCGCTGATCGGTGGTCCCGGTCCTACTTTGTCAGCTTCTTAAGACTTTCGAGCAAGAACGCGCCTACATTCTATGCATCATACGGAGTCGATGAAAGAAATCAACCCTTTGATTGTTAATTGCTAGGTTAGTACGGACAAATCTATATAAAAAAAACTGTCAAAACAACCTCACCTAATGCGAGGTAGTACCAAATAGAAGAACCAAATCGTTCACCAAAGCCCCTAAAAAAAATCGTTCACCGAAGATGTTGACAAACGTAGTACAAGGAACACAAGACCACTTAAGCACACGTACATTTCTGACTTTGCACGGAGACTTGGACCCCAAAAAATAACTAAAGCAAGTAGTAGAAAAATGATCGTTTTTATTATATTGAGAATAAGGTAGGTGCATGAATCATTTTTACTTGTACAGGAAAAGGAACTGCAATTATTTGACTAATGGAGGATTTCCGTAATAGGAACAGTAGAGGGTTGTTTGAGTGAGACGAGATTTCCTGAGATTATTGGAGCTGCCAAACAAAAACAAACTAAAATATATAATTCCCCATGGATTTACCTTCTCTCTCTCTTTTTTTACGTCTCACTTCTATGTTCAAGTCTTAAAAGGGAGTACCAATTTAGCAAAATCTCACTTGAAGGCCCATTTGGTTAGTATGAAAAAATGTAGCAAACTTGAAGGATTTTAATCTTATAGGAAAATTCCTACGGAAAGCCCATTTGGTTAGTATTGAATCCTATCATTTTCTATGGAATGCACAATCCTATAGAGATTTTGGAGGAACTCAATCAAACGACAAAACTAAAACATTCATGTGCTTATAATTACTATAGAAATTACATGGGTAAGTTATTCTATGCTCATTCTTTTCATGTTTATTTGTTTTTACATTCCTTTTGTTTTAAAGGGGGCGAATAGCTTCTTTTTAGTTCCTTAATCAATTGAAAGGGGGATAAAGGATGTTGGGTTGTTCTTAATTCTTTCGGAAGAGGCTTAAATCTGCATAAACCTGTGTGCCCATTGCACGACCCCCTTCGCATATTATCAAATGTATCGACAAGTTCACGAATTTCAAATGTCTCAAGCACGATTATATATGAAAAAGACAACCGCCAGCTATTATTTGTGCCGCAAAGCATTTGCCCGGCAAAGCTAGATGCTTACAAGATACGGATCATGTTCTTTTCATTCTTCTTCTTTTTTCCTCCTCAAAAAAGAGAACGGATATGGATCATTCAGACGTGCTTCGCCCGTGGCCGTCCATCAAGATAAGGACGGCCGTTGATGGAGCATAAACAAAAGCGCAACCACTACATGAATGCCAGGGATATCATGTCAATTCGTCACAGCCACATTTCTTACCGTATTTTCTATGTATCTATAGTATAATGGCAATGCGAGAGTGAGATGTCACTTAAATAAATAAATAAAAAGAATGCCTTTATAGCCGAAAGACAAGAGCCAAACACGTCAACATTTGGACGCCTTCCTACCTGCGCTTGTCACAAAAAATTGTATGCTACATTAAATAGACAGAGCTTGAGCTTCTGCCGTCCTTTTTTTAATTAAAAGGCGGTTTTTTTTAATGAAAATTGAGTTGTCAAGGAGTGTTAAATACGTGCCAAATTCTAACAACCAAGTTCTATGGACCTAGTTGTTGGTGACTTGGTGTGTGTAGTCTTCGAGCACTTGTAAAATTGCTCTGAACATCATGTCTTTGACTAATCCGTAGTGTATTACTTACACTAATACAAACGGCATGCTATAAATTTCATGAAACTGAGAGCATCATTTAGATCAAGCCTGAATTGAATGGTTTGATTTGGACACTTATTGACTTTTCTCCCCTTGTTGGACAGACAGATCGACGACCACACGAGGGTATCCGACCGTGATCTCTTCCGCACACACGCGACTGGTAAGCCTTCTTACAACTACTCACTACAATATCAGTAGTATATTGCAAGAACAATATCAGTATGAATACACACAAGAATAGCGTGTAGTGGTGTAGTACTTGCTGCTACCTACCCAGAGAGAGAAGGGGTTCAAAATTCATTCTGCAGTTCTACTAAATAATACAATAAATTATATTCTAATTAAAGTTTTGCTTTAATTAATGCTATGACTCTTATAATGACACCATGTTGACCCGAGAATCCCGATTGATCCATGCACATGTACTCCTATCTCTGTAGCTCAAAAATCTCAAACTCTATCAGAGTTGCAGACTATCTAGCTAGTAGCTACAGCTTGCAGAGACATGCATATCTGACTATAAATCCATTTCCCACGTTACTTTGCTACCCAGAATTGAATTTTCTTTTCTTATGTTTTTGTCATGATTCATACATATGTCATACTCATACGCCGTAGGGTCAAGGAAAACAAAACAGAAAAAGCTTATACCATATACATCACCATCCGGAGCTCCAGAAGTAAACGCCTCGGGCCAAGAAGGGAGTACCCACCCACCCCTCCTCCTAATCTCACCATTATCTTGAAGCTCCACTTGCCACCAATCAAGAACACACATACACCTTGATGATGACGCTAATGATTGTTTCAAGTCATAATTGTTCTGAAGATAAGAGAGTAAGTGCATTCCAAGTACCTGCCACTAGCAGAAGTGCCTTGTAGAAACGCTCGAATCTTTGAGCAGATGTTCCTTTCACGCATGGTCGACGCCTGCCTTTCCTCTGTACAATGAAAGTGATCCTGAAACAAGTTCCAAGTGTGACGAGAAAATTGCAATGAGAAAATTGAGCTGTTTCTTATCTGATTTTTACAAACTAGCACTTTCCATGGTCAGAGCTTACTAACTATGAGGTGGTCCGTTCTGAAGTTTTGCCGAGCTGTGCATTAATATTCAGAACAGAAACAAAAATCACCCTGACAGGAATTTGATGGGAGCTCAGGTTTGGTTTCTTGTCCATTACGGTTATATCACAACTTCGGAAGATATGCATAAAAATATATGGTTACTATAAATTATAAGAACAGGGCAAAGTATTTAGTGGCAACTTCCAAAGTTTGATGCCGACCTGGAGAGGATAGCAGCTACCGTTTTGCACAGGAAAGTTGGACTTTTGCGTAGAATTGTAGCTGCCAAAGCAAAACGTCAAACATGTGAAATGGGGTATAAAAATATTTTGTTTTCCCCTCTTATTGACAATACGGTAGTGGCAAACGTGTAAAAAACGATTTGGATGTGTCTATAGCATCTAACCTTTGGTCATCTTCTTCAAGGGAGCACGAGGAGGAAAGACCAACAAGTACGAAACAAAAAACCAGCTTCTTCTTCCCCCCATGGCAGTCTATTGCTGAAAGAACCATTGGTTCTTTAGCCAATCAGAATCCAAATCAAACATTCTTGCAGCAGGCGAGTTTCATGAGAGAACCATGCAGCTGCTCAATTTGCCATGCAGCAGCAGCACCATCACCACCACCAAATTATCTGTGTCTTTATTTGGGGTTGTTGTTCTCCTGCTCCCCTTTGTCTCTCTGACAACCTGCTGCACGGAGCAGGAAGAGAGCTCCCTCATCGGCTTCCTAGATGGTCTCTTGCCAGGGCGCAACGGCAGCCTCAGCATGTCATGGGTAAAGGGCACAGACTGCTGCAGATGGGAAGGCATCAACTGCAGCAGCGACGGCACAGTCACAGATGTCTCTTTGGCTTCTAAGGGACTCCAAGGGCGCATCTCGCCATTGCTCGGCAACCTTACTGGGCTGTTGCAGCTCAACCTGTCTCACAACTTACTTGATGGCAGCCTACCAATGGAATTGTTGTTCTCCAGAAGCATCAGGGTCCTTGACGTCAGCTTCAACCGCCTAGATGGTTCTCTGCCAGAGCTGCAGTCCTCTAGTGATGGTTTTCCTCTCCAGGTTTTGAATATCTCAAGCAATTTATTTACAGGGCAGTTTTCATCCAAACAGTGGGAGGCGATGAAAAATATTGTTGCTCTTAATGCAAGCAACAACACCTTTACGGGACAGATACCATCTTCTATCTGCATCAACGCCCCATCATTTGCTATCCTTGATCTTTGTTACAACCAATTCAGTGGGAGTATTTCCCCAGGGCTTGGGAATTGCACCAGGCTGAGAGAGTTCAAGGCTGGCTTCAACAACTTTAGTGGAGCTCTCCCTGAAGAACTCTTCAGTGCTACCGCATTGGAGCACTTGTCTCTTCCTAGTAATGATTTACAGGGAGTTCTTGATGGTTCCCACATAGTAAAACTTGTCAGGCTGACTGTCCTTAATCTTGGATCCACTGGGCTCAGTGGCAACATTCCAGATTCTATTGGCCAACTAAGCACATTGGAGGAGCTCCGATTGGACAACAACAACATGTCTGGTGAGCTGCCATCGGCCCTAGGTAACTGCATAAATCTGTCGTATCTCAGCCTCAGGAACAACAAATTTGTGGGAGATCTTAACAAAGTCAATTTTACCCGGTTGAATTTGAGGATTGCAGATTTCTCAATTAATAACTTCACTGGTACAATCCCAGAAAGCATATACTCATGCAGCAATCTAATTGCGCTGCGGCTGGCTTACAACAAGTTTCATGGCCAACTGTCATCAAGAATGGGTAATCTGAAGTCCTTGTCCTTCTTTTCAATAAGTGATAACCATTTCACAAATATCACAAATGCACTTCAGATACTCCGGAGCTGCAAGAACCTTACCTCCTTGCTTATTGGAACCAACTTCAAGGGTGAAGCCATACCACAAGATGAAACAGTTGATGGTTTTGAGAATCTTCGGGTACTGACCATAGACTCTTGTGGATCAGTAGGACAAATCCCACCTTGGATATCAAAGCTCAAAAAGCTGGAGGTGTTGGATTTATCAAACAATATGCTCACTGGAGGGATACCGTTTTGGATTAGTGACCTACCCGTTCTTTTCTATCTTGACATATCAAACAACAGTCTCACAGGGGATATCCCAGCTTCTTTGATGAACATGCCGATGCTACAGTCAGGGAAGAATGCTGCCCAGTTGGACACAAAGTTCCTTGAATTGCCTGTTTATTGGACACCATCACGTCAATACCGCTTGCTCAATGCTTTTCCTAACGCATTGAATCTAGGTAACAATAGTTTCACAGGAGTGATTCCCCCTGAGATTGGTCAGTTGAAAATGCTGGATGGCTTCAATGTCAGCTTTAACAGGTTATCTGGAGAAATACCGGAGCAGATATGCAACCTCACGAACCTGCAAGTGCTAGATTTGTCAAATAATCAGCTGACAGGTGAACTACCGGCTGCACTGACCAATATGCACTTCCTTTCTAAATTCAATGTTTCTAACAATGAACTAGAAGGGCCAGTTCCAACAGGAAGGCAGTTCGATACATTTCTTAATACTAGCTATAGTGGAAATCCAAAGCTATGTGGCACTATGCTCATTTACAAGTGTGACTCAGTACCAACACATGCATCCTCTATGAAGCGGGGAAATAAGAAAGCCATTATTGCACTTGCATTGGGTGTGTTCTTCGGAGGGATTGTCATCCTTTTCTTGCTGGGACGTTTTCTTATGCACATCAGAAGAACAAGCTCTGTCCACCAAAACAAGGGCAGCAGCAATGGGGACATAGAAGCAACTTCATTGAGTTCTGTTTCAGAGCACTTGCATAGGATGATTAAAGGAAGCATTTTGGTGATGGTACCTCAAGGCAAGGGAGAATCAAACAATCTCAAATTTAAGGATATCTTGAAGGCCACTAATAACTTTGACCAGCAGAACATTATCGGATGTGGAGGTAATGGTCTAGTCTACAAGGCTGAGCTACCCAATGGTTCCATGCTTGCCATCAAAAAGCTCAATGGTGAAATGTGTCTGATGGAAAGAGAATTCACCGCAGAGGTTGATGCACTATCCATGGCACAACATGAGAATCTTGTACCACTATGGGGATACTGCATCCAAGGAAACTCAAGGCTGCTCATATATTCTTACATGGAGAATGGGAGCCTAGATGATTGGCTTCACAACCGAGACAATGGCAGGCCACTTCTTGACTGGCCAACAAGGCTCCAGATTGCACAAGGAGCAAGCCGGGGCCTTTCATATATCCATAATGTTTGCAAGCCTCACATTGTTCACCGTGACATCAAGTCCAGTAATATCCTGCTTGACAGAGAATTCAGAGCTTGTGTTGCAGATTTTGGCCTTGCTAGACTAATCCTTCCATATGACACACATGTTACAACTGAATTAATTGGCACTCTGGGCTATATTCCACCTGAGTACAGCCAGTCGTGGGTGGCTACACTAAGAGGTGATATATACAGTTTTGGAGTGGTGCTGCTTGAGCTGCTCACAGGGAAGAGGCCAGTCCAGGTCTTGTCCAAATCGAAGGAACTTGTCCAATGGGTCCGGGAGATGAGATCTCAGAGAAAGGATGCTGAGGTCCTGGATCCAGCACTCAGAGAAACAGGCTACGAAGAACAAATGCTGAAGGTGCTTGATGTGGCTTGCAAGTGTATCAGCTATAATCCTTGCATGAGGCCATCCATCCAAGAAGTGGTCTCCTGCCTGGACAGTGTTGATTCAGCAGACCTGCAATTGCAGATGTAATTAGAGGAGAACAGATCTATAGGTATTAATTTTGTATTTGGACAGACTAGGTGTTAACTTCAGTAGGACGATCTGCTAACAAATATTACAGCTGTGTATGTGCATCTTTGTAAAGGAAAGGCTCCTAGTGTGAGCTTCTGTATTTAGTTTCCCTCTTTTTTGTGGAGATGTCTCTTGTATAAAAAAAAAATGAGAGTTCAGCTTAGGAGATGCTGTTCATTTCATCTACATTCAATGCAAAGCAGATTTATGGGTTTTTCAATGATTATACTACAAAATGCTGAACAAGTTGCAGATTTATGGACAGTATAAAACAGCACAGATTTCTCCAACACAATGTGAAACTCTATGGTTGGGAATCATCGCACATGTATAGGGGAAAATTGCTCCTAGTCCTAGAATAGGGCAATCGGCGACGAGGGAACAATCGCTGGAAAAAATATTTACTGCAATCAAATGCACATGTAGTTGTCAAGGGATTGTTATACTGACCCTCAGAGGCAGCAGCTTGCTCCCGCCGCAGGTGGTGTCCTTCGCTCGAATCTGCGGCGGAGCGGAGGAGACGGCTGCTCATCGGCCACGGCGGTCGGACGGCGTGGGAGGCGCCGGCGTCTCCGATGGGAAGGAAGGAAGGGGGTGGTTGCGGCGGCGGAGAGTGGGCCGGAGTTCTGGATGTTTTTTGGTTGGAAATCCGGCCTTTTGGTGCCTGGAAACCTACGTAACTGATATGTCTCTTTACGGCCCATCCTGAATCCCGGCCCATCTTGATCTGCATAGGCTTCGTGGTCAGGGGCAAATGTCACAAGTTCTTAACGGTGTCAGTACCATGGCTTACGTCACAAGGGGGTTTCTTTTTTTAATTCTTTCTTTTTGCATGGCAGTACGGTAGTGGTAAACTGGTAATTACGAGACTGTCATACAAGCACGTCAGTTGAAAATTGGGCCGTGCTATTCTGGCCGGTCAAGACACGGTGAAAAACACAACACAACACGAACTAGGTCGGAATGGCACGACCCATTCTTGGCCGGGCTTAGGCCTAGAGCTTGGACACTATGGGCGGCACAGTACCGCCCGTTTAATGGGCCGTACTTAAGTCGACACGACACGTTTTGACCTAATTATATGTAAATGGCCTATATAGCTTATATGTTACTAAGTCAAACATCTCATATATGTGATATCTTATGATATGTGTTGGTCTAGAGATAATCTATCGAGTTCGATAGTTATATCATGATATTTCTTCTCCAACTTCGTGACCTCGAGTTCAGCCACCGACGCCGTTTTTTCTGGGTCAGCACGACATGAACGGACCCATCATGCCATTGGATCGGGCTTGGGCTCATCGCTCACTCAGACGTGCCAATATAGCACAACATGATAAGTAGGACAGGCTGGGCTGATACGACCCGTGTTTAGACACGAAGCACGATGAGTTGTGTCGGGCCGGCCTAGCACGGCCCAATGACGCATCTAGAATTTTCAATTTAGGTGGTCTGACTTATATAGATTTCCTATGTACCGTAAATGTACCATGCTAATATATAATGCAAGCATATATTGATTAAAAGTGCATGATAAAATATTAACAAGGTGTCTACGAATATTTTAAAATCAATAACTAAGAATATAATTTTATTTAAACAAGCATATATGGGTAGTTGGAAGACAACCTTGGAAGACGCCACTGCACGGCCATGTCTAAGCTCTACACATCACATACAAGTGCAACTAATAATCTCTATCAACTGATTTAACCTCAGTTCTACAAACATAAGAGATCGCTAATTATTAAGTACTAAAGAAGTATTGAACAGTAAATTAAACTGATCACATCTCATCATCAGTCATCTCACAGCGCAGCCGCAATTCATCACGCTCTAAGAAATTCCTGTCAAAATGGGACAGCAAAATAGTTTGATGAATGTATGGAAAAGGTACAAGCACACGGATATACAGGGAAATATATACATGGATAAAAAATTTTAGAAAAATTTATACATGTACTTACAATTGTATTACACATACATAAAGTCTCATCTTAAGATTTATTATACACAAGAGTAACAAAAGATAAAATTCTGATGTATTTTTAGTCTAAAAGCTGTCAGATTTTTTATCTTTTGTTACGAATAAAATATAATAAAATTTAAAATAAAACTCTGCAGATGTGTGTAGTACTATTAGAAGCCCTTTTTCGGTGATATTTGTTAGTTGGTATGCACAGAGTGTACACGAAAAATTTGTGTGTATAGAATATTTCTCGATATATATGAGCGGATAGGGCCTTAAAATCCGTTCTGGCTCCGCCTACGCACACTCTAATAGTCTAATAGAATTTTGAATTCACGTATTTATAGTTGAACTTTTTCTGTCAAGCTAGCATGTAAGGAAGTTTTTAATATTAAGAATATGTGTGCGTGCCGCATGATATTCAAAAGATGAAAACTATATGACGGTTATACCGTGCAAGGCCCTCTCGTGGAATAGATACGGCAACCACACGCAAGAAAGATTATATCCCTTCATGCCAACTACAAGTTATTTTAACTTTGGTTAGAGTCAAATTACTTCAATTTCACAAAATTCATAGAGAAAAAGTATTAAAATTGTCATCCTAAGAAAAATATACTACGAAAATATATTTAGTTATACATTTAACTAAACTAATTAGTATTATAGAGATTAGGTATATTTGTTTATAAATTTGGTCAAAGTTAAACCAATCGACTTTGACTAAAGTCAAAACGTTATATCACGGGGAGAAAGTAGTGGTAATAGTTAGTACTCCCTATGTTTCACAATGTAAGGATTTTGATTTTTTTTCTTGCAATGTTTGACCATTGTCTTACTAAAAATTTTATGCAAATATAAGAAATAATAAATTATACTTAAAAGTACTTTTGATAATAAAAGTAAGTCACAATAAAATAAATGATTAAGCGTTGCATGAAATATGTCTAGACCCTTATATTATAAAACAGTGGTAGTATGACAAAGATTATGAGTGCGTACCTTTCGATGTACTTCCAGCGGCCATGAAAAATCTCGTGTACGATTTGCCTCATCAACTTAGTGCAATCCTCCATTTGTAGAAACCTCTTCTGCTTGTTATAGCACCTAGGCATCTAGCCGGCAAACAGCTTGATCATGACCTCGGATAGGTAGTTGACGTTGTCGATATGCACCTCCTTGGCGTAGCGGCATCTCCAATCGACAAAGCCAAACTTCCGAGCACTCTTCCAGAGCTTCCCCTCACTCTCTACCTATTTTCTACTAATGAGAAGTAGCTAAGTCTAGATAGGAAGAAAAGAGTACTCCAAAGTGTAATGTGCCTTGTGAAGAGAGTGAAAGCCTCCATTTATAGCTACTTATAGCTGTTTGGAGGTCGCTAACACAACTATTTATCATCAGGAGGTTATATCAACCCTCCACGTGGAAGATGGGGATGAATAGAGCCAATGGCAGTTCGCCTGGTTCGACCGACCCCTAGATCCACCAACCTTGTGCGGCCCAGATGCTCTCCAAAAAACGGCGGGACACTTCCTGTGAAAGTTGGGCACAACAGGGCTAGTTGGGGTTTGGCCGAACCCTGGTCGCCTCCCCTCGTGCTCGTTTTTCTTTGGTTCACTGCTAGGTGGGTCCCCAAGACGGTGCAGAATAGTTTGGCACATTTTGAGTTGGTTTGCACTGTTTTCTAGGACCTTCAATCCTTGATTGGCCGAATGTGTGTTTCTTCGCATGACAGGTGTGTTTTTTTCCTTAATTCCATGTAGACACATATTTCACCAACACTCATGGAAAATAGTTAGTAATAAACGCTACCACCATGTTGGATATATCATTTTAATATATTCTATATGGGAATTGATGGTTGGATTTTGTATTTAAGGACTGTTAATAGTGTGGATCTTCTGTGCAAAGATTGGACCACATGGTGCAATCTCATACGTCCAGGGCTAGTTCAAATGCTGAGAGTTTTTCAGAATAAGGGTTTTGCCCTAGGGCATTTTGGTTCTTTCCCATGGCTGCCTCCTTAGGCTATATAAAAGGGGTGATGGGCTAGAGTAGAAAGTGCACCTTTCAAAGAAATTTGCTCAAGAGTTTTCTGAGATGAATTACATCTAAAAGAGAAATCTTTTTAGTTCTCTTTGAAAACTTTGTAATTGCTTGAAACCAAGTTTTGTAAACTTCAATTCAATTCAATCAAATGTGAAGTTGATTGTGTTAGTTCCAATTTAAATTTTGCATTTACTTTATGCAATTTAAATTTCATTCTTATTGACTTGAGCCTTTGTGCTTAACATCCACAAAAATTGAGACCAAACATTTTGTTTAATTTGGTGCTTATCCCTCTTTTATTTTTTTGG
This sequence comes from Leersia perrieri, assembly GCA_000325765.3. Classification (NCBI taxonomy): domain Eukaryota; kingdom Viridiplantae; phylum Streptophyta; class Magnoliopsida; order Poales; family Poaceae; genus Leersia; species Leersia perrieri. Next base: position 19,343,163 of record CM002484.1, read on the forward strand.
AAGTATCCTTTCCTCTCTCTCTATATATATTTTCTTGGAGACTCTGTTCCATTTGATTCACTTTTTGATCTTACAAACTTCATTGCTATCACTTGAAAGGTTGAACAAAGAAACTGTTAGGGTTTTGGAGGGTTGAATTCAAATATATACTCATTTCCTGCATACTTTTGTGATCCTTTAAAAGCTCATTAGATAATTCCAGGCTCCTTCCTTTCACCTATTTGATAATTACCATTTGCTTGAGAAATTTTCGTGTTTTATTGTTCTCCATGTAGATCTTGTTCATGTTTGCTCAAGTGCTGAACAATTGTAAAATAAAGATTTTTTTACTGTTTCCATCTTGATCGGCTCATGTTAGATCAAGAAACTGGAAAGGGGAATGGAAAATGATTGGTGTTTTCATTCGCCCATTGGTGCAAAAGATTACAAATTTGTTTTCAAAATTAAAAATTGTCTTCCAAATTTCTACCTTTCGCTTATCTTTTGTTAATTGATAGGTTTATTTGTATGTGGGCTGATAGTGTGTCTTACGGTCATTGAAATTGAACTTATCAATAGTCTTTTGCACCAAAGTTAGTTGTATAGAGAATTAAAACACCAATGACTTAGGGGTAAATTTGGATTTTTGGCTCCTTGATTTCAATTAGTGATTACTGGTATATTTGCTGATAAAAAAGATTACTCATTTCTTATATGTTGTTAATGGATCTTGTTTTCCTCCCCATCTTTTTTTTCTAATAAAAAAACATTTTTTGGTATTTTTTATTGGTTGATGCTTATATTTTTAGTTCTTGTGTAAGTGTTCAATCTATGGAGAGGTTGAGAATGTTTACATGCGCTTGGAGAAGAATGTGTCTCAAGCATAAGAATTGACTTAGTATAAATAGAAGTTCTCTCACACTCTCTAACATAGGTCACTTGATGCGTTAAGTTACGGTAAAATTATAACATCTAACTTTAGCATTTGCTTGTAGTTTTGGTTTTGTGAGCACATGGTTTCCATCAATATGGTATAGTACTCTTTACATACTCTCTATCCCCATATGGAAAACTCTTCAATGATGGTGTTTGATTACAATGCATTTGAGCCAATTTCGTTAATTACAAGTGTTGTTTGGGAAGTTACTTTCTATATTTTACTTCAACATTATGCTTGTTGATGTGTTGATATAGATATAGTTTATAAAGTTGTAGTAAAGTTATTTCCATCTTGTAATAAAAATATTTCTTTGGCCATTACCTCCCTCTTGTTGAATTTTAATGTTTTAATTATATTATTATTGTAAAGTCATTTGAAATATGTCATCCTTCTTTCTGCTTGAAAAAAAAAAGAGTGCAGCCGTAACCACCCTTTTAGCTTCTGCTTTTATCAAATTTAATTTTACTTTACTTTTGACGTGTTGAGAGAACTTATACGTATAATGCACAAAATCTATTATGTTTACACAATTAAATTTAAATTTGGAAGCATATTTAAAATATAGACAAATTAACAATTTAAATTAGTAGGAGTATACTATAGGACTAAAGTTCAAAAAATAAAATCACATGGAGCCTCTTATTACTATATTACTATTACTATGAAAGAACAAACTGAAATATTAGAGTCTTTTATTATATGTGTTAGTTATAAAATTGCATGGGTATGATACGAAGTAGAATTCGAGCCGGCAATAGGTGCTACCATTGATATTTGCTCTCAGTAGGATGCTAGAGTGAACCTTTTTGCCTACCTGTCGTCCTGGAAATTTTTTTAGAAATACTATTTTTTTAATGGAAAATCGCAGAAATGTAGTCTGAGCGGGGGGAAATCACAAAAATAGAAGCATGTCGGCTCGCAGCGCATCGACAAGGCTAGAATCGAACTCCAGTCATTCGACTGGAGGAACAGTCAAAAGCATGTCGACTCGCGGCGCATCGACAAGGCTGGAATCAAACTCCAGCCATTCGACTGGGGACCAGTCGGTGTGCAGCGATTCAACTGGACCTATTGACCCACAGAAGATCGGCAGGTCCTGTCGATTGTGGTGGCAGCGTATGCAGCGGCAGCAGGCTGCGCGGCGCACAAGGTATTATTTGTGCGATTTCCCCCCGCTCAGCCTACATTTCTGTGATTTTTCATTAAAAAATATTATTTTTAAAAAAATTCGCAGTCCTGGTGTCCATGTCCCTATTCGTCGTTCGTGGAGAAGAAGATAATGGCAACGGCGGCTGGGAGGGAAAGGAGCGTTCCAGTGGCCGGCGAACCGCGGCCGCGGCCGTGGAGCCCGCCCCTTCGTTTTCCACACAGATCCGGAGGCCGAGGAGGAGAACGGCGACAACGGAGAGGGGAGGAACGGGCGGTGAAGACAGCCGGCGTCGGGCATAGCTACCGGCGGCGATGACAGCGTGCTCTGACCCGTGAGGCGCGATGCGCGCGCGGGGTGGAGAGGTTAATGTGCGGGATTTGGAACAGTGAGATGAGGATTCCGGCAACCGGGACCGGCCGGCGGCAGCAGCCTGCGGCGACGAGTGCCGACGGCGAACGGCGGCGAGCCGTGACGAAGACAATTGGGGATTCCGACCGGCGACATTGACTGGCGCGGATGGGGAACCAGAGGTGGAATATGGGCCGGGGCAAGGTGGCACGGCACGGTACGGCCCATCATGCTGAAGTGGGCCGTGCCATTGTCAGCACGCTTCTGGGGTCGGAACGCGGCCCAACAACGGTCCAAATGCACGACGTGTCGACTTGAGCGCGCGGCTAGGGTTCCGTGGCCGGTTGGTCATCGAGGTTGGCGTTCGTGGAGATGCAGCGGAACTGCGGAAGAGACGACACTATACCACTTCAAAAATGACGGTTAATTTTCAGTCCATTATTAGCTTGCGATTAACCAGCTAGTAAATCTGTCGGTGCCGGCCGGGCAGAAAGGTAATTAGCTTTGCGCCTGTACAATTGTACACACCTGTACTCACCCCATAGATTCATTGCAGGCAAAAGCCCAAAGGCAAAGCGATGCACGTGGCGAAGGCACGCTGCCGTACCGATCGGCGAGAGCAAAAAAGCTTCACGTTCTCCAGCCATGGCCGATGGCCAGGTCCGCACGATTCGCGTATTTTTAACGCGCGTCACGCATGCGCCAATCGAATACCAGTGACGCCTTTTTGGCTCCTTCACAATGCAATCTTTGCTTCAGCAGATGCATGCCTATCCTCTCATTGTAGCCTCATGGCCTCACTACTGTAACCGCGTTACAGTTTATGGTAGAGTGGTAGTACTATATTACTGCAGAATGTAATTCTGTAGAAAAACTGTAAAATTTGCAGGGGTTGGTCGTTAAAGAGCTAGAATCTTCAGAGGATGTCGCTGCTGAGTGCTGACCCTGCAGAGAGAACATCTTCATTTCGTTCTCATTGTTCAGAACTTCAGATCAAGGATTTACTAATAACTTTGGACGTAAATTAAGGCAACAAGCACATCGAATCGAGAGCACCGTCCTTCTTACCATCCTAGGATCCACTTTCCTCTCTGCAAAACTGCAGAGACAGTCACCGATCCCTATGCAAAACCACGCAGCACTGACTCTCTGTACCTGCAGGGTGCACTGACTCTATGTGCCTGCAGGGTGGTGCTCGATCTCTCTCCGATCGTCAATGTTCAGACATGCCAAATTTTTAACTGTCTGCAACTGCAACTTGCAGCACAACGAATATGCATGTTGCTGCAGTTAACTCTGCTTTAAAATTCACTCCTCTTTTGCTTGCCGTTCGTTGACGTGGCCGGGGTATCCTCGCCAATCTCCATGTCGATCTGAGTGTATCTGACGATCTACTTTCTTATTTATTGAGAGATGGCACAACCAGGGACACGTTGCTTCGAGTATATATAGCATACCTAGTGGCCAAGTATGTTATTAGTGATTTATTGCTGTCCAAAATTGTCCTTTATTATTGTTCAAAAATTGTTACGTACTCCTCCCATGATCAAGTTCACTAAACTTCAGGTGATTTTTTTGAACTTGAAGACAGTCACTGCTTAGGCCTACTGTCTTACAGTACTCTACTTCAGAACTCCAGATCATGACTGTATATTCAGAACTGAAGTCCTCGATGATGCTGGTGTAAATCATCTCCTGCACAAAAACTTACAAATTTCACCTCTGAAAAAGTAGGCAAAAATTACCTGAATTGCAAAATTTGAGAAGTAATACCGTCTGAAACTGTTGCAACTTCTGAAACATCTCGCAGTTATGCCTTCCTTGTCAATAGTTAACTCCATTTATATGGAGAATAAACAGAAACTTCGACAGTTAAAAGTAAAACAGCTAGCGGCAACAGTATCTTCAGAATCACGTGCCTCCATCACGTGATCCCGGCAAAAATAAGTGGATTAGCAGTTAAAAACTGGCCGATTTAGTCCTTGATCAAACAGCCCAACCAGCCCTAGTCTTAGGCCAATGCCAAAAGTTTATCAGTACAGTCAAAGCTGCAGCACATGATGCCTGACTTCCCCCACTGGGAACCAGAAAATTTAATTACTAGCACATGAATTCCAACTACAGGATGCTCTGATTAGTGACTAATATCTTGGTTATGGTATATAACGGGTTCAGATCTAGTGGCACCCGAATCCATTAAATTTTGTTACATCAAAATTCAAAAAGAAAATTTGTTACTACATCACTTGGTCATTCGGAATTAGAATTATTACAAGTAGTATCTTGTACTAGTTCACTGTTCACACTGAATTTGAAATTTCACAATAAAGTCCGCTCCAGTGCTCTCTGCTGGCAGTATAAAATAATATTGACCACTGAATATGTGTACTTATACTGTCAAATATTTTGGGACAGTAGAAATTTTGAGGGTACGATCGTTCAAGAGAAAAAACTGCGAAGGGGTAAATGGCGTGGGAGCGATGGAATGAGGGGCGTCGGAGCAATGACGTGTGAGCCATCGATATGTAGGAGTCGATCTGGATCTGATGGCTTCCATCGTTCAGGAATGAGATAAGTAGGAAATAGAGAAAAAAAAAGATAGTCTTGTCTCTATTAATTTATTAGTAAATAACTAATATGTCCTATTAAACAAACGGTTAAGATCATTTCTATTGAAAATATAATACTAACAGTATAGAGCACTAGAGCGTTACTCAAGTTTTGAAACCATTGATCTCGATGACCCGAACCAGTACCGAGTTGAAAATCCGACCCATTTAGGAGCGGCGCTTGCTAGTTGCTACTGGTCATAGAGATCGATTTGAGTATGAGCGTCTGAAATAAAACCACCCCAAAGCCCACGTTAACTCCCACCCTCTCTCCTCGATCCTTGCTCCAATCCACACCTTCCCCCACTACATACCCTCACCTCCACACTGTCCCAAGCACAACACCCAGAAGAATATCACAGCAGAAGTCGTCAGCAGCAGAAGCAGCTTCTGAAGCAGCAGGAGGAATTCATTTTTTGAAAGGAGGGAAACCAGGAGGAATTCATGAGTTCTTGCAGGGTTGCTTCTGTTTCTCATCGGGCAGCGTTGCTGCTGCTGCTCGTGTTGTTGCCGTGCTTGACGAGGTTTTCTTTAGCTGAGCACACTGAGCTGAGTGGTGAAGGAAGCTGGCGGGCGCGGCGGCTGCTGGTGTCGCCGGCGGCGACGTCAAGCCAGCATAGGGCCAGTCAACAGCAGCAGCAAATGCGAGTTGATGGCGTGAAGAGACCCTTCAAGCAGCCTGCTGCGGCTGAGAGCTTCGGCCGCCGACGTGTTCCCAGATCCGGCTGGAATCCCATCCAGAACAGATAAGGTACATTGCTGATGTACAGTTGTTCATCAGAGTCGGTGTCAAATTTTTTGCCACCAAATTTTACTTGTAGGCTTCAGTTATAACTGGATTATATTTTGTATGAAATTCTCAAATTCATATGGTTCTGTTTGAAATGGGTGCCTAAATTGGCTTGTTTCAAGAACAAATAATGTCATCGATCCAGTTTTAGATATTATGCAACATCGACTGATTTCTGCATGCTCTTCTTCTTGCTGCAGTGTACGGTTTTGAGTCGACAAACATAAGCATCTATGGTGATTACCTACAAGAAGCAGAGCTTTGGGAGGTTGAACCTGTGTACTGCTAGTTTTTCAGTTTTGTAGTCCTAGTATTTTTTTTTTCAATTTCCTTTTTCTATAGGTATTTTCTAGCGTATGTTAATTAGCTAGTTTGGGAGTAATACTGTACTGTAATACTAGTTAGTTGGCTGGTTTATGGCAGGCCATTTTCCCTTTCATGTTCTACTAGTACTTGTATTTAGTTCTTTTGTTGAGTTAGCATCTGTAATATAAGTTGGTGGTAAACGGAGGATATTAGATGTTCCTTTTTCCCTTGCCTTACGTGCACATCCAAAATATCCAACATGCAAACGCTAGACATTTTTTTTAAGGGAGGGCAAAAACTTTGCCTTGTGTATTAATATAGAAGAAGAAAATTACAATTATGTATAGAAAAAATAAAATATTAAATGAACCCTCCCAAAATGCCGAAGTATACTAGTTTATGCGCTCCCGTCAACGTCTAGGCTCTCGCTTCTTCTTTCACATTTGTGAGAGGCGGCCATATGACGAACAATTATGGCGTTGCGCTCACATCATATATTCCAAGGAAACACTTGACGTAGCAAACATAAAAATATGAAAATGCTAGACACAAGTACAAAAAATATGCACGTATCCTGTATGATTACAAATCAATAAAACAAAATCTCTACTACACAAAATTACAAGAATCCGTAGAAGAACACAGTAGTACAAGCCGCAAAGCACAAAACAGGCCCATTACATCCCAGGCAGGCCTTAGGTAACAGCGAAGCTCATGCTGAACGTGGCCTAGACTATGATGGACGTAAATTGGACTTTTTCCGACTAAAAAGCTTCTTGTGATTTACGGGCCGAAGTCTGAAACCGATGGAGCAACTGCTTCGTTTGTCAGAGGTTTTAGCTTGAAGCTACGGAATTCTTACACCAGAATACACCTCGTTGAATCCAACCCCATTGGGGCGCGCATCTGTATATTTATACACCATTCAATAGAAGAAGACTAACCCAATGATCAGTAATTTCCATCTTCGATTGCTGCTAATGGCTGAATCCGCATGAGATTACTCCCATTTTTACATTCCAGAACACTCAATTCGCAGAGCAGGTTCGGCAAAGGGGATCAGTACATCACACATTTACACACACGTTTGATCAGTCGATGACGTCGACGTTGTCGAGCCAACTGACCACATCCTGTATCGCCGGCCGGCTGAACGGAGTCGAGCCTACACAGAGGCATGCGAGATCGAGCACGTACAACATCTGCGCCTCGTCATTGCCTCTTCCCCGCAGACTCGCGTCGAGCACCTCGGCATGTCTCCCCTCCGACCGCATCTGCTGCACCCACCCGACGAGCTCCCGCTGCTGCCCGTGCGGCGGCACCGCCTCGACGGGCCGTTTCCCCGTGAGCAGCTCGAGCAGCACGACACCGAAGCTGTACACGTCACCACGCAGCGTCGCCACCCACGCCTGGCCGTACTCCGGCGGGATATACCCCGGCGTGCCGACCAGCTCCGTGGTGACGTGTGTCCGGTCGGGGAGGATGAGCCGCGCAAGCCCGAAGTCGGCGACGCGGGCCTCCCCGGCCTCGTCGAGGAGGATGTTGCTCGACTTGATGTCGCGGTGAACGATCTGTGGCTTGCATTTCTCGTGGATGTAAAGCACGCCGCGGCCTGCGCCGCGCGCGATGTTGAGCCTCGCGCGCCAGTCGAGCGACCGCTCGTGTAGCCAGTCGTGGAGGCTGCCGTTCGCCATGTACGGGTAGATGAGAAGCCGCAGGCGGCCGCGGATGCAGAAGCCCAGGAGCGGGACGAGGTTTTCGTGGCGCGTCGCGGAAAGCGCCTCCACCTCCGCCTGGAACTCCCGCTCCACAAGGCACATGTCGCCGTTGAGCTTCTTCACGGCGAGACGTGTGCCGTCCTCCAGCTCGGCCAGGAACACCATGCCATACCCTCCTGACCCGATGACTTTCGCCTGACTAAAGTTGTTGGTTGCCTTAAGAATGTCCACAAACGTCAATCTCTTCGCCGCCTCACCGGCTGACTCTGACATGAACAGGATGGTGTCCTTGGAGTAGTCGCCGTACAGATCCGACATGGAGTCGAACAGGGACACCTCCACGCCTCCATCACGGACCGTTCCATTGGACATGAATTTTCTGATGGCGATCAGAACGCATCCAATGAAGATGATGAGAGCAACCAGGCCGAGGCAGACTCCAAGAACGATGGCGATGAGGACCCTCTTCCCGACGAGCTTGGACGAAGTTTCGTCACTCACGTCAGTTTTGTTGCCACAGGACACCGAGATCGCCATGCCACACAGCTTCGGGTTCCCCATGAAGCTCTTCGGTGGGAACGCGTCGAACTGGCCTCCCATCGGGATTGGTCCCTCGAGGTCGTTGTTCGCGACGTTGAAGACGGCGAGGAAGTTTAGCTTGCCGAGCGCAGGAGGGATCGTCCCGGTTAGGTGATTCCACTGCAAGTCGAGAATCTGCAACCTGGCGAGATTACTCAGCTCCGGCGGGATGCCACCGGAGAGATTGTTGTAGCCGACGTCGAGCACTTGCAGAGTCTTCATCTTCCCGAACTCCGGCGAGATCGTGCCGACGATGTCATTATCGCTGAAATTGAGTGTCACGGCGACGCCCGACAGCTGGTAGTACCCGCGGCCGTGCCGATTATCTGCTCCATTGTCAGGATTCAATGAGAATGTCAGTATGAGATGGCCTGGATTGAACTCTGCCTTCGCCTGCTCTGACGTCATCAGCCGCATTTCCATCAGCGACGGCGGTATCTGTCCCGAGAGCTGGTTCCCTGACAGGTCCAGGTAGTACAACTTCGGCATGGCGCCGAGCCAGCTTGGGATCGGGCCGGTGAGGCGATTGCCGGAGAGATTCAAGATATTGAGATCCTGCAGCTTCGACAGCCACGACGGGATCATGCCGGTCAACGCGCTCTGCTCCAACACAATCACGCGAACTTTTCTGATGTGGTCGCCGACCCAGCCTGCGTCCGGCAGAGCCTCGCCGTAGAAATTGTACGAGAGGAGCAGGGCGTCGAGGCTGGTGCAGCCCTTGAGATTCCAGAACATTCCGCTGATGTTGACGAAGGAGTTGACGGTCAACGAGAAGAACTGGAGCTCTTTCAGGTTGCCGATCGCCGGCGAGACCTGCCCGCCCATGACGTTGCGGCCGACACGCAGCGCCTTCATCGCCGTGCAGGAGTAGATGCTGGGTGGCATCGTGCCGGTGAAGTTGTTGGCGGCCACGTCGAAGACAGTGAGGTTGACGAGGCCGGAAATGTCAACGCCCGTGATGTCCCCGACGAAGCTGTTCGACCGGAGGTCGATTAACCGAAGGCTGGTCCAGTTGGTCAACGCCGGGAGCGGTCCGGTGAGATTGTTATTGGCGAGTCGGAGCTCCTCCAGCTTAGGTATCGACTCCGGCAATTCTCCGGTGAGCAAATTATAGCTTAGATCAAGCGTGACCAGATTGGTCAGCTTGGCGATGCTCTCCGAATCAAGCCGGCCTTCTATCTGATTCGACGGAAACCTCAGATGCTGCAGTGACTTCACATTGAAGAGCTCACCGGGGAGTTCGCCGGTGAGGTTGTTGCGACCGGCGCTAAGGAAGCGCAACTGCGAGCAGTTGCCGAAGTCGGAGGAGACGCTTCCTCCGAGCTCGTTCACGGAGAGGTCAAGGACGGCGATCTCCGGGCAGCTCACGCACAAATTTGGGATCGATCCATGGAAGCTGTTGTTGCTGGCATTCAGAGACATGAGCCGCGGCGTGTGCTCCCAAATCGCCGACGGGAAATCCCCTTCCAATAGGTTGCTCGACACGTCGAGCACCTGCAGCGAGAGGCCGCCGCGGGCGATCGTCATCGCCGCCGGTAGCTCGCCGCGAATGCAATTGTAGCTGACGTCGACGACGGTGACATTAGGCAGGGAGAACAGCACCTTGGGGAAATTGCCGGTGAGGCTGTTGCCGGACAGGTTGAGATGCGTGAGCGCGGTGAGGTTGGCAATCGACGGCGAGATCGTCCCGGCGAGCCCGCGTCCCGGCAGCCACAGACGCGTGACCGCGCTGCCGCCGCCGCCGCCGCATCCCACGCCGTCCCACGTGCAGCAATCCGGCGACCCGTGCCAGTCCGCAACGATGGCATCGCTTTCACGCGGCGAGGCCTCGGCGAGGAAGGACAGCAAAGCCGCCCTCTCCGCCTCGGCGCACGCGGCTGCACGCCCGCAAAGGGAGATGGCGAAAACCACCACAAGAACTCCCGAAACGACGACCTGGGCACTCATCTCCGAAAGATAATTACGGCGAGCATGGCGGTATTGAATTCCTGATCCGCCGCGGACGATCTGATTGGAGAGTTTGGAGTTGTATACGACGACACGTTATTCTAATGATGCTGAACTGAACCAAACTGCTTTTTTTGTTTTTTTGGAGAATCCAAACTGCATAATTGTAACGCGAGTCAACTGTAGGGTACAGCGCACTTTCTTTCTCCAGCTCATGTTCGAGATGAGCCATCGGCGTGGTGGCGTAGACCTCCACCATAAGACATTGAGACCGTGTGTACTATTCGGACCAAATCTTCAAGATATACTAATTTCGATGCTTCGAATAAAGATAAGCAGTGATTAACAAATATATCATCTGTTGCCATATTTGACTTCTGGTACCGGGGACTCAAGTTGCACATCAATGTTGTGGTTAGTTGCTAAGCTGAAAATTTGATATGGTATGGAAGAAAGTTCCAGTTAATTCGTTGATGCAACGCAACTCGCTGGATGACAGGTTGATAGCAACCTTTTTTTTTTTTTGAGGGGTAGGTTGATAGCAACTGATTCTTCAGTTTAAAGGATATTGTATTCCGGGCTTCCGGCCCATGGAAAAACATATAGAGGTGGGCCTAACCATTAAAATTCCGGCCCACAGATAAAGTTCACGAGATCGGCTGACTTCGACAGCCTGGCCCATTAAACGGCAACCGCAAGACCGTGGACGAAAGCCGCCTTGGGAGTTGGGAAGGCGGCGAGCGGCGGCGCTACCGGATTCACTCTCCCGTCGAGCAATCCAGCCGCGCCTAAGTTTTTCCTGGCCTCGTTGTGGCGGCGAGCCGGCAAAGTGAAGCGGCTCTTCCCCATGAGGTTACGCCGCGGCACCAGCGGCCGACGCGGGCAACGGCCACAGGAGGATTCCTGGTTGCAATGCAAGGCGACTCTAGAAAGTAAGGATTCGATTTTGATTTATTGTTCTTGAAATGCAATCCAAACGCCACATCC
>CM002484.1:19354525-19433177 GCA_000325765.3 Leersia perrieri
TCTCAATTAGTAGCCTACACTAGTGGTTGAAAATTCAACTGCTAACAATTCTCCGTACTCATGTTCCTTGCCACCCAAAAAAAAATCACTCTTGTTCACCATTATTTTCTGGCAAAAACAATTTTCTGCTGTTCTTTAGGGTAACACCTAGGGTTCAATAGTGATAAAAATTTTAGATTTAGCCCGGCTCCAGTTGGCTGTAATGGAGTTCAAATATAGAGATTACATATGCTAGCTGTATCCTAGTAGCACTTAGTTTACGGGGAGTAGCATTTAGTTCCTGTAATATGGTTATACATTTACTTAGAGCTTGTTTATAGAGTACTTATAATCAAATCATCAAATTAGTATGCCCTAAACATTTCATATCAATGGTATTTTAAGGTTATCCGGTAAATCAGTAGCAACATTCCTGTTCCAATATATATGGGGATCTGGTTCACATCTTTACAGGAGAAAGATAAATGCACACTGCTTAAAGCATGGAATCTTCAGTTGTGCCTATGAAGTTGAACGAGGTTTTCGGTGTGATCATCATATACCAACCGTGCAATCAAGAAGCATGCAAGCAATGCAAGAGCAATGAGTCCTCCTAAAGTAATACCAACGACCAGTGCGTGCTGCAGATTGGACTGCTTTGAGGTGGAGGTTTCATATATTGGAGTGGGGCTGCAATTGTTTCCGAGTATAGCACCACATAGCTTATGATTCCCACTGTAGGTTGCATTCGAAAATGTATCAAACTGTTGTCCTGTTGGGATTGGCCCTTCTAAATCATTGTTAGAAACATCAAAATCAGCTAGGAAGTGCAGATGATTTAATGCAGATGGAAGTGCACCTGTAAGCTGGTTGTTTGACAAGTCTAATACTTGCAGGCTTGTGAGGCTGCAGATTTGTTGAGGTATATCTCCAGATTAGCTGTTGAATCTGAAATTGAGGTAAATGAGTGCTTTCAACTGAGCAATCTCAGGGGGGATTACACCTGTGATGTTATTGTTGCTTAGATGCAACAAAGTTGGAAAAGCACTGATCAGGCGATATTGATGTGATGGTGTCCAATATACAGGCAACTGAAATATTTTGTGGTCCAAAGTGGTAACTTTCTTTTCTGATACCTCCTGAAAGCCTGTTGTTCGATATGTCTAGAAAGAAGAGGAGATGCAAATCACTAATCCAGAATGGTATTGGTCCAGTGAGTTGGTTGCTATATAAATCTAGCACCTCCAACTTTGTGAGCTTTGATAGCCAAGGAGGGAGTTGTCCAACTAGTGGGCAACTATCCAAGGTGAGTACCTGAAGATTCTCAAAACCATCGATTGATTCATCCCGCGGAATGATTTCGCCCCTGAAGTTGGTTCCTGCTAGCAGATAGGTGAGGTTCTTGCATGTCTTGAGAATCTGAAGTGCATTTGTGATGTTTGTAAAAGAGTTGTTGGTAATTGAAAGGAAGGAGAGAGACTTTAGGTCGCCTATTCTTTGTGAGATTTGCCCATGAAAGCTGTTGTAAGCCAGCCGCAACGCAATTAGATTACTGGAGTAGTAAATGCTTTCAGGAATTGTACCAGTGAAGTTATTTATGGAAAAATCAGCAAGTTTGAGACCCGACATTGTGAAATTGACTTTGCTAAGATCTCCAGTCAATCAATGGCCTCTGAGGTTAATGAATATGAGATTTGTGCAGTTACCTAGTGCTGATGGCAGCTCTCCGAACATGTTATTATTGTCTAAGTGTAGCTCCTGTAACCTTCTTAACTGGCCTATAGAATCTGGGATATTGCCACTGAGTCCAGTTGATCCAAGATCAAGGACAGTCAGATTGGCAAGTTTGACTATATGGGAACCATTAAGAATTCCTTGTAGACCATTGTAGGGTAAAGACAGGTGTTCCAATGCTCTAAAACTGAAGAGTTCATTGGGGATAGCTCCAGTAAGGTTGTTGTATCCAGCTTTGAGCACTCTCAACATGGAACACTTGCCGATTTTTGGGGAAACATTGCCACTAAATTGGTTGTAGGAAAGATCAAGCACAGCGAATGATGGGGCGTTGATGCAGATAGATGCCGGTATCTGTCCTGTAAAGCTGTTGTTGCTTGCATTAAGAGCAACTAGGTTTTTCATCACCTCCCATGTTGCTGATGAAAACTGTCCAGTAAAGAAATTGCTGGAGATATTCAATACATATTGTCGGTGATATGGGCCCGGGGGTATGCTAAGGATACGACACGTGCATGAAGAGACGCATTTACATAAGTGGCGCACAATAGCAAAATACTTGGATCGCCCTGAAAGGTTCGGGCCACGGGCGGCCACGTGGCCACCCCGAGGGGGTCAGGCCCGGGAGCTACCCGGAGGCCGTTATTCCTCCAGGGAAGGGGTTCGGGAGCACCCGGACCCTGGCCGTGCCACCCCGCACCTCTCCCGTGAGAGGGGCAAGCCCAACCGCCAACTGCTCAATTCAATGCGAGAATAGTGCTCAGGCGCTGCCCCATCGCATTTAATGCGAAGTGAGGCGCGTCTGTCAGTGCTCATCATCATCACCTTTTGCACGGGACGGAAGGAGAGCAAAGTCTTCACCAACGACCGCGAGCTGACTAAACCGTTAGGCCACCCACGCCCCTCCCCCTAGCCGGTCGCCGTTACATTAAATGCGACGGACGGCTGCGTGGGAGAGAGAGAGTGAGAAGCTGGGGGGATGTGTCACCCTTATACCCGTTGGAGAGTCGCCGACAAGTGGGCCACTGCTGGAGTAGGTGGTTGACCCTTCCCGTACCAGTAAAATGACGGCATCATCGCCTATTTTTCCCCAGCAACTCCCATGGCGTGGCAACAGGAGCAGGTATAGGAGAAGACCTCCGATAAGACAGAGCATGAACCACTCCCCGACAAGGTGTGGAATGAATAACGTAGGACTACTGTGGTGTCTCCTTATCCCTATAAAAGGAGGCCCAGGTCCCTTATAGAGGAGGGGGGTTCATTCCTAGAAGAACACAAGTCTAGACTCACGCTACAGAGCATCTCAGTCATTAGCTCCAGCGCCGTCCAAGGATATGGCTCCATCTAGATAGAAGAGAAAGGGATTGAGAGATAGAAGAGAAAGGGATTGAGAGAAGAGTCAGATACACTTGATTGTAGCGCAAAAAGATCACCATACCAAATATTGTACTCCTCCATCCACAATATCAACGACAAGAACACGAGTAGTGTATTACGCTTCTCAGCGGCCCGAACCTGTATAAACCCTGGTGTCATGTGTGTTTAACTTGCCTTGTCACCTGCCCACCTTCTTTTTCCCCTTAGCTCAGGCCTTGGTACACCGCACACCTGTGTTGAACCAAAAAGGGGATCCCTGCGTGTCGAGCACACGCATCGACACCTGTAGAGGAAGGTCAAGACCAGGATTCGATGACTGCAGCTCTTGGAGTGAACCATCTAGGTGGTTGAAGCTGACATCAAGAACAGCAATGCTGCTGAGGAACATCAGATCCATTGGTAGACCACCAGAGAGAGAATTGTGGGACAGGTTGAGGTGCAACAACCTGGTGAGATTGCTCAGGGATGGAGAGATGCTCCCTGCAAGGCCTTTGGAAGGTAGGGAGATATCTCTGAGTGTGTTTTGATCTCTGCAGTCGATCCCTTCCCATGAATAGCAATCGGTACCTCGTACCCACAACATGTTGAGGCCGCCGTTGTGTCCAGGTGAGAGCTGAGCAAGGAAGTCGAGGAGGGAGCTTTGCTCCTGCTCTGTGCAGGAACTGGTAGGAGAGGCAAAGATGAGCAGCAGCAATAGCTTGTCAGTAAACCTTAGGAAAGGCCTGGCGAATTTGTTGCTGGAGCTGCAGCATGAGAAATGGAAGCTATGCATGATTTTCCCTTGAATCTTGACCGAAACCACGGGAAATGAAGCCATGGGAAGTGTGCGAGTGATGCAACAAATTACAGAATTTGAAGTTTCATTCTTGACATCCAAACAGGAGGCTATTGGACGGAATAAGAATATCATGATATCCAACCTCTTAAGTCTAAGACGGAGTGTTAACTAAATGAACGATGGCTACACACTGTAAAAATAAGTGGAGCGAGCTTGCGGGGTAAGTACGTTCACTCAGAATCACCAGTGACCATTTCCCTACTATTATATGCATCGGGTTAGGTGTGTGATTTGCAATACTTGCCTAGTTTGAAACAGCATAGCAAAAGATTATTTTGCCTCGTTTTGTGTTAGCACGCTTCCCAAAATGATTATCCGTGTGTTTTTTGCAAACGAAGTTTATATAAAAGTTTCTTTAAAAATTCATATGAATCCATTTTTCTAATTTTCAATAGTTAATACTTAATTAATTATGTGCTAATGATCTTTCTCGTTTTGCGTGTCCAAGTTTCAAACTAGGCCTAAAGCCCTCGGCTTTGACCAAAATTTTGTATGTAAGCCTTATAATGCAATGGAAGATTCATTGGGGTTACGTATAAACAATGGATGGGATCATTTTGTGTTTCTTATTGTGTGTTGTTTCAAACTCCTTTACCAAGTTAAGATATTTTGGTTGCTATACCATTTTGAAGAATAAAATGCAGGCTGAATGTATTGGTCTAAACATGCGTAGCGCGTTTACAAGTTGTTTCCTGTATGCATATGAATAGAGCACACTGTTAGCTACTAAAATGAAGTAAGCTCAATTAATTTAGTGTAATCTTACAGCAAGGTGGAACTTGCATTTCTCAGAAGTCCAGGACTTCCCCCTAAAAAAATTTTCTACATCCATCTGTACATGAGCCGACATGTTTCACAAGCCGAGAAAAATGGACCTGCTGCTTAGTCTTGACGAGGTTTTTGCATCTGAAATTTTGGAATCTTTTAAAGCAACTCACTGCTCCAAAAATACTAAGATCGACCCAGTTTTCAGATTACTGTCATGCCCTTTTTTTGTACATGTCTTCTGAATTCTAACAGGTCTTGCCGTGGGGGTATCAGGCGTCTGATTTTCCAATGCCGTCGACGTTGTCGAGCCAGCAGACAACATCTACTATAGCTGGCCGGCTGAACGGCGCCGAATGGACGCAGAGGCACGCGAGGTCAAGCACGTTCAGCATCTGTGCCTCGTCGCCATTGCCCCTCAACCGTGGATCCAACACTTCGGCGTGCCTCCCTTGTGACCGCATCTCCTCCACCCACCGGGCGAGCACCCACTGCTGCCCGTTCGGCGGCGGCAAAGTCTCAACGGGCTGCCTCCCCGTGAGCAGCTCGAGCAGCACGACACCGAAGCTGTACACATCACCACGCAGCGTGGCCGCCCACGCCTGGCCGTACTCCGGCGGGATGTACCCCAGCGTGCCGACCAGCTCCGTGGTGACGTGTGTCCGGTCGGGGAGGATGAGGCGCGCCAGCCCGAAGTCGGCGACGCGGGCCTCCCCAGCCTCGTCGAGGAGGATGTTGCTTGACTTGATGTCGCGGTGCACGATCTGTGGCTTGCACTTTTCGTGGATGTAGAGCACGCCGCGGCTTGCGCCGCGCGCGATGTTGAGCCTCGCGCGCCAATCCAGCTGCTTCGGCGCGTCGTCGCCGACCGAGGCGGCTCGCCGCTCGTGCAGCCAGTCGTGGAGGCTGCCATTCGCCATGTACGGGTAGATGAGCAGCCGCAGCCGGCCGCGGATGCAGTAGCCCAGGAGCGGGACGAGGTTGTCGTGGCGCGTCGCGGACAGCGCATCCACCTCCGCCTGGAACTCCCGCTCCACCAGGCACATGTCGCCGTTGAGCCTCTTCACGGCGAGCTTAGTGCCGTCCTCCATCTCGGCGCGGAACACAAGGCCAAACCCACCCGACCCGATGATGTTCGCCGGGCTGAAGTTGTTGGTCGCCTTCAGGACATCCATGAATGTCACGGTCTTCGTCGCCCGACTCGCCTTGCCAGCAAAATCTGACATAAAAAATATCATGTCTTTGGAGGTGTCACTGTGGAGCTCCGACATGGAGTCGAACAGTGATGTCTCCACGCTTTTCCCTCCGTCACGAACCACTCCATTGGAAATTTCTCTTCTGACAACAATCACGACACATCCGAGGAAGACGATGAGAGCGACCAGGCCAAATGAAACTCCAAGAACGATAGCAATCAAGACCTTCTTCCCCATGAGCTTGGATGAACTGCCATCTCTATCCTGGAATTTGTTGCTACAGGGGACAGAGATCACCTGTCCACAAAGCTTTGGGTTCCCCTTGAAGCTTTTTGGCGGGAACGCGTCGAACTGGCCGCCGGTCGGGATCGGACCCTCGAGGTCGTTGTATGAAACGTTGAAGACAGCGAGGAAGTTAAGCTCGTTGAGCACAGAAGGGATCATCCCCGTCAGGCGATTCCAACGCAAGTCTAGAATCTGCAGTCTAGCAAGGCTGCTCAACTCCGGTGGGATGCCGCCGGTGAGCTTGTTGCTGCCGACGTCGAGCACTTGAAGCGTCTTCAGCTTCCCGATCTCCGGCGGGATCATGCCGGTGATGTTGTTGTCACTGAAATTGAGTGTCGTGGCAACGCCTAACAGCTGATAATACCCGCGGCCCTGCTGATCCGCCGGTCTACTGTCCGGCTTCACTGTAAACATGAGTGGGAGATAGCCTGGATTGAACTCTGACATCGCCTGTTCGGAAGTCAGCAGCTGCATCTCCTTCAACGACAGCGGTATTTGACCAGAGAGGAGGTTTCCGGACAGGTCAACGTAGTAGAGCTTTGACATGGCACCGAGCCAGCTTGGGATCGGGCCGGTGAGTCGATTGCCTGAGAGATTAAGGACGTTGAGGCCCTGCAGATTTGACAGCCACGACGGGATCACGCCGGTCAGCATGCAATTCTGCATCACAATCACCCGGACGTTTCTGATGTGGTCGCTGACCCAGCCTGCATCCGGCAACGCCTCGCCGTAGAAGTTGTACGAGAGGAGCAGCGCAGTGAGACTGGTGCAGCCCTTGAGATTCCAGAACATGCCGCTGATGTTGACGAAGGAGTTGAGGGTCAACGAGAGGAACTGGAGCTCCTTCAGCTTGCCGATCTCCGGCGAGACCTGCCCGCCGATGCGGTTGTGGCTGATGCGCAGCGCCTTCATCGACGTGCAGGAGTAGATGCTCAGTGGCATTGTGCCGGTGAAGTTGTTGGAGTCTATGTCGAAGACGGTGAGGTTGCCGAGGCCGGAGAAGTCAATGTCGGTGAGGTCGCCGACGAAGGTGTTCGACCGGAGGTCGAGGCAACGGAGGCTTGTCCAATTGCTCAACGACGGCGGGAGAGGTCCAGTGAGATTGTTATGCGTAAGCCTGAGAATCTCCAGCTTCGAGAGCTGGCCGATCGACTCCGGCAATTCGCCGGTGAGCACATTGTAGTAAAGATCAAGCGTGACCAGATTGGTCAGCTTGGCAATGCGCTCCGGATCAAGCCGTCCCTCTATCTGGTTTGACGGCAGCAGCAAATGTTGCAGCGACTTCACATCAAAAAGGTCGTGAGGGAGCTCGCCGGTGAGGTTGTTGCGGCCGGCGCTGAGAACGCGCAGCCGCGAGCAGTTGCTGAAACCGGGGGAGACGACCCCACCGAGCAAATTCATGGAGAGATCAAGAACGGCGATCTCCGGGCAGCTCACGCACAAAGACGGGATCGAGCCATGGAAGCTGTTGTTGCTGGCATTCAGCGACACGAGGCGTGGCGTGTGTTCCCAGATCGCGGACGGGAATTTCCCCTCCAAGAGATTGCTCGACACGTCGAGCAGCTGGAGCGAGAGGCCGCCGCGGGCAATGGCCGCCAATGGCGTCAGCTCGTCAGGTAGCTCGCCGGAGAGACAATTGTAGCTGACGTCGACGACGGTGACATTGGACAGGGAGAATACCACCTCAGGGAGCTCGCCGGAGAGGCTATTTCTGGACAGGTTGAGATACATGAGCTCGGTGAGGTTGCCAATCGACGGCGAGATTGTCCCGGCGAGCCCGCGTCCTGGCAGCCACAGTCGCGTAACCGCGCCGCCGCCGCCGCCGTCGCACCCCACGCCGTCCCACGTGCAGCAGTCCGGCGAACCTTGCCACTCGGCGACGATGCCATCGCCGGCCGGCGGCGCGGCGTCGGCGAGGAATGACAGTAATGCCTCCCTCTCCGCCTCCAAGCATGCAGCTGCACGACCACAAAGAGAGGCGGTCGTAACTAGCACAAGAATTGTCGAGACGACGACTTGGCAACTCATCTCTATCGTGGCATGATCACTACGGCGATAATGGCGGTCCAAGTTCACCGCGATTGATCTGATTGGAGAGTTCGCCGTTGTATACATATGATGACATGTTATGTGACCCTGACAGCTGAACAGTACTGTGCTGAAATGCATATTGTAATGCGAGTCAACTCCCCGCAGAAAATAAATAAATAAAAGTAACTAGTGCAAGTCAACTGCATCGTATATATACATGCCAAATTGGCATGGTGGCATACATCTCCAACATGGGTTCAAGTTCTATCCCAACCAAGTTTAGATTAAAGCGATGCTTCAGGATATATTTGCAGTACAGTAGTACATTGTAAAAAGAAATGCTCTGGTGGCAGGCAGGGTTGACATTTTGTGGGCAGCTAATTACTGGCACTAGTTTAAGACCCAAGCTGCGCATTATCTAGTGTTTTAATGTTGTGGTCAGCTGCTTTGTGAAAATTGATACGGCATGGACGAAAGCAAAAGGCTCAGTTATTTCGTCGACGTCACTCCCTTGGCGAATCGTGACAGCAACTGTTGACAGCGGGTTGCCCGTCGTTATCTCTCGCGCTACCGTGGGCGTCGCCGTGCGAACTGCGAAGTGAGGTGGTTCAGGCTCTTCCCCCACGAGGCTGCGGCATACGCTCGCGGCTGATGCGGCCGGCGTGGGCAGCGTGCATAGGCGGATTCCTGGTTACTACAATGTTAGAAAGTACGGCCATCTAGTTTGACTTCAATTCTTATTAGGGGTTGTTTTTTTTTTTTTACAACTTGAGTGCGCGCATACGTTGTGCTGGGTTGCTTCATACTCCCTCAGTTATCAATAAAAAGGTTATAAAAGTTCTCTTACAGAAATTAACAATGCTAGTCACTAACTCGTGGCTATTATTATTGTTGTAGAGATACAAACAAATTTTATGTGACTTCTATTGTAGGAACTAGGAAACTGTAGCGGCTAAGACTAAAGGAAGAATCCTTAGCTATGTATCCACTTGTCGATAGGATATAGGTGCCGGATTTTTAATCCATTACTCCCTCTATACCATATTCGTCCGTTCGGCTGGCTGGCTTCAGCCAGCTCTTAACAAAACACCATTCAACCCAGTCAATTCTTATAAAAAAAATCATTCATCCTAGTCATTTTCAACCCAGCCCAGCCAGCCGAACAGGACGATTATTATTATGGATTTTGGTTATACAATTTGTATGGTCAAAATCCTTTATAGTCTAGCACAGGGGAGTATTATTTAAAAAGGAATAAAAGAGGAGTCCATGTTTGTCCAAACCCTATTAATGTTGCCTCCTCCTCTCCCTGCCTCAGCTACCGGCAGAACACCCTGCTCAAATCACTGCGAGTAGTGATGATGCCGATGGCAGGGTTCCCGGTCGTGTGCGAGTAGTGAGAGGAGTGAGGCATAATGACGGTGGCGGGCTAATGAGCATGGTCGATGGCGGCGGAGGCACAAGACATGCCGTTAGAGCGGCATCGCGGTCTTGGCAGGCCACACGCGAAAGATCAGGCTGTTTTTGACCATGCAATGGCTTAGGTGGCGACGACACGGTTAGCATCAGCACGGATAGGTGCCCCTAGGACTTGCCGACCCTCTCCATGAAGCTTCTCCCCCCTCGTATGGTTGGTCTACTATGCATAGGGAGTTTCGTGGTGAGTTTTCTTTTTCTTTCTTGCGAGGAAGATCTAAGAGTTTTCTAAAGTCGGTTTGGTAAAGTGTTTTCGAGATTCGTGTGAAGCATATATAATTNGGGGGGGGGGGGGGGGTGGTGGTTGTGGTTTGGCTAGAGCGTAGGTGGTGGATCTAGACTGGTATCGATGAGGCGTTGTTTTCCTCTTTAGAGGCATTGATGTTGTGCTTCTTGTTATGTCTTCAAGTGAGGCCCTAGTACTAGTGTTTCAGACAAGCATCGACAACCTCTTAAGCATTTGTATCCTCTTCAGTGATTTCACCTAGAAGGTCCCACTCTACTTTTGAGTGTTTAGCTATTGAGACTGACGACCTGGTTAAGGAACGACGTCGATTGTCACGAATGTATAATCTCTGGTGCTAGGTAGTGGGGCGAGTGGTTGAGTACAATTGACAGCACCTGCATATGCCTGTAACTGTCCATTCAAAGTTTGCTCGGTTTTAAGAAATTTTAGGGTCTTCCATGGACTATAAATCTAAATTAATGAATAGAGATTGACAACCCAATCCAAGTCAGTGAAATGATTAATTATTGATGAAATAAATTTGCATGTAACCATTGAAATCATGGAAAAGTACATAGTATATAATACCAGTGCAACGTATATTTGTTCATGTCTGTTTATTTTACTTGGGCTAGAAAAAGCAAAGCAATATAAAAAGAAAAATCTGCAAGCCACAGATGCGCAGACCCTATTTTTCTCAACCCGGTAACCTTGTTAGCCTTCTTCGTCCCCAAAGTATATCAATCCGCTGCTTCCGGCATGTGATCTGGCTCACTGGCTACCACCATGCTTATATGGGCTGCATATATGCAGGGTTCGGGCCTGTTTGGGGAGCTTCTCTCGGCTGCAGCTTCTTCCAAAAGCTACAGCTGGCAGAAGCTGCTCCAAACGGTACACAACTTTTGAGAATCTGCAATTACAGATTCTGGAAAATGAACTAAGAAGCCAGAAGCTGGGTTTCAGAGCTTTTCTAGATTCTCAGAAGCTGACTACCAAACAGCTGCTTCTCAAAATCTAAAGCTCCCCAAACAGGCCTGAAACTCGTGGGTTGCGGGCTTTGTGGCTACGACACACGAACGCACTAGGAGACCGAGCGGAAACGCTACACATATCGTTGAATTGTAGACAGACTCGAAGATTGATCTGTATCACGTAATTTAACTGAATCGGAACTAAAGCTCTAACATGATGGACGGATTTTTCCTTTTTTGTTTGTTTGACACCTGATGGACGGAAATTTTGACCTACAATGGAATCAAGTTTCTAATAGTAGAGAAGAGATAGAGGTATAGATATAGATAGAGATCAGGTATAGGCCCAATTAATAGCAACCGGCAGCGTCTGCAAGCCCACCACAGTATCGCCCAAAGCAGGCCTCAAATGTTAAGCTAATGCTGAATATAGGCCTGGAGAAGGCTTGTACGTATTCACGGGCCAAGACAGGTGGACCTTCTGCCTCGTCTCGCTGGGTTTATTTCACGGGAAGGAAGCCCACGGTGGAAGATTTTTTATGGGCCTTGACCTGAGCGCACATGGAAATTTCCCGGCCTAATCGTCGTTGCAAAACTGGAAACGGGAAATTTTGCCCCGAGCTCGAAGCTCACGCGAATTCTTCCCCGGTGGCCCGGTCTCGCCTTTTGCCAACCGCCGCCGCCAGCTTGCGCTGTAGCCGTCGGTGCGTAGTGTGTGAAAATTTAGTGGAATTTTGAGGAAAATCACACGTCACCGTGAAAAATGCACTCTAATCTGTAACTGACCCACCAATACGTAATTTTCCAGTATCTCATTTTTGCATTTTGCAACACCTGCACAACATATAGAATGTTCCTCCCTCTTGGATAAAGAACCTTACAGGTTTGGCAATGGAGATCAGACATTCAGACATCTAATCTAATCTACTGATGGTGTCGACGTTGTCGAGCCAGCCGACCACGTCCTGTATCGACGGCCTGCTCAAAGGCGTCGAGTCGACGCAAAGGCAGGCGAGGTCGAGCACGTACAACATCTGCGCCTCGTTGCCTCTGCCCCTCAGCCTCGTGTCGAGCACCTCTGTGTGCCTCCCCTGCGACCTCGTCTCGATCACCCAACGGACGAGCTCCCGCTGCTGCCCGTGCGGCGGCACGGTCTCGACCGGTCGCCTCCCCGTGAGCAGCTCGAGCAGCACGACACCGAAGCTATACACGTCACCACGTAGCGTCGCCGCCCACGCCTGGCCGTACTCCGGCGGGATGTACCCCGGAGTGCCGACCAGCTCCGTGGTAACGTGTGTCCGGTCAGGGAGAATGAGCCGCGCCAGCCCGAAGTCCGCGACGCGGGCCTCTCCGGCCTCGTCGAGGAGGATGTTGCTCGACTTGATGTCGCGGTGCACGATCTGTGGCTTGCACTTCTCGTGGATGTAGAGCACGCCGCGGCCTGCGCCACGCGCGATGTTGAGCCTCGCTCGCCAGTCGAGAGCCCGCGGCGCGCCGTCGCGTCGCTCGTGCAGCACGTCGTGGAGGCTGCCGTTCGCCATGTACGGGTAGATGAGCAGCCGCAGCCGGCCGCGGATGCAGAAGCCCAGGAGCGGGACGAGATTGTCGTGGCGCGTTGCGGAGAGCGCCTCCACCTCAGCCTGGAACTCCCGCTCCACGAGACACATGTCGCCGTTGAGCTTCTTCACGGCGAGCCGTGTGCCGTCCTCTAGCTCAGCGAGGAACACTAGTCCGTAACCACCAGATCCGATGATGTTGGCTGGGAAGAAGTTTTTGGTTGCCTTGAGAATATCGACGAACGTCAAGCTCTTCACCGTCTCGCCGGCGGCCTCCGACATGAACATGATCGTGTCTTTGGAGAAGTCTCCGTACAGGTCCGACATTGAGTCGAATAGGGACGCGTCCACGCCTTTCCCGCCATCACGGACGGCTCCGTTGGACACGACTCTTCTGATGGCGATCACAATGCATCCTAAAAACACGATGAGAGCAACCAGGCCAATGCAAACACCAAGAACAATGGCGATCATGGCCTTCTTCCCGACAAGCTTGGAGTTGGACGAAGTGTCATCACCCGCCATGACTTTGTCACCACATGGAACTGAAATCACCTGGCCACAGAGCTTCGGGTTCCCCTTGAAGCTTTTTGGCGGGAATGCATCGAATTGACCACCGGTTGGGATCGGCCCTTCGAGGTCATTGTTAGCAACATTAAAGACGGCTAGGAAGTGGAGCTCGTTCAGCGCCGGAGGGATCGTCCCCGTCAGATTGTTCCAACGCAAGTTGAGGATTTGCAACCTGGACAGGCTGCTCAATTCCGGCGGGATGTCGCCGGAAAGGTTGTTATAACTGACGTCGAGCACCTGCAGAGTCTTCAACTTCCTGATCTCCGACGGTATCGTGCCGGTGATGTCGTTGTCGCTGAAATTCAGCGTCGTGGCGACGCCGGACATCTGGAAATATCCACGGCCCTGCCGACTCGCTGCTCCGTTGTTCGGCGTCAAGGTGAACATGAGCGGTAGATGGCCCGGATTGAATTCCGCCATGGCTTGCTCTGACGTCAGCAATCTCATCTCCATCAGCGACGGCGGGATCACCCCAGAAAGCTGGTTTCCCGACAAGTCGACGTAGTACAACTTCGTCATGCCACCAAGCCAATTTGGGATCGGGCCGGTGAGACGATTGCTGGAGAGATCCAAAATGTTCAGATCCTGCAGCTTCGACAGCCACGACGGGATCATGCCGGTCAACGCGCAATTCTCCATCACCATCACTCGTACGCTCTTGAGGTTGTCGCCGACCCAGCCGGCGTCCGGCAGCGCCTCGCCGTAAAAGTTGTACGACACGAGCAGCGCGGTGAGGTTGGTGCAGCCGTTGAGATTCCAGAACATGCCGGTGAGGTTGACGAAGGAGTTGACGGTCAACGAGAAGAACTGGAGCTCTTTCAGGTTGCCGATCGCCGGCGAGACCTGCCCGCCCATGAGGTTGTTGCTGACACGCAGCGCCTTCATCTTCGTGCATTCGTAGATGGTCGGTGGGATTGTGCCGGTGAAGTTGTTGGCGGCCAAGTCGAAGACGGTGAGGTTGACGAGGCCGGAAAAGCCAACGCCCGTGATGTCACCGACGAAGCTGTTTGACCGGAGGTCAAGGCACCGGAGGCTGGTCCAGTTGCTCAACGTCGGGGGGAGTTTTCCGGTGAGGTAGTTCTGGCCGAGCCGGAGCTCCTCCAGTTTCATGAGCTGCCCAATCGACTCCGGCAATTCGCCTGTGATCGCATTATAGCATAGATCAAGCGTAACAAGATTGGTCAACTTGGCGATGCGCTTCGGATCGAGCCGCCCTTCTATATGGTTGTACGGAAGCAGCAGTTTCTGCAGCTGGTTCAAGTCAAACAGCTCGCCGGGGAGTTCGCCGGTGAGGTTGTTGCGGCCGGCGCTGAGAACGCGCAGCCGCGAGCAGTTGCCGAGCCCGGGGGAGATGGCTCCACCGAGCAAGTTCATGGAAAGATCCAGAACGGCGATCTCCGGGCAGCTCACGCACAAATTTGGGATCGATCCATGGAAGCTGTTGTTGCTGGCATTCAGCGACACGAGCCGCGGCGTGTGCTCCCAAATCGCGGACGGGAAATCCCCTTCCAATAGGTTGCTCGACACGTCGAGCATCTGCAGCGACATGCCGCCGGGAGCAACGGCCGACGCCGCCGGTAGCTCGCCGGTGAAGCAATTGTAGCTGACGTCGACGACGGTGACGTTGGGCAGGGAGAACAACACCTTGGGGAAATTGCCGGTGAGGCCGTTGCCGGAGAGGTTGAGATGCGTGAGCGCGGTGAGGTTGGCAATCGACGGCGAGATCGTCCCGGCGAGCCCGCACCACGGCAGCCACAGACGCGTGACGACCGCGCCGTCGCCGTCGCACCCCACGCCATCCCACGTGCAGCAATCGGGCGACCTTCCCCAATCGGCGACGATGCCATCGCCTTGCCGCGGCGAGGCCGCGGCGAGGAAGGACAGCAACGCGTCCTTCTCCGCCTCCGAGCACGCAGCTGATCCGAGGCCACAGAGGGAGACGACCAAAACCAGCACAAGAAATCCCCAAACGACGACGATCCGGCGACTCATCTCCGCCGTGGCAAGATCACCACGACGACGATCATGGCGATGGCAGTGAATTGGTCGAGGTGGAACACATGGTCAAACACTCGAAATCCTTCTCGGGCGATTTGATAGGCTGGCGATGGATCAGCAGCAGATTGAGGAAGGAGAAGAGTGTCAAAGACTCGAAGTATCAACAGGCGCAATAAGATTGGAGGGCTCGGCATTTTGTATACGTTTATCTGACTCTGAACTGAAGCTGAGCTGCATATTGTAATGCAAGTCAACTGCATCGTACGTGCAGGCGGCAGAGCCGCGTAGTGCGTCGCGAGTTCGTGCTCTGGCTCAGGTTGGGATCGAAGAGTCGGTGTATTATTCGTGTCAATTTTTTGCGTGTCAGCTTCTAGCAGTTTCTAATCGACGTCATCAATCACTCGTGCCGTTGTTCTTCTTCTCCTTCTCCTCCGGCGAGTTCACAGTAACTACAGCAAAGCTTTGGATATATATGGAGGTAAAGAGATTTTGATCAAACACCATTATAAAAAAAAAAAGTAGATGTCGATCAAACGACACAGTAGTAAATTTACAAATTAGCGAGATACCAAATAATGTGAATGGGGCTCTGAAACTTTAGATATTTTAAAACGAGATACGAAATTATGACAGTACTTCCTGGCATATAGTTTCTAGTACTATTTAATATCCATAGAAAAAATGTGCTCTGGCTTGCTGGTTTGACTTTGGCTGTTGAGTTTCTCTGGCTGGTTCGGTGCGGAAAGGGCGGTTAATTAATTTAAGACTCAAGTTGCAAATTTTCTATTGTTTGGATGTTGTGATTAGTTGCTGATGAGATGGAATTTTGCTAACGAACTAGTTAAACTTCATATATAGTTTTGTCGATGTCAATCGCTAAACGCGCTGTGATGGTGACTGTTTCATGTTT
The DNA here is from genome assembly GCA_000325765.3 of Leersia perrieri. Lineage (NCBI taxonomy): Eukaryota > Viridiplantae > Streptophyta > Magnoliopsida > Poales > Poaceae > Leersia > Leersia perrieri. The sequence continues at coordinate 19,370,438 of CM002484.1, forward strand.
TTTCAGAGGATATTGTATTCTGATGCCGTTCGATTTCCCCTACTGCATGGGCAAATAGTATATGCAGAGACTCAGAGTAGTTAGTTTTATATGGAAACTTTCAACAGATTGATGTGTATGACTGCATGGTGTAAGATTTGTTTGCTGTGCAGCGTGCACAACCATGTTTTTGTGGCTGTAGCTTCTGAATTCTGATCCGTCTAATGACAGTTGATCAGCGTCGGCAGGGGATATCAAAGCCATGGAATTTGTGAACTCTCTATCATGAGTTCATGACTTGCTTGTTCTTCAACAGTAGCACAACGCATGTGGGATAGCGGCAGGACAAGTCTGGGCTCATAGTTCAGACATTCGCGTGCACTCAAATCGATCGGTGGCCAACTTGCCGGATGCCGGTGACGAGTCAACAATGCAAAGCCGAGAAGGAAAGAGAGAGATTCAGTTCTCCGGTGATTTTCCCACTCCAGAAGATTCCAACTTGCGTCACCTTACGTAAGCTGGAAGCCAAATGTTGTGTTAGAGTAGACGCCTACACGGGTCGGAACGATCGGTCAAACCGGGAAATGCATCCACGGATAAGGCCCATGGGCCATGGGCCATGGGCCATGGCTAATTTCGGCTCTTGGACTAGGTGGGCTTGGCTCGAGTGGTGGTAGTTGGCACAGAAGATCAGCTTCCAGAGTTTCAGTTCCAGGTAACAAATCGTTCCAAATCTCCAGTGATTCGTATTCGAGATATTCCAAATCACCTTGAACTCAATGTTCTGAGCTTGCCAAAAGCGGGCGTATAAGTTCAACATATAGAAAAAAAATAATTGTCACAACATTACTCATTTCACCGATGCCTTGACTGTTCACTGTTGTCCCAAATGCAAAAGCCCTCATCTGATTCCTGGAAATGGTTACAGCTTGGTTCACACAATTGATACAATAAATACAAATAATCATCTAGTAGCATACTATTTCAGGCTATCCGAGCAAAAAGACAAGTATGAGCAGCCTTGCAAAGAAATTTAAAAGTGACTGAACCATACATTTCAGGATCAGAGTCAAAATCAAAAGAGAAAAGCCAGTCTTTTAAGCATCTATCTTCGGTACCGCGTTTGAAGATGAGTCAGGCTTTCGGTGTGATCATCATAAACCAACCGTGCAATCAAGAAGCATGCAAGCAAAGCTAGAGCGATGAGTGCTCCTAAGGTGATTCCAAGGACTAGTGGACGCCGCAAGTTGTGCCTCTGTGAGGTGGAGGGTGGTTCTTTACTTGTAGTGGGACTGCAATGGTTACTAAGTACCACATAGCTTCTTATTCCCACTATAGCTAGAATTAGGAAATGTATCAAACTGTCCTCCAGTTGGTACTGGCCCTTCTAGTTCATTGTTAGAAACATTGAATTCAGAAAGGAAGTGCATATTGGTCAGTGCAGCCGGTAGTTCACCTGTCAGCTGATTGCTTGACAAATCTAGAACTTGAAGGTTCGTGAGTTTGCATATCTGCTGCAGTATTCCTCCAGATAACCTGTTAAAGCTGACATTGAGGCCATCGAGCATTTTCAACTGACCAATCTCAGGGGGAATCACTCCTGTAAAACTATTGTTACCTAGATTCAATGCGTTAGGAAAAGCACTGAGCAAGCGGTATTGACGTGATGGTGTCCAATATAAAGGCAGTTCAAGGAACTTTGGGTCCAATTTGGCAGCAATCTTCCTTGACTGTAGCATGGGCATGTTCATCAGTGCAGCTGGGATATCCCCTGTAAGACTGTTATTCGATATGTCTAGATAGAAAAGAACGAGCAGGTCACTAATCCAAAACGGTATTTCTCCCGTGAGCATATTGTTTGATAAATCCAACACCATCAGTTTTTTGAGCTTTGATATCCAAGGGGGAATTTTCCCAATCAATCCACAAGAATCCATGGTGATTAACTGAAGATTCTCAAAACCATCAACTGTTTCATCTTCTGGTATGGTCTCACCTTTGAAATTGGTTCCAATAAGCAGGGACGCAAGGTTCTTGCAGCTCTTGAGTATGTGAAGTGCATTAGTGATATTTGTGAAACGGTTATTGGCTATCGAAAAGAAAGACAGACTTCAGATTGCTTATTCTTGGTGAGAGTTGCCCACGAAATTTGTTGAAAGCCAACCGCAACACATTTATATTGCTGCATGAGTATATGCTTTCTGGAATTGTACCAGTGAAGTTATTAATTGAGAAATCTGCAACTCTCAAATTCAACCAGGTAAAATTGACTTTGCTAAGATCTCCCAAAAATGTGTTGTTTCTGAGGGTGAGATACCTCATATTTGTGCAGTTACCTAGAGCTGATGGCAGCTCACAAGACATGTTGTTGTTGTCCAATCGGAGCTCCTCCAATGAGCTTAGTTGGCCAATAGAATCTGGAATGTTGCCACTGAGACCAGTCAATCTGAGATCAAGGACAATCAGCTTGATGAGTTTTACTATGTGCGAACCATCAAGAACTCCATGTAAGTCATTATTAGGAAGAGACAGGTGCTCCAATGAGGTAGCACTGAAGAGTTCATCAGGGAGAGCTCCATTAAAGTTGTTGTAGCCAGCCTTGAACTCTCTCAGCATGGAGCAATTTCCAAGTCCCGGGGAAATACTGCCACTGAATTGGTTGTAACGAAGGTCAAGGATAGCAAATGATGGGGTATTGATGCAGATAGAGAATGGTATCTGTCCCGTAAAGCTGTTGTTGCTTGCATTAAGAGCAACAATATTCTTCATCACCTCCCATTGTTTGGATGGGAACAGCCCTGTAAATAAATTACTTGAGATATTCAGAACCTGGAGAGGAGAACCATCACTAGAAGACTGCAGCTCTGGCAGGGAACCATCTAGGCGGTTGAAGCTGATGTCAAGGACCTTGATGCTTCTGGAGAATAACAATTCCATTGGTAGGCTGCCATCAAGTAAGTTGTGAGACAGGTTGAGGTGCAACAGCCTAGTAAGATTGCCGAGCGATGGCGAGATGTGCCCTTGGAGGCCCTTGGAAGACAAAGAGACATCTGTGACTGTGCCATCGCTGCTACAGTTGATGCCTTCCCATTCACAGCAGTCTGTGCCCTTTACCCATGACATGTTGAGGTTGCCATTGCGGCCTGGCAAGAAACCATCGAGGAAGCCGATGAGGGAGCTTTTATCCTGCTCCGTGCAGGAGGTGGTGGAAGAGGCAAAAGAGAGCAGAACAACAACAGCAAGGCCAAAGAACAGCATGGTTGATTCGTAGATATTGCCTAAAAATTGAAACCATGTGTCTTGATCAAAATGAAAAATTGAAAACCATATAATTAAACTGTATTGATTCAAACACCATGACAAAAGATGCCTGAAAATTGTAGTGCTAAAGTCATGAGCGAGGGTGTATGCAGGACCTTCAGCTTCACCCATGCGAAGGAAATGTAAAATGAAGAGTAGCTGCACAATTTTATAATTGAGCTGAATTGATCTAGCTGTACTGACTAGTGAAAAATAGTTGGCTAAAAGTAGAAATTTTGCATACCATGTAAAATTTTATTCGAAAGCGAAACTGTATTTGGGTTGAGCTGTTCATTGTTTTGTACACGGTAACAACGAATCTCCATCCATTGTCAATTTCTAATCCACCACGAACAAACGAGCACTTATAGCCATTTCTGCGATTACTGTGATAAACAATAAGCCTTAGTAACTACTCCGTAACTAACTAAAGCGATTATTTAAGATTTCCCTTCGAAATCGGGGGAAAATGAACAAATGTTAGCCCAGATTTAGATGGAGAAGCAGCTTACCACTCTGCCGGCGAGGCGGCGCCCGCAGTCATGTCGCCGGGAGATGCTGCCGCGCTACTACCCGTGAGGTCGCGCCGTCATAGAGGACACCGCGCCTGCCGATGAGGCGGACGAGGAGGTCACCGCGGCGGCGCCATGGCACCATGCCCTAATTCGCTCGACCAGGAGACATCTGAGGATTAGGCTGTGGTCAACAGGACAAAGTCCAGTCAAAATTTCTTTATCGTCAATGGCATCGTATGGCCTTGTGCCCTTGTGGTCATTTGTTGACCAACTCTTTGTTCATCGACTGCAGAAACTGCAGAAACTGCAGACATGAGTGCAGACAAACTGCTCTCTAGTTACACTTTTCAAGCTCTACAACAAGATTAGTTCCAATCTAAATTTGACTTTTTATAGTTTCACTAAATTAGGGTCTTGTTTAGTTCCCAAAATTTTTTTAAAAAAATATAGAGTATTAAATATAGATAAAAAATATAACTAATTACACAGTTGGGCTGTAATATAGATAAAAAATATAACTAATTACACAGTTAGGCTGTAAACGACAAAATGAATTTTTAACCTAATTTAACCATAATTAGCCATAAGTGCTACAGTAACTTGCATGTGCTAATAACGGATTAATTAGACTCAAAAGATTTGTATTGCTTTTTACAGGCTAGCCATGAAATTAATTTTTTTTATTTATATCCAAAAACACCTCTTGACATCCGGTCAAATCTTTGATGTGATATTTTTTAAAGATTTTTACCAACTAAACGGGCCTAGGTCTGCATTGACAAGGAAGTATCCAATAACCATTTGGCTTCATAAGTTGGTAAGATCGATGGTATGCATATGCATATGACAGTTTGCAAGTCGTTCCATGCATGTATATGAATGGTAATGACAGCAACTAAAATGAATTAAATTTGGTTTAGGTCATGGAGAAGATTTTTACCATGGATTATCTACTTAATTGTATGGATAAATTATATATTTTTAGAAATTAATTTAATAAATAGCTTAGAACAAACTATTCCAAGAAATACAATAGAATAAACTTTTTTATTGGGAAAAAGATATTTTTCAAAGCATGGAGCAAATAATCCATTTCCTTGAGCTTATTTTTGTCAGAACTCAGAAATGCACCTTGCTGCTCTAGGCGATGCGCCGATCAGGAACTGAACAACCCGGACACATGCATAGAGCAGTGATCATTGAACCTTGTCTGCTTACCAAGGAGTGTCTCCACAGCATCTCTCAGTGCTATGCAATAATGCAACCGTTCATGCTAAAAAGATACATAATAACATTATTTTCCTGATCATGACGTCGGGCCTGCCACAAGCAACTAACCAAGACATAACAAGGAAGATAGAAGAACAACTGTCTGAACCTACCATCCTGATTGATAAGACAAACTGCTAAAAAGAGGCAAATTATACACAACCCTTTATACTACAGTTTATAATTATAAGTACATGGCTTACAAACGAACTGACCATCTTTACAAGCCAAAAAAGAATCACCCTAAAAGATTTACAACATGTACAGTTGATCTCATCATTTTTTTCAGTATGTCAAAATGCTCTTTGGTTTCTTTCTGTAACAGTAGCAACGGCAGCTTGGTTCAGTGCTTGCGCCTACTGTTGTCAGGCAAGAAGAGATACCGGAATTTTGAGTCGAACGGCACGACACTGAAGCTGCGCACTCCAAGAAGCCGCTGTTTTCGTGACGATGTAGTGTCTTGGACAGCTGCGACCTGGTTTGGTGTCAGGTGACGGCAGATCCAGTCGGCGAGCAGAGAGTCCTCCACGGTGCCCTTGGCATAGCTCTGAAGCAACTTTGGGACAATAAGCTTTCCGTTGTCGTTTATACCAACCGATGCTCTGATGTAGTCTCTCATTGATTCCTGAAGCTCCTGTCGAACATTCCCAGCAGAGAAAATCCTGACCTGTTTAACAGAATTTGGTCATTTGATTTTTGAAATGCAGGTGGGCATCAACTCAAAATATGACTGTTCTTTTACTATAAAAACTGGAACATAAAGGAAAATTTAGAAGTGTTTCAGGCTTGAAAGTGAATATATTCAGTGGCATATAACATTATAAGGTAATCCTGAAACACACTGGTAACTTTGGTTTCTTTATAAGTTCGCCCATGGATACATGTTGAGATGGAACACCAAGTTACTTACAGCAGGTGATGAGAACATTCCACAGCTAAGTGCAAACAACACGAGGGGCTCTGCATCATCGATTGAATATTTCCTGTGCTCCTCAGTAACTCTGAACTTGTGAAGGGCCAACATCAACGACTGAAAAACAAGAAAGCAAATGACTGAATCCTGTCAAACTATCATTGTGACTTGCATGCCAAAAAGAAAAGACAGGAAGTTGCAACAAAGAGCAGAATGCATACAAGTTGTGGCCGGTGTAGTGGAGTTTTCATCTTCAGAATCACAAACTCTATTTCTGCTGCACTGAACGACTGCCCACCAACCATGTAACAGGCCTGAAATGCCAAGTTCGATAACATCTTACTGAAGAACCATGATTACAAACCAATGACACCTTTAAAAAAGAGCTAATAACAACAAACCTTTTGCATCAATGAGAAGAGTTTAATGTCGTTTTCTGGAACCCCATAGGCTAAATATGCCTGGTAAACTCCAAGAAAACATGAAGAACATATGAGAGTAAGTAACTAAGATTAACAGCATGCATGGCCCAGAATAAAGGACAGTGCAAAGAAAGAGAAGGAGCTGATATTTAAATGAGCAAACACCATGGTGCTTACATGCATTATCAACGCATTATACAGGTTAATCCAAAACGCTAACCGCTCATCACAGTTCATACGTGTAGGGTCAACCTTTGATAGTTGCTCCACGAGAGTCCTGCAGACAAGAGTAGCTAAAACAGTTAATTGCAACCGCATAGTCATGCATAATGTGATGCCTATCACTTGTTCACAAACATAACACCAGATAGTACTACTTTGCTCTAAGGTAGAAACAAACACGCCAAAAAAACTTCAATTATAACTAAATCTTACATTATCATTTTCTCAGGCACATACTAATGCAGTATCACATGCCTGATCATTGCTCTAGTTTTGCTTTTGTAACTAGTCCAGGCTAATTTCTATGTAGACAAGCAAAGAATCCATTTGTATTAATAGCTATAGACAGAGTTCAGTAAGGAAACCTGAAATTTTTCAGAGCTTCAGATGCATATGCAAGTTGTTCCTTGCCAACATACATCCAAGACACCTCAGCTACTGAACAATAGTTCCCAATGTCTCTTCGAACTTCCTTTCCATTAACTTTGTAGGGATCGAAGTATCTAACTTCATCGATACTGTCATGATTTGAGTCAACTGAAGGGCTTTGCATCACTGATGCCACTAAGGATGAATCTGATATAGATGTAAATGTACAGACAGATAGACGTTCTGCTGATGAAATTGAATTATCAGAAGACCCCTTTGGTGATATCTCGGATGATGATTCAGATAAACGAAGGAAGATATCCTTCATACAGCGCACCATATCTTCAGAGAGCTTATTTGGATTTTCGTTCCACGCATTACCATTGATGCTGCCTTTTGTCTGATAAGAATGGTCAAATGATAATGCATCTATCGTCTGACCTTCTCCACCTTCATTTTCCATAACATAAAGCTCTTGTGCCTGCGAGAAGCAAGCGAAATTTTAACTTAAAATATTTTGATAAAGCATAAATTCAAGTTTGCCTAATACTGATAAAATACACACCTCTGTATTTAAAGCAAGACCATCTTGATTCTCTTCAAGAAGCCCATCTTGAGATACCATCTCTCTCTCTTCACTCTCTTTGGGAACATTATGTTGGTCCTCAATCCCAGGGAGCAAAGTTTCTTGCATTGACTCAGATTCTCCAAGCTTCAGATCTCTTAATGTTGATGCCTGCTTCAAGAGTTAAAAAAAGAAAATTTGTCAATAGAACTGCATACCAAAAGAATTACTTTAAAACGATACCATTTCTATAATCATGACTTACTTCCTCTCCTGTACATTCACAATTTGACGATGGTTGGTACGGTAATAATGTAGACAGTAAACATCTAGAATCATTTTCTTTGGCAAGAGTTTCTAAGCATCTGGAGTTACTTTCTGCAAGTAGCGTATCAGTCCTTAAACGACACAATTGGTAGCATAAGTCATTTAGGTCTTTTTCAAGTTTTGAGACAGTATTCTCCAAGGAGGCAATGCTAATTATTAGCTCCTGTGCCTGCAAATGAAATATTAAAGTAGCAAATATATTATAGAGTGGCTATCTAGATACAGATGAAAAAAAACATCAACTACAATGCAATCTCCACCTTGTTTGGAAGCTTTGTAGAAGGCTCAAGTATCATTGTAGCATTATTTGTGATGGCATCTGTTAATGCCAACTGCAAGTCAATCTCTTCTTCAAGTTGCCTCTGCAGTTTCTTTACCTGAAATATGTAATAAAATCCGAAAATATTAGGTCTTACTCGTTCGAAATACAAATATATATAGTTCTGTCATAGTAACTAAACATATATGCATCAAGTCAACAGAAACTGTTACGAGTAAATGCCAAGCATAAGCATTATCATATTTAGGCTGATACTATAGATATCCAGTACGTGAGACACACCATGTGGAATTTCTAGCAAAAAATAGTAGCAGATATTAGTAGGCTACATTTGAGGACCACTCTATGAATCAATTATCAATGAAGCGTTGGATGATGCCACTTTCTGTACTAGCTAGCCCCATCAGTACCAGCTTTCATTTTACAAGAACAATAGTCATCACAAATTCACAACTTAAAACAAGCAGAATTACACCAAGAAAAGGCACTCACTTCCTGCTCGAGTTCCGATCTGTACCGCCGCATCCTTATCCGTCGACTTCCATCCCTCTTGCCAGTACTGTTGCTACTGTCATCCTGCAGAGGAAACACACAACAATCAGGAACAGACCGTCAGGTTCACATTTCACCTGAAACTGTCCAAAAAAAAAAACAGGAAACAAACAAAATTCATAGTCTAGAACACTGCCGGGATAGAATCCATCCAAAAAAAATTGTAGCTCAGAATGCAGCAAACAAGAAGTCAAACCCTCTGCATCTACTACACAGGCATGGGAAGAACAGCAAGGGGAAAGTGACATTTCATCTGGGCCCCTCAAATTCGGCACGCGAACACAGATAGCTTATCTGAAGCTGTCCAGTGCACATAACGCACAACAAACAACACTAAACATTTGCTAATTATCAGAAACAACAACCTTCGCAGTTCGCACAAATCACCAAAATTGCACGTACATTGTACGGATGCTTCACGCTTGGAGCTTAAAATGTCAAATAATAAACGCGAGGCCAAGAGTGGTTGCAACAAGAAAGAAAGAACTTGACTTCAATTTGATCAAGAACAAGAGCAACCAACCCCTGAGCAGCTCGCCGCCGCGTCGCGGTTCCCCGTCCCCGGCGACACGCCCAATCTCCGGCCGCCGCCGCCGCCAATCCTCCGCATCGCCCCCTGGATCGAGCCGGTCCTGCACACGCGCAGAAAGAAAAAGAACCAACCTTTGAGCAGGCAGCCAACAGCAAAAATCCATTGAAGCAGGTAATTAAGCAGCAGGAGACGGAGACTGACAGGGTCACGGAGCGCATCTTGTCGGACGCCATGGCCACAGCTGCAGCGGCGGCCAGGGCGTCCTCCGCGCGGACGCACAGCATCCACCACCACCAAAAACCCGATTCTTTAACCACCCAAGTACAATCTGCCCACTAAACAAACCACCCAGCCGGAACAATGCAAACGACAAGGCAAAATGCCAGGAGATCTCATCTATCTATACTCGTCACAGCTAGCATCACACCACCAGCAAAGGAGAGGTTTTTGTTGATAGTAGCTCGCTGCAACAATCATTCCGGTGCGACATTGGCGAGGGAGGCAAGGGGGGCAAAGCCCTCTAAAAAGGGCGAGCAATTAGTCAAATCTTGTTGGGTGTTGTGTGCGCGCGTGCCACGTGGGCCCCGCTGCTCAGCGAGAGAGGAACAGTGGAGAGGAGGACCAGGTGAGTGAAGCGTGCGAGATTTTGGGTGAGAGTTGGTGAGCCGCTCCCCTCCTCCTTGTGGACCGCCGGCGGGCGAGGCGACACCACCGTGAAGACAGATACACCTACATCATCGTGTCAGTTGCAGTTTGATGTGGATAAAGAACGCATTTTTGCAGCTACTACTTTGGATTAATTTCTACGCGTGTTTAAGTATTTAGAACTGTGTTGTACTAGTAGTAGTATGGCTTATGTTGCTGTGTGCTTGAATGAGAGTAAGGTAGGTGGTCTGGTCACACAGAACTCAATTTACGAGTGTTTAATGATGTCACTGGGGTGGTACTAATCCTAGGTCAGCTAAAATAAAGTACTTTAATCCCGGGTTGTACTGTGTTGTACTACCTCTGAAAAATCAGCAGCAAGCCAGCACACAACTGCATCCTTTTGGATTTCAGGTAGTAGCAGATGACCAGGAGTATACTAGGATGCCGTTGCTGCCACAATGCACTGCTAGATCTTGAATCTCGATGATTATTACCTTCAGATAAATCTTGATCACCTTGATCTGATGGAGAATTAAAACTGTTCTTGGGTGGCACATGAAAGGATGAAACTTCCTAGGTAAGTGACGCCCGTGCTACGCCACCTGGGTGATTGGCTTTAGCAGGATCGGGATCTCCGCCGGGTTGGGGCCGAGCCGACCGGCCGCAGCTTTTCCTCTTCGCCGGGAGCCGATGCGAGAGGCGAGTCGGCGACGCGCCTTCGTTGCGTCTTCCCGTTGGCCTCGTCCGCCATGAAAAGCTGAGCCGTGTTTTTTTTCTTCCAAATCCACGCACAGCTCACTACTCTCGCGGGTACTCCAGTGTGGCTGTGCCAGCCACAGCCCGTCTACCTGCCAGGTTGAGGTTGCGTAGCTCGCGGGTGAGCTCTCGGCTCTCGCGGCAGCAATGGCGGACAGTCAGGGACCAGGAGGAATCTTCACCTACGATGCTGCTGCTTTGCTACTGTTATTCTTTACTGCATTGTTCATGCGGAGCACAGTGAGAGTAAACGCGAGGTCATTGAATTGGATTCAATGCAACCGCACGGAATGCGATGGCCTTCTGTTGTTCAGTTCGTGTGCGTGGTCCTGTATGGACCATGCTCGCTCTTCTCATCCGTGCTCATGTGCCCTGGAATTAGAAGTAGGAAATGCATTTTGCCAGTCTTGCACTTTGAAGCTCCCTTTTGAGAATCTGCTTAATTCTTGCTTTGCTTCTGGGTTTATTTGATTCAGAAAAGCTTGCAAACTTTTTTTTTCACAAGCACTAATGGATCGTGAATAGGGAAATCACATTAGTATTTCAGATCATAGTGAATTCTGGATCTGATCCATCCAACTCTAGTAGATGAACATAATAAACTGGCAAATATGCAAAAGAAAAGGACTTTAAAAACAAGCTGGTGGATCTCACCTTGAGAAGTTGAGAGTGCTCTACTTTTGCTTCCTGTGGCAGAGTATTCGAAGGATGTGACTATGTGATCTTCAAAAGGAAAAAAAAGACGTGATTACGTAAAAGAAAGGCAACAGACGCGTACAACTTCGAAGTATTAAATTAAATAATTAGTAATTCAAAATCCTGATTTACCAATATAGTATGGACGTTAATACCAACAGCGTCTACGAGTGGACGATCTTTTGAATGGCGTCCAGAGTTGGACGCCATTTTGAACAACGGCCAACCTGGTGCAGGAGCCAGGTCCATCACCAGGTAACACAAGAAAAACAAACTGATCCAGTCGATTGAAAACAACAAGAAAAACAAACTGATCCAGTCGATTGAAAACAAATTGAGGCCAAATTCACGGTGGCACTAGGGCAGGGTAGGGTGCCGCTGCTGCCGCCGCCGCCGCGGGCGGCATGCGGCCCGACGCAAAAGGAGTCCGTCCTCACCCATCTTCAAGGCTCACACGTGAAGCCGCCGTCACCACCTTCCGCCCTGCTGCCGGCCGGCATCATCGCCGTCCGCCTCGACATGGGGAGGTTGCCACCACCATCCACATCTGGGAGCCCACTAATAACTAATCTTCCCATGAGATGGATGATAAACATGTGTTGGATTTCATGTTGTTTATTTATTTATTTTGAAAGGAGGGCAAAAGCTTTGCCTCATATATATTGACAGAGAAGAAAGAAAGGGTACAAGACTATAGTCCAAAGTAGGGCTATAATCAAGGAAAAGAAAGAACACCACCATACTGCGCGTCGACAACTAGAACCAACTCTATGAACAAAAACAGGCACAAGACACCACTAATGTACATGATCTTCTAAACGACGTCTCCAGCAAGGTTACGACGTAGATCACGCCGCCGTTGCCCATCCTAGATACAGGACGTGCCATTTCACCTGAAGAGTCCTATAGGGGGTAGGATTACACAACAATGCCCCAAGAGGGAAAACGACACCCGCAGGCGTCACCATTGCCGGCCCGAAGGCAGGGCTTTCGCCCGTAAAGTACCCACCCACCCGTGTCTTGGACCACCTGCAAAGCCCAGGAGGCACCGCCATCCAAAACCAACGACGCGCATTCCCTACGTTGGCGCCTCGTCGCCGGTCAACCATTAAGAAGAAACTCCTTGATCTCTGACGCGCTTCAAGTCCATCCACGCAGTTAGGTTGGAAGGGAAGAAGGTGATAGCGACTGATGGATCCCCTCCCCCCTCACTAGCCTGCCCGACGTGGCCATCTTCTGACGACAAGTTGTCACCAGAAGAGAATAAAAGTCTAGACCTAAGTGCGCCAAAGGCCAGGAGCACCTGCCTTACGGTGCCGCCGCCATCTCCGCCTCGGACAGGGATCGTCACCTCAGATCCCTGTCCGCATCACCGTCGTCTTGCCGTTCTCCACTGGTGGGGGGACTGCTCGCTGATCGCTTCTTTAAAGTCAACTGCAGAAACCCTCGCCGTCGCAGTGAACATCACCATGCCCACCAACATCGGCGAGGCTGACCCGAAGGCCAGCATGTCAAATCCACCGTAGGATTCCGCCGGCCGCACCAAGACCCAAAGACAGTAGAAGCGGTTCGCGAGCAACGTTGGGCATCACCGTGTGTGCCTCTCTGCGCCTCTCTCCGCCAGGCCCCTCGCCACCTGGCCTCCGCGCCACACCTCCACGGGCCTCCACACCACGTCCGCTCGAAGTCCCGAACGCTTGTCCGTAGATCCAGTAGGCCAACAACCACCCAAAGCAGATCGCCTCGGCAATGCAACAGCTTCCTCCGCATAGCGCCAGCAACACCCCGGACCCGGCGGCGCCGTAACTGCCACGACAGCGCGCTGCCGCTGCACACCCCCGCGGAGCCGTCAAGCCACCGCACACCCACGCACTGTAGCCCTGAGGGCGTCGGATCTGGGCCCGCCGACACCAGATCTGCCCGGCGGCGCCCCCAGCCTCGGTCGCCTCCATGCTCCTCCGGCGCACCGTCGTCTTCGCCAGCTTCCACGTGTCGTCAACGGCGGTCATCGTCGCCCCCCGCGGCCTCCCTCTGACCGGAAGAAAAGGCTGTGCTGCCCGCCGCGGCCAGCCACCGCCGCAGGCATTGACGTTGTCGCTCACGCCACACCGGAGCCAGGAAACCTAGATCTGGCCACGGCGCTGCCGGATCTGGCGACCTCCGGCGCCATCGGCTTCACTCCGTCGCACGGGAACGGGAGACGAGGGACAAGGACGTCATCGCCGCCTCCCGCGTGCAGCCGTCCCCGCCTCCCGCGCGCAGCCGCCGCCGCATCTGCCCGCTCGCGCCCATCGCGCCGCCCCCACAGCCACCCGTCGCCGCTCTGCTTCTGTCGTGGATCCGTGGTCGGGGGCACCAAATCTGGCCTCGCCGCCGCTGGATCTGGCCGCTGGCGCCCCCCGGCGCTCGACGCTCCCCCGCCAAGAGAGCACGGGTAGGAGGGAGAGGAACGCCCCGCTGCCGCCGTCCTTGCTCGGGCGGCGGCGGAGCGGGAGGACGCCGGAGAGGGGAGGTTGGGCGGCAGGCTCGGCGGCACTCGTGTCACCTGTGGGAGGGGCGGCACGAGCGTGAAAGTTCCCATGCTATGGCATGTAAAGTGTTGTTTAATTTTAGTTGGCTCGTATAGAAAAGCTGAATCGCATATATTAAAATGTGCTAGTCTTGTAAGTATGTGTTCTTGAATTTGATCAAATAGTTCTAAAGCTTTATGCATCCCCTTTTCTTTGTTGAGATGTAATGCCTCCTTTTTATGATGTTATACAAAGAGAGGTGCTGCGGATGAGTTATGTAATTATGTATTGTCAGGGATCGCTTCTTCACCGATCAGAGGGGGGAAAAGAAAGTACTGAATCTGCTCTTTACGTACATAGGACCTGTTTGGGGAGCTTTAGATTCTAAGAAGCAGCTGTTTGGTAGTCAGCTTCTAAGAATCTGGAAAAGCTCTGAAACCCAGCTTCTGACTTTTTAGTTCATTTTCCAGAATCTGTAACAGTAGATTTGCAGAAGCTGTTAACCGTTTAGAGTAGCTTCTGACAGCTACAGCTTTTAGGGGAAACAGCAGTTGAGAGAAGCCCCTCCAAACAGGTACATAGCTGTTCTTCTCATCCGAAACATACGGTGTCATTCAATAACCCAAATGACTGCATTCATGTTCATGATACTTCATGTCTTCATTAATTGGTTTGGTCTGATAACGTCGAGGTTGTTAGGCTCCAGTACGAGTAGCTGAGTGGGACTGGCTCAGGTTAAGCGTGCACCACGCTGGACGTCATCGACAAGAGCGCCCGCGTGTGGACGCTGTGCGGGATGGCGTCCATCTCTGGTCGCTCTTGTCAAGAACGTCCTTCCTATTTCTGTAACTCCTAATATACAATTACCACTAATTTAATTTTTAGGTAACTAATTACTATAAATAAAAATATCGGCATCCTGCCAATAGGGCGTTCACGAATTTCAGCCAAGCGGGGCCCTCTGGACGGGGATCCTTCCCTTGCAGTCCTAGTTTGACCTGCAAATGAAATGGATTTATTTTATTCTATGCTAATTACGAGTATCCTCAATTAATTTGCTCAAGAAACTTGTAATCCTAAAACCTGCAAACCGGTGATCACTGAGTATATAACAATAAAATATGCTCTCCAATCGGACTAGACAGACTCGCAAGCGTAATTCCACCGCCGAAATTCCGCAGTCGAACAAGGGAGAAAGAAAGAAAGAAAAGAAAACAAACCGAGGATTCCCCACTACATCGCCACCCCGTGATTCAGATTACAATATAGATCCCCCAAATAACAAGCAAAAATATGAATCTCCATTGCATCAGAAGTTCAGAGCACCAAATCTCTGATGGGGCAGACAAGAACTACCGAAACACATGTACTGAGCATGTGAGACTATCGGCTAGTTCGCTGAGTACTGACCAGATTAAGGGTAGGGGAGGAGCTCATGGCGTTGTTGCGGATTGGGATGAAGATGAAGAAGCCGAGAGGAGGGATCTCGCGCTTCTCCTCTCACTCCCTCACATGGAGAGCTGCTTCCTCTCCTCTTCTCCTCTCTTCACCAGCGGCGTCACCCTCGTCAGGCTCCGGCAATAGCGAACCCCACGACGGCGATGAGCCGGCGACCACCGCACCGCGCATTAAGAGGGCCTTGGACTTTTAACCATTGTGATGGGCTCATCGCCAACTTATTGCTGGGCCTTTTCTGACCGTTACACATACACATACATCAAAGTAGAACAAATATGTAGCAAATGTACCATTTATTTTACACATAGTATTCATGGAAAGACCAAAGGAACAAGCATGCATGTACATAATAGGAAGCAGCATAAATGGCAGACATGGTGTGCATCAATCAATACACAGGGAGTATGGACGCCCAGCCAGGGTGGTCACTCTCTCAAACATTCGAATTCAATTTTCTTTGAGCAGGAATTCTTGGAACAAGCAGGTTGTTAGCTACGAGCTTGGTGTCGGTGGGGAATCAGGAATCTACTGCAAGTGAAACGGATAAAGGGATAAGCTCATGGTGTAGAGAAATACAGGTAAATGGAATAGTTCCGTACCATACAGGAGTAAAATCCCGAGAAATTCAACACATGATAAGCATTTAGCATTTAGGAGCCGGTGGATTTTCCTTTTTTCCAGATTTTCTCATCAATGTCGATCTCCAGAACATGGTGGATGAGAGAAAAATCCTCACCGGAATCTGCCGTGCATCTCCTGCTCAACTCGGGACAGCTCCTAATCAGAATTTTCTTAAGACAAGTGAAACTTCGGATGAAACCTGGTAGCTTACCTTGCGCCAGAATTTTCTAAATGTAAATCTCCGGAACGTGGCGGATGAGAGGAAAATCCTCACCCGATTCAGCCCTGCATCTCTGGCTCAACTCGGGGCAGTCGCGAATCACAATTGTCTTAAGACAAGTGAAACTACGGATGAAACCTGGCAGCTTCAGCAGCCCTTTGCAGTCGTCAATCCAAAAATATTGAAGAGAGTATGCAGCAGATTGGAAGCTCGCTGGGAAACCCACCAACTTCGGAAGCCTCACAAGTGAGAGGGAACGAAGACTCCCCAGCCCACTCAAGGCTTCCCCTGGTTCCATCAAATCCAGCTCACCGCAGTTATTAAGCACCAACTCATCAAGCATGGAGAGCTGCTTCATGGCAGAGGGGAGAGAAACCAGCTTCGGACAGTCGAAGATTTTCAGCACCTGCAGGGCGGTGAGGCTTCCTAATCCCTCTGTCAGTGATGTTAACTCAATGCACTCAGTCAAATATAGAAACGTAAGGGAAGACCATCCACAAAACCTGCTTTTTAGGAGATACTTCTGCTTTGACGTGAAGTTCAAGTATGCAAGGCTGACAAGTCGATGCACGTCTCTTGGTAGCCCCTCTAGTTGGTCGCATCGATAAAGATGAATAGTTTGTAGATTCACCAACTTACATAAAGAATTGGGAAGACATTTGATTTTCCGGTTCCACTGAGTCAGCATCCGAAAAAATCAATACACGCAGGAGCGTAAACGTTGAGAAGAGATCCTTAAGAAAAGATTTGCTCACGATACCACAATTATTTATGCTTGCAAACACCCTCGCCTTACATGCCTTATTTAGCTGCTTAGGAAATTTGAGCTCTATTTTGAAGTCCTTGCAATCCCACACCAGATACTTAACTCTTTTAGAGAAAGCAGATTCTTCATGACTGATAACATCAAGCTCTTTTTTCGAAACAAATTGTGAGAGATCGTGAATAAGATCATGCATTTTACAGCTCTCAATGGTTTCATCGAAAACAACAAATTGGTCCTGTAACAACGATCTTCCTAGAAGATCATGAAAGCACTTTTTTCCAGCAGAAATCACTTGTTTGCTTTCCATGCCTATATCCAACATCCCCAATGCCATCCAAAACAGAACTAAATTATCTACAAACATATTATAGTCCTTTGGGAAAATGGATAAACAAGAAAAGCATGCTCGCAGATGGGGAGGAAGTGCATCATAACTCAGTTTCAATGCAGGAATTACACCATGTTCATCTCTCTTAGTATTCCAAAGTTTTTCCTTCATGCGGCGCCATTCTCCAACATCAAGACTAGTACACAACAGGGAACCCAATGTCTTTGCTGCCAAGGGAACACCACAACATTTATCAACAATGGATTTTCCAATTTTCAACAACTCAGGGTCCTTGTGCTCTCCATCTCTAAATGCATAACGTGTAAACACTCGCATGCACTCATTCTCAGGTAGTTCTGCAACTTCATATGGTTCCAGGGTCTTAACCACCAATGCAACATTTGCACTACGTGTGGTGACTATAACCACACTTCCACTTTCCCCGCTGGGTAGTAGGCTTTTGAGCTGCGCCCATTCCATAACATTATCATTCCATAAGTCGTCCAACACTAATAGATATCTCTTTTCGCATAAAAACTCACGTAGCTTACTCTGTAGCCCCTCTAGACTCAATTGTCTGTTGCTTTCACCTGTACCAGACTGTATTATGTCATCCAAGATCTTCTTTATATCAAATACATCAGAGATACAAACCCATAACTTCTCCTCAAACTTTTCAGTAATTTGTGCATCACTGTAAACCAGTTGTGCCAATGCAGTTTTTCCTATGCCTCCTAAACCAACAATAGGAAGCACAGAAAAAGGATTGGATTCTGTAGCTGTCAAAATCTTCTCAACAATCTCACATTTAGCTTCAGTTCTACCAATGATTTCTGATTCAGTTATGAAAGAATATGTTTCCCTGTTGCTGCTTATAGATGCTTGGACCTGAACTGGTTGTTCTGTCAATCCAAACCGTGCTTTGTTGGCTGCAATTTCATCGAGTTTTTCACGAACTTCTTTTATTCTGTGGCTCAACTTGAATGGATAAGTAAGCAGATGCCTTGTTCCATTGATGAAGCCTTTATGAATTTCCTGCTATAGGGCTTCCGTGGCCACGTCATCCAAAACATCTTCTATATCATAGACTGCATCCTTCAAATCGTCCAACCACTCTTGGAGGGCATGGGAAGTAGACTGCTTGCACTCTGCATCTTGAAGAACAGCACATATCGATCTCAGTGAGCTTTCCAACTTACCAAGTTCTTTCTTGACATTCCAAGCTGACTTGATCTCACTAACAGCCCACTCAGTGCCAAAAGATGCAGCTTTTGCAAGAACGGAGATTGCGAAGCTTGATATGTTCACCTCTGCCATAATGTCCCTGTGGGTAGTACAAAATACTCTGTAAGCAAGAGATTTAAAGCAATACCAGTATAAATACATCTCTTTGATGCCAAGCTTGGCATGATCATTTCATATTCATAGTGAATGAACATTCATTCCGAGGTGGCAAAAAAAAAATCTCAACAAATAAGTGATATTAATCATTTGGAACCTGTAAAACGAAACCACTAGTATTAATCATTTCATCACAGTTGGAGAAATAGTGGAGGACAGACAGTTGAGATAGTGGCTAGCTGCTTGACGCTGCAAGGACCAGGAAAAACAGCTACAGGAAGGGTTGATCTAAAACTCACTAGCAAGAAAGTCAACGAACTAGCAAGTGAAACTCTGGATCTGATGGGCATAATCTGGCATAGTGCAACCGTGCAGAACTAGAGGACTTCAAAAGCTAGCTAACAGATCTCACCTTCACACACTGGTCGCAGCAAGCAAAGCTAGCGGATCTTCATCTCACCTTCACAGCGGAGGGGCGCAGCATTCACCTGAGCTCTTCTCCTACTTCTGTTCCCAATGCCAGCAAGCAGAGAGCCAGAGGTTGGGAGGATGTGGGTGTGAACGAAATGCTTATGTTATTAGCAGGGAGCCAGGGAGTATTCTATAGCCCTAAAGGTTCACCTTGAAGCATGGTCCTAAAGTGTACTTTTATATATTTTATTACCTGTGTCACTCAGATAATTGAAAAATAGACATGCTATAAGTTTTTTTTTCCTTTTTTGACAAATGCTATAAAATTATTGAAACGCTAGGTGATAAGCATCATTGAGACGGTCTCAAGTGCTCTCTCCGTCCAAGCATTTTGGAGGGAGTAGTCAAGTGCTATGCTACGATTTCAAAGGCATCTATCTGACTTAATGACTTAATAACATGTTGATTAGGATGAAAAATAATCCAAGCCTGGCACAACACCAAATGTTATTCCTATTATTTTTTACCTGCAACTGAAGCAGTTTGGCTAGGACCATCGGATATGGAATGGTGTCTTAATCCCCAATGCAAAACAACGCTGATCAATGAACACACTATCAATTTAGGCGGAACAGCAAGTACTATCTCACCGCCTAAATTCCATCGAACAATAGAGAACCAATGAAATGCAGTCAGAAAGAAGTAAAAATTAACCAAGAAATTCTCACTACAATGGCACTATGATTACAGAATACACTCATTACAGCACAGCTCTTCCCATAAAGCAAGCAAGAAAGATCAATTCCCCTAATGCGCTGAAACGTCAACAGGCAAGAACCATCCAATCCAAACACATGAACATGCAAAGATTCTCGACCCGAAAAAGGACAACGAAAGAAAGCATAGATAATGAATAATCTGGCCGACACTTGTTACAATATTCATGGTACTAGATCCAAAGCACAGAGAAAGGGAGGGTTTGCCTGTTTATATTATACTATTAGGTATACTGAGTAGTGACTAGTGAGTACTAACCAGGGTAAGGGGAGGAGCCCATGGCCTGTGACTGCG
The DNA here is from genome assembly GCA_000325765.3 of Leersia perrieri. NCBI lineage: Eukaryota > Viridiplantae > Streptophyta > Magnoliopsida > Poales > Poaceae > Leersia > Leersia perrieri. Next base: position 19,390,509 of record CM002484.1, read on the forward strand.
GACTAGGGAGGAGACAAGATGAGAATGGCGAGGAAGCCGGCGAGGAAGAGGATCTTCTCCACTCACTCCCTCACCTGGAGACATAGCCTCCTCTCCCCTCCTCCCCTCGCCGTCGCCGGCGTCCTCTCCGGCTCCGCCTCGCCCAACCCCAACCCCAATCCCAATCGTGCCCATGGCGATGAGGAAAGGAAGAAGAACAAGGTAGCAGCCCAACGCACGACTCAAACGGGCCTTGGACCTTGGGCTTCTCATCATCATGGACTCATAGCCCAGTTCGCTCATCAAGCAGGCCTTGGGCCTTTTGTCCATTGTGGCCTCATGGCACATGATCTGATACAGCCCAAGACAAGAGCATGAATGCTGAAATAGGACACCGACAAGCGACATATGCAGTCATGCAGACACGCAGAAAATTTCTTTGTTCGCAAGAATGTCAGCACGGACGAGATTTTAAGGACACGTTTGACATCTGTGACGATGCTTATTACTACTATACTCCTACTACTACTAGCTGATAATAGTAGCTCACGTGTCGGGGTCATTTTTCTTTACTGGCCGGTGCATTTTGTTACTGTGCACGTAGGCACGTAGGTGGCAAGTGTTGTGTGTTTTTCACTAGATGGCACGAGACAAGTTCCCTTTGAACAGTGGAACTGGTAGCAAAAAGGACTCGGAGAGAGCATACAGGGCAGAGAGAGGACAGACACACTGCTGTTGTAAACGCTTCCTTCCCTTGTTTATAAGCAACTGCCGTTCCACGCTGCCGCCCTGTCCGCGTCACACCCGTCTAGACATGTTCCACGGCTCCACCACCTGTGTGCTCAATCCGTCAGAACAGCCAGCAGGGAAAAGCAGAGTGGTCCAGATGTTGGATACATTGCCATACTCCTAATCGTATATTATTACTACAATTATATGCGTTGGTACAAAAGTAACAAAACAAACATGCTGGTAAACATGGTCATGTATCACCGACTACACCATTATCGATGCACAGAACACTTGAATGTCGATCGTATGTAGCACCAAACTTGTATGCACTGTTGACCATACGAATTTATCAATTCTCACCATAGATTACCCAAATTCAGTGTCAAAGTGGAGTACTACTACCATTATGTAGAGGCGGTCCATGGAGGACCGTGTCCACGAGTGCATCCCCCACGAAACGCCTCGTCGCGTTCATATGCTCAATCCTTCTCGCGCGGCACTCGCGACTTACATCTCCATCCGCGTTAGTGTCCATCAATGCCTCCCCTCTCCTCTCGTCTCCCTCCTCCGCTTCACCTCCTCTGAAGAATCATCTCACTCTTCTCCTCAATACATTCATCAAGATCAGCTTAGACATGAGACCTCTCTACCTCCGCAGCAGCAGCGGCGGCGGCAGCTTCAAGAAACTCCTCTTCTCAATCAGCCACCGCAGCAACACAAAAAACAACACCACCACCAACAACATCACGCCGTCGCCAGAATCGCCACGGAAGCCAACATGGCGATGCTACTCGTACGAGGAGATCCACCACGCAACGGGCGCGTTCGACCCGGGGAACCTGGTGGGGAAAGGCGGCTCGTCGGAGGTGTACCGCGGCGAGCTCCCCGACGGCCGCGCCGTGGCGGTGAAGCGGCTGATGGGCGCGTGGGCGTGCGAGCGACGGGAGCGCGACTTCCTCGCGGAGCTCGGCACCGTCGGCCACGCGCACCACCCAAACGTGTGCCTTCTCCTCGGCTGCTGCGTCGACCGTGACCTCTACCTCGTCTTCCACTTCTCCCCTCTCGGCTCCGTCTCCTCCAACCTCCACGGTATCCATATTGTTTTATACTGCCAGTGGAGAGCATCGGAGCAAAGCTCAATAAAAAATGTACGTTTATTTTTTTTTTTGATTTGTAACGTTTTTTTGGTGTTTTGTAGATGAGAAGAAGGCGGTGGGGATGGGGTGGGAGGTGAGGCATGGCATTGCGGTGGGGACGGCGAGGGGGTTGGAGTATTTGCATAAGGGGTGTCAGAGGAGGATTATTCATAGGGATATCAAGGCGTCTAATGTGCTGCTCACTGATGACTTCCAGCCTCAGGTTAGAATGGCTCTCGTTGTGCATCACATTTGGATTGGTTACTCTGTTTCAGTTGAGGAATTGATGTGAGTTGGTCTTGTGATGGCAGATTTCGGATTTCGGGCTCGCAAAATGGTTGCCGTCGGAGTGGACGCACCGGGCGATCGCGCCGATCGAAGGCACATTCGGGTAATGATTTTTGTGGTGATGATCGAGTCGAAGTCTTGCTGGGTTTGATGGTGAATTTTGGCGGAAATGACATGGTTTTGGCCGCTTTATTTCAGGTGCCTGGCGCCGGAGTACTACACGCATGGAATCGTCGATGAGAAGACGGACGTGTTCGCATTCGGAGTCTTCCTTTTAGAGGTCATGACAGGGAGAAAGCCGGTGGATGGCAGCCACAAGAGCTTGCTTAGCTGGGTAATCCAACAAACCATGAAATCACTCACCATTTGAAATCACTGAAAAAGTCTGAAACTATCACTGAATTGTGAGTTTTTAACCATGCAGGCGAGGCCATTCCTGAACGAGGGAAAGATCGAGTCGCTGGTGGATCCAAGAATCGGCAGCGACTACGACGGCGAGCAAGCACGGCGGCTGGCGTTCGTGGCTTCACTCTGCATCCGCTCGTCGGCGGCGTGGAGGCCATCCATGACAGAGGTAAAAACATTATTGGCTAGTTGTGTTCAGGTCACACTCTGTTCCTTGAGAAGGCAACGAAAGCTTGCCCATTTCTCAAGTAGGGTTGCTGCAATGGAACACTACACTACACTGTTGCCTACTTGCAAATAATTTTTTGGTCAGCATGGTTAGCATTTCCATGTAAACAGTCATAATTTAGGGCAGAGATTCATGACAGGGCGCCCCAAAGCACATGTCTCCATGTAGTAGTTACCCACAAACTACTCCTTATATGTTGCTTGGTTTACGTGTAACAACACAAGTAATTTGTGCAACAGGACTAGTAATGTAGGCCATATAACTTGTGGTTTGTAGCAGGTGCTTGAGCTGTTGGAAGGCGTCGAGATCCGGCAAGAACGATGGGCGATGCCCGAGGAGGAGGACGATGAGGAGGAAGAGCTATGGGGATTTGATGACCTCGACGACGAAGATGATGACGTGGTTGAAGATGAAGAGGAGTTCAATACTGCCTCCCCTTGTTCTTCTTCATCAACTTTGAGCAATCAGTAGTTAGTTTAGTGTAAGAATTTGAGGAAGATTGTGATGTTACAAGATGAAATTTTTGATAGGTGCTCCACTGAGCCCACTTGTAAATAGAAAAGCTTTTTCATCTTATCTTCCAACAGTCTATGAAAAGCAAGTAGTACCAGTCCCATTGATTTTGACATGAACATCTCAAAAGACAGTGTACTTCCACGCATAAAATACGCCCCTGGGGGGTAGTGTGTTGATGAATGTACCAATTCGGCAGCGGAATAGTAGCGGGCAAACTGAGATTTTGTCGGCCACAGGCTGACCTAAACCTTTGATGAGTTGGCCCCTCTGAAGAAAGAGTAGGAGTATCAGTCAAGGCTACCTGCAACCTCAGCTGGGTTACAGTTGTATGAAGGTGACTAAGCATGGCACTAATTTATAAGGTGAGCAGTTGGGTTCGTGGCCAAGTAGACTTGAATTTTGCTGCGCCAATTGCATAAGGCCAATGCAATGCAATGCCGTGGCATGGCAGTTTGGGACAGGTTGAGTGAGCTGTGGCCCCCTTAAAGCCAGGGTACGTGCTGCCGTGCTGGTGCCTGGTGCCTGATGCTGCATCCATGGTACGGCTCTTGGACCCCATCCTGACCTAAATTGCCTGCTGCTGAGTGCTCATTCAGCCATGAATCCTATGGTTGTGGCAGTTGTTGATGGGAAATGCAGCAGGTGTGTGTTTATCTTCTCAAGATTCTGGAAGTTGTTGAGCATGTCTAGTAGGAGCAGGCGTGTAGCTTAGAAGTTAGAACTGGACAAAAAAAAAACGTCCTTGAGAAAGAGATTTTGCTCCAAAAGCTTAAGGTGGGGAGTGCAATACACTGGTTTTCAAGCGTATGGTTTACTAATCATATGCTTGTTTTGGGGCAAAGTGTGTGCGTGTTCCTTAAGTTTAATGGTACGATACTACACTATGAACAGTGGCACTCAAAACCTGAAAGCATTGTGCTTGCTTCAGTGCTGTGCCAAATGATTTGGTCTGAAATAGCTATCTGACAGATTACGGTGGTTTCTACACCTGTGAGAGAAGTCCCAAGAAAAGAATCCAGCAAAAAGGAGAAATCAGTGGTACATGAAAGAATTGATGCATGTAATATATCTGCTCTTAGGCTCCTTTGAAACAAAGGAAAAACATAGAAAATATGAAGGATATGAAATACTCCTATGGAGCCCTTTGAAAATCCTACCATTTCCTTCGAAATTCATATGAAAATGCCAATCCTACGAAGATTTTGGATAAAAATAAACATGAGGTTACCTCATGTTTTTCTTACCTCCATGACTCTAAATTCCTATGTTTTTTCAGTGTCAATCAAACGACAATTTTAAAACTTTTCTGCATTTTTAGTTTCTGTGGGAATTCAATGGGGAGGTCATTCTATTCCTAAAGGGGCCTATACCCTATAGTTGGCCTTTAAGCCTTTTAGGTATCCTAAAACCAAATAAGAACATACACATGGCTAACGCTTATCCAAGCGTGCAAAGTCTGGCCAAATCACACTAGTTGGAGAAAAGAAAAACAATGGCTAGATTCCAAGAAACGAGAAGTGTAGGAGGGGTTCAGAATCGGAACACAGTCAAACCTACCATGTCTAGCAAACATGAGATACAGAAAGAATCAAAGGATAAACTGATCAAACCAGAGTGGGACAGTTCCCAGTGTCTACCTAAACCAAGACAAACAGAAGGTTCGGTGAGCAACCTAGAGATGAAATGCCCAAAGGAAACCGCAAGGCAAGCATTTCTATTTACCAGAAACAAAATTATTTGCAAGGCAGGAAAAAATGCTATGAAAACGACAATGCAAATACTTAGTAATTACCAGCAACATTTTCGTGATCGGCAGGATAACGAATCTCAACTATCATAAGAATAACTTCAGCATGGACCTAATACATTGAAATGGGCAATTTGTCCATCTCTTTCTTCAAAGTTGTGATCACTAGCACAGCTACAGCAACTAAATGCCTGACAAAAACTGATGTCTCGGTACTTGACAGTCCACCAGCAAGTGTTATAGAGGAACGGAAGAATGTGATGTTCAACAATACCACAAGTTTTTCTTAAGTATAGCTAGAGTTGTTAAGATTGGCACTTTGTGCAAAAGAAAGTTCCCATTTACCCACGTTCAAGAAAAAGGTTCTCATTTCCCCTAACAAATATAAACACAAGACTCCATTTTTTATAATGCACCAGTCCATTTTCCCTGTAATTGTTTGATGATGCTGAATTCTAGGAAGGCATCTAGGCATGGTTAAGGACCACACATTGATAATGCTGCCCAGTAAGGTGTAAGATGAATGTATATGTTTCTGTCATTATTAAAAGAATATTAAAGAGAGTTGTCTATCAATAAAAATGATCCAGATAAACATGTCCAGTTGGTTGCTAGTCATTTATCCTTCTATATCTCTTAATATATAAACAGAAACCACATAAATGCACCACCAAAAGAAAATAAGCTGGTAAGGACGTTCCTGTGGATTTAAGAACTACCATATTTTGCTTTCATCTCCATAATGGGTTTCAGTATGTTGAGCATCAAAACATATTTATGCATGTACATCCAAAGGGAATCTGCTGATAAGAAAACAGAAAAGAAATTGAAAAGAAATCCGGATATAATTACAGGAAAAAACAAGACCAAATGGACCTGACAGAGACTATCATATCATGTGCATCCTTGAGATATTTCCTTACTGACCCGAGTGAGACACAGGAAAAACAGAGACGCATAATTAAATTAAATATTCAAAACAATAAAAAACCAAATTTATTTAAGGGTAGACGTAGATCCTTTGTTTCAGTCAAAGGCTTCTCATGCAAAAAATATATATTTTGGCTGATCAAAATACAAAGATGCACACCGCCAGCAGTTTGCATATTCGTGAATAAAACAGACCACAACAGAGAATCTAATAGAGTATACCTAATACAGATGATGTTTTAAAATGTGTCAACCAAGATATTGTCTTCTTTATACGCATGCTTTATATTCAATTTATCATAGCTATTGTATGTAATCTACAGAATAAATAACACCAAACGTTATAGGATAAGACGCTGAGGGTTCCAAACTTCCAATGCCAGTGCATGTATTAGAAAACTAGTCTAGTTAGATGGATCAATTAAGAATCCTTGGTGCACAAACTTTAGGATAGCACATGCACCGTTATGATAACTAGACAGCAATTAAGAAATGCACCTCAGGTAAGCATACAAGAAGCTCTTATACAATGCCCAAAAAAGATAAGAATTTTTCTAAAGACAGCCTAAAGATAACTAAAACTAAAAAAATGCATTTTGCGTATATGAACAGTAAAACCAATAGCAGTTGACTTGACATTGATGTGTGAATCATCAGATCAAACCACTATCCTATCGTTCCTCCTGTTTCTTATTCCATTCTGTGGTGCAATGAATTGGAAAATTGAACCAGACAGAATAATGCATTTGATAAGCAAGTAAAAATGCAAACCACCAGGCAAAAAGTTTTTAATCAAAACCTAAGTAGCCACTCATGCTGAGGAACCAGAGTTTACCACCGTAGTCTATACTGGTTAATGCCGCAAAATTAGAACAATCAAGCTTAGCAGTGTAAGTATGAAAAGCTTGAATTGCATATCCAAGAAATTGGTGACCTTCATATGCAGTAACAAGCAGATCCATTCAACTATCACAGTTTCCAAGTGTAAAAAGGTCATATGCCAACTTGATTGTTCACAGGAAAGACGGAGACATTCACAACCTATATATGAGTACTTACAGCATGTGCCATGAATATTTAGTATCTGCAACGCACTTAATCTCACACTGCTATACTAGTCTTGAAGATGATTGCATTGATCAACCATTACACATAGACTTGACATGATTGTTGTCAATGGTCCAATAGATGAGGCCTGATTCAGCCAGATGGTTGGTAATCCCCCTGCAATGTAAAAGGTCAAGCTCAGCATCGTTCATGTGGAATAACAAAAATAATACTAGTAACACATACAGAGAGAGATATATATAAGTAAAGAGAGAGATTACACAATATTTTCTTTTGACATTCCAGTTCTTCTAGCCAATTCATCAATGTGTACTCCACGCTCGAGAGCACTGTGGAAAGAAATAGTCAGTCCAAATATCCAAAATAAGCTTTCATCAGCTAACCAGCGCCTAAAGACTACACTTACAGTATATCTGGTTGCTGCAGAACTTCCATAACCATTCTTTGCAGGTCATGCTGTAGTCCACCAGTGCCTGAGTAAGCTGAAAACTGGGCTCAAGGAAATAAAAGATAGCGCAAGATCAGACAAGTGCAAACATAAAACAAGAAAAGGGGCATTAAGGAATGCAAGATGGTGGATTAAATTAAAATTCACTAATAGAAAATGCAATAGAGCATGTCAATTCAATACTGACATAAATAAAATCAAATCTCAGTTTTACAATATACCGATTAAATCATATGCTGTTATTTCTATTTCTATTGGCAAGCAATTCTCAAAACTGTATGAATCATAAAATTTCATACTTGGTTTGCTTGAGGATGAACTTGCTCTCTCACTCCACCAGAAAAAGACACATGGTTATACGTGTTTGTATGAACTGCTGGAGGAATTTGCCCTTGGTTTACTGAAGATGTAAAATTAACTCCACCAGAATAAGGCACATGAGTAGATGTGTTTGTTTGAGCTGATGGAGGAAATTGCACTTGGTTTACATTAGGAGTAAAATGAATTTGATGCTCTCTAACTCCACCAGAAAAAGGCACATGAGTGGACATGTTTGCTTGAATTGCCGGAGGAAAATGCCCTTGGTTTACTTGAGTAGAATGAGCTTGATGATCTCTAAATCCACCAGAAAGAGGCACATAAGTAGATGTATTTGTTTGAACTGCAGCGGGTGGTCCTTGGTTTACTTGAGGAGTGAAATGAACTTGGTAATCTCTCACTCCACCAGAAAAAGGCACATGAGCATATTCATTGGTTTGGACTGCAGGGGGGAGTTGCCTTTGCATCTTCAAAATGAAAAGGTAATGTTCATCAATGGCTTCTCACATTGTCAAATTAGTAGTAGAATATTGCTATTGAATTACTTGCTTTCTTTACCTTGGACTGAACACTTGCCATATGCACATAAATACACTCAACGAAATGCAGCACCACTTCATTGAAATTGTTAACAGGCCTGCAAATACACGAACCACAATGTTGAAACTTAATAAAATAGATGTATCCTTAGTAAATAACAGATCAATGAGCAAATATATATAGTTTTCACAAATACTCATAAACTAGTGCTATAATAATGAGCTAGTATTTCTACAAACAGTTACTTCACTTTTTTAAAACCAAGAATGTACTGGATTAAGTCAGCAAAGCAAGCACTGACTAATTCCATTTCCAGCTTGTTCGTGTGATCAGTAGTTTATCTGACAGTACACTTCAGAAAAAGGGTATAACAGTGATAGAAAACAGAAATGCAGTAGCAACATGGTTCTGCAATACATAACGGAAAACAGTGTAATTCAACAATCCATAACAGAGAAACCACTGGACTTCAGAGTTAACATTCCCACGGACTGAACAAGTTAAAAAGAAAAGGTTTCAAGACACCTGAGATGAAGAAAGAGAAGAAGAAAAGGTAGTGTGCAATGAAGGCAAAATCAACATCTTTTATGCAAAGATCTAAAAAATTAGAACAGTTACTGATGATACTATCCAACAAAAATTCTGCAAAAAGTCACAAAAGACATACCCACAGAGAGCTACTCTGAAGAAGATAATGTTAGATTCAAGCACACACGATCACGCATAAAAAAAGCTGGTCCACATATTATAAATAACTTTATCTCAAATATCCCCAATACTTTACTCAAAACACCTTCATTTGCACTCACAATGGATCTGATCAGGTCATCCAAGATTAGCATTCCATTCAAATGATAAATATATTTCAGAAAAACTTGCTGTCAGAACAGAGTTTGAGTATTCGAGTATGCTTATATATTTGGACGGAGGGAGTACTTTGTAAGTCCATACAGGATGATTCATACAGCAGCCGGCGTGGGTGGAAGTGTACAACAAAGACAGAGAAAGGATAGTATGCAAACTTCAAAGCATGCATAATTGCAATTGAAATAGAATATAACTCTGGTACAGCTATGAATATCAGCAGTGACACTTAAAAAAAAACCAGAATCATACTTCATTCCAATGATAAAATGAAACTAAGCAGAAGCTTTATAAGTGAATTAACAAACAGAGTACCACCAAAACAAAACCAAACGAACTCAGGTGCCCTTACCTGATAGATCGAGCAAGGCCCTGCTTCTTAGCTTGAAATCCCATGAGATTCACTTGAACCTTAAGATACACTCCATCCCTTCATATGTACAGGATAAATAAATAACAGGATACAAAATCGCTGAAACTAAAATAAACACATCTCAATCTCCGAGCCTATACATATCACATACTGAATGTAAGACGTCTCACGAGTATCCGACTGATCAGTGATCCTACAATCACAGAAAAACGGTCACATGTACTGCATCGCAACAGCATTGGATTCGAATATTGAAAGGACAAAAAAGGAAAGCAAATTGCAACTCACCACCGAACGAGTGCGATCTTCCCAGTACCGTCATCGAGAGAGAAGGACACGTCAGTCTCCCTGCTCGTCACGCTCACCACCCTCCCCAAAACCCTAACCTAAAACCATCGACGGCGAAAAACACAGAATCAAGCGGGGCCACGGAAACAAAATTACCAAGGAATCTGCGGAGGGGTCCGATGAGCTTACGTTGGTGGTCTCGACGCCGTCGATGGAGAGGACGGGGTCGCCACCACCGTCCGCGGCGGCCGCGGCGGCGAAGGCACGGGAAATGTGGAGCACGGTAGCGGGGACGCATCCGGAGAAGCGGGGGTCGCGCTGCTGCTGAGAAGGACACATCGAGGAGGGCGTTAGGGTTTGGGGAAGAGCGAGAGAGATGGAGGTAGGGTTACGACGACGATCACGAACCTTGGAAGGGGAAGGAGCGGCGGCGGCGGCGGCGGCGGCGACGGAGACGGAGGAGTACTCCGGCGCGGGGGCTCCGGCGCGCTGCTGCGACGGCATGATCGCCCCGCCGGAGAAGAAGGACGCGGCGGCGGCCATTTCGCCGGAGTTGGAGCCGGAGCGGGGGCGGTTTCGGAGGAGAGGAGACGTGGCGGAACGGAACGGATCTATTCGAGTGAAACGGGGTTTCTCTTTGAGCGGGAAAATAAATAGATAAAAAAAATGGAGCCGCGCGTGAGGAAAATGACGTGGCATCAAAAGGGTAAATTGGAGACGCGCGTGAGGAAAAAGAAATTTACGGCTGTCATAACATGGGTAGCGCCTAGAGTAGAGGTCTCGGCCTCTCGACGAAGACGGTTTCTGCAGTATACGCGTTCATAAATGAGTGGCGGATAAGCACACATAGAAAAGGTCACAAAGGGCAAAGTGCGCAAGCCGCTTTCGACCAGAATAAAGAGTTTGTTCGCCTTGCCCGCCGCCACGCTCCAGAGCGTATCCGCCGCCCGAAGAGAGGGTCACCGCTGCAGCTCCGTGCGGTAGTCGGCGGTGTTTCATCCTTGCCAGCTGTTTTTCGATACCATCCATTTCTCTTTTCCTCCGTGAATGGCGATTTTGCACAAAATGAAACTCGGTACTTCGTGTGGCTTGAGGTGTTAAATAGTGAATACAATGGGGGATTACGGCATTACGCGGTTGAGTGCAAAAAAACTTGCTGGATCCGTGAAGAAATCCTCGATTTGGGACAGGAGATTTGCTCGAGATGGTTTATCTTGTTGTGGGATTAGATTTGTGGTAAAAGTTAGTTTGGGACCTGTAGGATTTGCGAATCATTAGTCTGTCAGTTGTTATGCAGCTGCGGGTTTGCTTCTGTGTTTCTGCTGTGATTTGCATTGCATGGATAAATCGAGGCATGTACTTGGAGTGCTTGTATGCTTCATCTTGACTAAAGTTGTAGGGATATCATAACCATAGAAGGCACAGGTAGTGGACATGTTCCATTCAACCCTGATTCAATATTAGGAAATCATTGTAAGGAGTACAGGATTATCGCCTTGTACCTAATTGGCTATGCTGGTGCTCCTTTTATTTTAGAGTGTCGGGTCTAAGCTTTTGGCGAACACAAGTGTTGGGTCTAAGCTGTTACAAGTGTTTGTGCATAGTCAGACTCCACATTTGAAGTTTGGGTTTCCCTATTAGGTTTATTTCTGTGTTGAGCCTTTGAGGCATATGGTGATTGTGATACTGTGATTGATGAAACAATGCATGATTATATGTGGAACAATATCTGCTTCTTATATGTGACTATGTGAGCAGCCATAGGCAGGGGCGGATCTAGCGTGGGTGCGCCCGGGCGGGGGAGGGGGGGCTCGATCCCTCCTACCCTACTGAATCCCCATGGAGAAGTAGGAGAGAGGAGGGGGAAAAGAGGAAGATGAAGGAGGAGAGTAGGGGGCTGAAGGAGGAAGAAGAAGATGACCCCCTCCCCCTCTCCTAGATTCCTAGGTCCGCCCCTGGCCATAGGAGTGGCATTACTGCTCTGGCGCTCCCCGTTCTTGGAATGACTATCTCTATTTACTAGTTGATACCCCGCGCGTTGCTACGAGTTTTTTTAGAAAAAATCATAAATTTGAATATTAGTACGAATTATTGAGTTCAATGAGTAAAAATTTTACTGTATAGGAAAATTTCTAACAGCAATAGTGGCTGGTGTGCAGAAGCAAATTTGTCATCACAGTCGTAATGCTTAAATGAATAATTTGATTTAGTAATGAATTGCAAGCATAATGAACAAATAACCAATCAAACCATTGGCTGTGCATTGACCAAAGAAATGGTGAACGTAGAAAACACAACCATACCTTGCAAATGAAATCAGATAAGAAAATTTATGTTAAGGTTTGTAAGGATATAATTTGAGATTAACATATGCAAATATTTAACTACGTGCTGCTGCGGAATATTTGTAATGATATAGATAAAAAAATATCTATTAACACTTATGAAAGAGAAGCGGAGATAAGAAATTAAGGTAGGGAACTAAAATATATAAGCATTATGATATTCTGGGTGATTGTTCAAGTTAAAGGCAATTTTGTATAAGTGAACAGACTCAACGATAGCACGGGCGATATACCACATTGAAATAGTTAAGATACGATCCTTACGTAAAAATCACATTATGGAGTCTTAAGAAAGTAGCAGGAGCTTATTCAGGAACGATGAAGTAATAAGATTAAAAGCAAAAGAAAATGCTTTGTTACCAAGTGGTAACAATTCAATGATTGCATATATATACTTTCCCTTAAACTGTTGCTGGGTACTATTGCCGAACTAAGCACATCAAAAAGTCAGGCTACAAACGTGCAAATGTGAAATGGTGCAAGGAAAAGAAAGCTGAAAAATACTTGTACTATATATGAAGCTTATTGACCGGTAATCGACCCATGCTTTATGTATGTACTACAGATGGAAGTTTAAAGATAATCAACACAACCATCTACAAAGAACAAATATGAGTCACTCAAGATACAAACAAATTCAGGAGATAAATTTTACAAATAATGGATTGACTGACATGGAGGTTCATCCCGGATGTGAAAAATGAGATTCTATCAGTAGTTGATTGATTCTTCCATTTATCTACATACTACTACAAAGCAAGATAAAGATTATTCATAACCAATATGAACCTCTGGTGAGTAAATAGTAATTTAATTTTAGAGATCTTACTATTATTTGGTTAAATCTGAACTGAAATAATATTGTAAAGAAAATCCAATGAAAAAGGGCACCTAAGAGTTATGGGTAGCACTTACATATATCATTGATCATTATATAAAGAACTGGTGAAGCTAGCACTGATATGCCTCCAAGGATCCATTCAAATCTTTATGGAACCACCATAAAATATTTTGGTCTGGATTCACAGAATTCCCCTATGAAATCACCATGCAGCCTGAAATATAGCTCTAATTTCAAAACTTTTCATGAAGGAACTACCTGAAGTAATTTTTCATCTCAATGTTTAACGTCAAGGCACAAATACATTGTGTACAAAATGTGCTGCATATGAAATCACTGAAACTGAAACTTGTCCCAGAAAAAGTAGTTATCTACGGCAATTCTAATTACTAAATTACTGTAGCTTTTATGTAGTATACCAAAGAAAACTAATTAGTCTGCACACATACCGAAGAATTTGAAGGTAGTGTATAATTAATCTACGCACCGCCCGCTGCCACAAATCTGCTCTGCGAGAGAGAGAGAGAGAAGCAGAAGAATCGGTTCAAAATTTTATAGCTGAATTGCAAAAGAAGTTATTTGACTACTCAATCCACATCAATCAATATTTTAGAAATGGATATTTAGCTAAATTGAGGATGTCCCCGCAAAAAAAAAGCTAAATTGAGGATGAACCTACACCGGGAACAACGGAGATCGATATGAAGTGGAGTAGCGCTTCCTCGTTGGCCGAGCAAAGGATCCAGAACATGTGTGTTTGGAGGAAGAGAGGCACCGACCTGGCAGTAATTTTCTTCTACAATCATGATTAGCTGCAGACGTGCATATGAAGAAGATGAGGAGGAGAGGAATGAAGTAATGCAAGCGACGGTTATTGGAATATGAAGCTGGTGCAGAAGCTCTATCGCCACGCCGCATCGAATGGATTTGGGGAGATGGACCGAGTGGCAACTAACTAGGATCGTGGGCTTTCGAGGGGATGTCGGTTGGGCCAGGCTATGTCTGTAATATGATTGCAGACTGGAGAGACTTTAATCTGATGGCTGATATATTGATCTGACGGCTGAAACAATGTCGATGACGTGGCCTCCTAAAAACTCAGCTTTGTGGGTGAACTATATAGGAAGAAGGGATACCTAGGAGCAACCTGAACTACTCATGTTGCCTTTTTTGCATTTAATGATACTATAATGTTCGACCTGAAATTTACCGCGGTATGAATTTGTTAGTTAATGGTGGCATACTAATCCACACGTATTCAAATCCTCACTCCTCAGTTCCCTTTATTAAATTTGTTAATTAGTTATAATTGCCTATTAGGTTACAAATTTAGCAGCGTTCTCCCCTTGTTTTATCTTCTAACGGCTTGGGCGCATGGTTGCTGGTGTTTCCTAGCTTCCCACCCTGACTTATTTTTTAGGCAATTTAATTAATGGTTCTGGCAGGCTGCTTTAGGCTGCTGCGGAATATTGCAAATATGTGATGACAGATTTGTTTGCAAGGAAATAGATATGGAGTATGTGACAAATACTGCGGCGACACCATAAGAGTTATTGTTGCTTCATTGTCTGAATCATGGTTCAAGAAGATGTCGATGTTCAGACACTAGAGGGTCAACGGGGATGGCGTATAGCACCTAGCGATTAGCAAGCATATTACACACAAAAAAAAAATGTAATACAATACTATTAGCAGCACAAGAGCCCCCAAGGCAGGTTAGCTGTTTTATGCAAAATCCGGTGCCTAATCATGATGGATACCTGGAGCCTAACACCTAACAGAAAACTAGAGCCGAATTCTAGAGCATTGGCTTCAATGCTAAAATCTCCGGTGGATCCCCATGGAGAAGTAGGAGAGAGGAGGGGAAAAAAAAGAGGAAGATGAAGGAGGAGAGTAGGGGGGGCTGAAGAGGAAGAAGAAGATGACCCCCCTCCCCCTCCCCTAGATTCCTAGGTCCGTCTCTGGCCACAGGAGTGGCATTACTGCTCTGGCGCTCCCTGTTCCTGGAATGACTATCTTTATTTATAACTACTTAGGAGCAACCTGAACTACTCATGTTGTCTTTCTTGCATTTAATGATACTATAATGATTCGACCTAAAATTTACCGCAGTATGAATTTGTTAGTTAATTGTGGCATACTAATCCACACGTGTTCAAATCCTCGCTCCTCAACCCCTTTATTAAATTTGTTAATTAGTTATAATTGCCTATTAGGTTACAAATTTAGCAGCGTTCTCCCCTTGTTTTATCTTCTAACGGCTTGGGCACATGGTTGCTGGTGTTCCTAGCTTCCCACCCCTGACTTGTTTTTTAGGCAATTTAATTAATGGTTCGAGCAGGCTGCTTTAGACTGCTGCTGAATATTGTAAATATGTGATGACAGATTTGTTTGCAAGGAAATAGATATGTAGTATGTGACAAATACTGCAGTGACACCATAAGAGTTATTGTTGATCATGGTTCAAGAAGATGTCGATGTTCAGACACTAGAGGGTCAACAGGGATGGCGTATAACACCTAGCAATTAGCAAGCCTATTACACACACAAAAAAAATGTAATACAATACTAAGATAGCAGCACAAGAGCCCCCAAGGCAGGTTAGCTGTTTTATGCAAAATCTGTTGCCTGATCACGATGCATACCTGGAGCCTAACACCTAACAGAAAACTAGAGCCGAATTCTAGGGCATTGGCTTCAATGCTAAAATCTCCGGTGGGAATTGTAGTCTTTTTTTTTTCACATTACAATTAGTGACAAAATATTCTCTCCCAAGTGATGGGTTTTGTTTCGTTTTTTGTTCTTTGCAGAAGTTCTGTTTTTTGTTCTTTCCAGAAGTTTTAGCACTTTGCAAAATGTAGTGTTGGGTTATTCGCATTTATTTCATTCCTATATATGTCTGTACTTGTACTGTGTCTATAAGTCCGTTGGTAGATAGGATCACACATGACAATAATAATGTGTCGTAGTTCCTGCCATATTTGATTGAACATGATATGGCACATTTGTAATTTTTTTTGAAATTTTAATTATATCATTTGATTTAATTACTGAATATTCTGTGTAGGGAATCAAGTACTCAAATGGGTCATGGACCAAGGAGCAGGGCTGTCTCCAGAAATTTGGGGCCTCGGGGTAAAATGCAAATCGGGGCCCTATAATTAAAAAATTGCGCCTAATTAAATAAGTCATATTTTCACTTAATTCTATAGCTTAAACTTGTATCATATTGTATAATTTTTCGACAATTAACCAATTGAGGAACATTTGTAGTCATTACATTCGACAATTCAATTCAATTGATCATAGAAATTTGATTTAAATTGCAATGTACTCACTGTCTCAAACACTATCGATCGAGGTCGAGACGCCGAGACGGGCCGCCGATGCTTCTGCACCTGCTGACCTGCATCTCACCAATAAGGCAATAACCAATTAGTACATACTACATATCGCATATGCAATTATGCATGCACACTAATTATATATATCTAGTTTTACATGATGACCGATGAGATTGCTAATTAGGGCAATAGGGCATTAGGGCTTAATTACCCGGATTAGTGATTACTGATTAGGCGACGGGGACGGGGTGCGCCACGGCGGCCGCGCGCATAGCTAGCGCGGTAGCACCTCGCGGCAGGCCGGCAGTGGCGCAATGGACGATTGCGACTGGACGAGGCACGAGGTGACGAGGGCGGACCGGCGGAGCCGTGGAGGGCTGACGCGGACTCGCGGACGAGGAGTACGACCGATTCGGCGATTCTCTGAAGTCTGAACCCAGGCGCAACGCCGCAGCCACATGCGATAATGACGCCACCGACTCGCGGATTCCCGAAGCGATGCGATGCGATGCGATCGATCGATCTCCCAAATTCCAACGCGCGGAGGCCTTCGACGGGCCTGACTGCCTGAGACTGCGGCCGGGCTGCGGCTTGTGGGCTGTCGATGCCTATATGCCTATACGGGGTTCTCGGATGTGGGGGCCCCCTGCCGTCGCTCAGTTCGCTCTCCGTCATCGACGGGCCTGCCAAGGAGGTTAGTCTCTGATGAATATACCATGCCATCTTGGGTGCCCGTTGAAGTGAAAATTGATCAGAAATGGAAACGGGCATTTGTCTTGCGACAAGCAGATCACAGGGGACTCTGTCTTGTAAGAGTTACAGGGACACCCGAGGCTGAGCCAATCATGGCGCCATTGTCAACAATTCGATTACCTTCTCGAACCCATCGTGCTAAGAGAAGACCAGAAACTGCCATGCATATACAAGTAAAGAAGCCTAGGATTGAGCAGAACGGTGACGACGAAGAATAGTATTATGCTGCATTTGTGTAACTTACACATGATGTTTTGTGAGATATAGGAATTCTTAGCAACATTTATACATGTCATGCCTTTGGAACAAAATATTTGGACACATTGCACCCGTGCGATACAAAATTATTCTTTAATTGTTGGATTCTGTGTTTGAAACCTGCTTATTGCTCTAAGATTGAGACTGGCAGTCACGGTGTCACCTAAGGCACTTATCTGATTTGTTTGTTGCTGTGTAGCAATGCAAATTTTCAGAACCTTGCCATCTTACACAGTTATTCTGGTTCATTGTTCCAAATGTTGTTTACATGGATCTGACTCTAAAATGGAGTAGCAGTTTTCCAGTCTAATTTTTTGGACAAAGAAAGTTTTTACGGATCTCAGATGATTAAATCATAGTTATTCTCGGATAATATTTTTGGACAAAGGAAGTTTTCCAGTCTAATGCAAAAGTGGTGAACAATTCTGTACTCATTGAGCTTTTCCTTATTGCTTTTTTCCCTTCTCTCTTGTGTACTAGTCAGGTCTTCATGGATTATCATGCGGAGTACATATTAACACAGCGTGCAAGTCGCAGCTCAAGAATATAACAGCAGCATGCTCCCCTTTCTTTACCAAGAATATAACAGTGACATGTTTTCTCTTTTTGGGTTCACATTAATCAATTATTTCGAATCCGTCCCACCTGGGGACAAACAGTGTTTTTTTTTTTTCATATTCCGTTGAGGATAGAGGAAACAAAGCGAAAAAAAAACGCGAGAAGACATACGGTACAGTCTGAAGTACGAAGAAGATGAAGTAAGAGCAGGCTGTTAATCAAGGAAAATTCAAAGGTTTCTTCGGCCATGTGTTTGCTTGCACACCAAAAGCAAGGTGTATATCATCATGTATTCATTTTCTTTAGAATTTTAGCTGTTATTCAGACAGGGCTCCATCGAACTACATACAAAAACACTTCGATTAGTAGTATCAGTTTTTTCCTTTCGCTTTTTGCAGAGCTAAGGTAATGGATCTGTAAAAAAGAATACCGTTATCCATTATCTAAAGAAAAATCATTTACTCCCTCCGCCTCAGTATACAAGTACCTATTCCATTTTTTTATGAAATTAAGATTAAAGTGAGAGAGTGTTGTGATTGGTTGAGATGAGAGAGTAGGTGAGAAAATTTAATGGAGAATGGTTGTGATTGGTGGAGATGTGATAGATGAGGGTAGAAGTAGTTATATTTTGAGATAAATTTGAATCCTTCTTCTTATAGTTGTATTTTGAGTCGGAGGAGTACAGTACTGCTGTGATTCTTCAGTGATGTTGCCTTCCTACCGGTATTTTTCCTTCCTTTCCCTCCTTCCAATCGTGGAGAAAAAAAAATCAGGAAACTCTCTTCAGAAAAAGTCAGGCCTATTGGACCTCAGCCATACCAGCCCAGTCCTGAAGGCCCGCATTTATCAACCAATCTCGAAAAAGGCCCAGATATGATAGTAATGGGCCGAAACCCAAAGGCGGTGGAGGCCTGACCGAAGCGCCGACGTCAGCACGGAGAGCGTGTTCCCCTCGCCCTCTCCTCTACTTCTCCCAATCGAACCCGCCTCCGCCGCCGCCACTCGATATTTCTTCTTCTTCCCCAACTCATTGCGCCGCCATCGTCGCGGAGAGGCAAAACTCGAAGGAGACTAGGAGAAGTAGGGTGGCAGAGGGAAGAAGAAGAAGGGATTCACCAACGCCGTCGCCGCCGTTATCGAAGCTGATTGAGGGGAAGGAGGAGTGGGGAGGGGAGATGCCGACGGTGACCTGCAACGCGTGCAACGCGGGGTTCGATGACGAGGAGCAGCAGCGCCTCCACTACCGCTCCGAGTGGCACCGCTACAACCTCAAGCGCAAGGTATATCGTTTGCTCTCCACCGTGGGTGGCCGGCCGCGTTCTTCTCCGTGTCGATTCGTCTTGCCGGAGTCAATGAGGAGCGTTGTCTGGTGTTAGGGTTTACCAGTTCGTGTAGGAGATGATATGTGTTCTTTAGGCGCTTCTGTTTGTTTCGTGGTTATGCACAGGAATTTTTAGTGTATGAAGCCCACGCGTGTACTTCGGTGAAGAAATTTGTCTGTTAAAAGTTAAGAAAGATTCTTGTTTTTCCGCCTGAAATTCGCTAGGCCTCGATTTTGGGGAATCTAATTAGGTGGATGTCCCTATGGTTAAGGTAATAGAAGTATAATAATATGGTGCCCAAAATTTGAATTGGATAAATTGGAGTCTCTAAGGCTTTAATTAACTTGAGAGGAGAGGTTTTATATGCATTACACAAGCATCTTGATTGGCGCTGGCGGAGATTCCAGAGAAAGGCTGTGATTTCATGCATGATATGCCCTTTATGAAAAAGCATTCTTGTGTTCCCAGTATAAATGTCCTGTAGTTTGTTACGAGAACTTATATGTGGTAGTCAATCGAGATTTCCACTTGTTTTAGACGAACTGTTTTACTTATTATGGTTATCCTTTCAAAGCATGCCTCCTGTAATGTGAGTCTTAGGGAGCAAAACAGATGCAAGTCGATGTGTCAACCATCTTGTGCATATGCTCTGTTAGTGGGTCATAATATTGTAGGAGCATACTTGTCTATTTTTCTTAGAGAAGGTTAATCTTATTGCTTCATCCATTCTTTTAACAATGCCTATATGCTTCCTTTTGAAATTTATTATTTGTTTGTCAGGTGGCTGGAGTTCCTGGAGTGACTGAAGCTCTGTTTTTGGCTAGGCAAACTGCTTTAGCAGAGGGGAGCAACTCTGATAGCACTCCAATGCTCTACAGTTGTGCTCTATGTGGAAAGGAGTACAGGAGCTCAAAAGCTCATGCCCAGCATCTTAATTCGCGATTACATCTCATGAAAGCTTCTCAGGAGCCCAATGCATCCATTGCTGGAATTACGATAGTCAAGCCTCGTCCTGAACGAGTTCAGCGCAGAGGTCCGTCTGCAGTAGAAGAGGATGAAGATGAAGATGAGGAGGAAGAGTGGGTTGAAGTCGACCCAAGTGAGTTGGAGTCAACTTCAGAAATGCAAGTAGATGAGGATCCCTCCAAATCAGACGATGACATGGATGAGTTTGAAGAGTTGGATCCCACGTTCTGCTTCATGTGTGATCTTGAGCACGACACCATAGAGAATTGCATGGTCCACATGCACAAAAAGCATGGTTTTTTCATACCTGACAGTGAATACCTGAAAGATCCGAATGGTCTTCTTATATATGTTGGTCTGAAGGTAGGCATTGTTCATCAGTGTAGAGTCTTCTCTCTTTATTTTCCTGGTTATAATCTTGATCATGGGGTTGTTTTGATTACTGTACCTGCAGGTGAAGCGTGATTTTATATGCCTATACTGCAATGACAGATGCCAGCCTTTCCACAGTCTAGAGGCTGTGAGGAAGCACATGGATGCAAAAGGACACTGCAAATTACGATATGGAGATGGTGGGGATGATGAAGATGCTGACCTCGAAGATTTCTATGATTACAGCAGCAGGTATTAAGAATTTCCTCTTACAGCAGTTCTCAATGTTTCTTGTCATTAGCTAGTCTGTATGTTTAATTAGACAAAATGAATTTGACTGTGGGTTTCAGGTAAGTTGGTTTAGTTACTACTAGTAAACTAACATATATCTGGGTACCATACTCGTACTATTGGATATGTTCTACAAATTATAGAATTTGGCCTCCAAGCATCTGTTATTGGTGACCAATAGTTTCTGCTTCTGTCTGTTAAGTTTTGACTATTATGTTCCACAAGGCCTATAGCTAATGAGGAATATACATAATTGTATTATCAGACTGGTAATAGACCTTTATGATAAAACAGCCTTAGCAGTATAGGTTTTTTGACAAAATTGAAGATCATGTCAATCTTGTGGAACTGAATCTTGGTCATAGGACATAATTGTATTATCAGACTGGTAATATACCTTTATGATAAAACAACCTTAGCAGTACAGGTTTTGACAAAATTGAAGATGTCAGTCTTGTGGAACTGCATCTTGGTCTATGTATTAGACATGCTGGAGGCCAAAATTTCCTTTTTGTGGTGAAT
Organism: Leersia perrieri; assembly: GCA_000325765.3. Lineage (NCBI taxonomy): Eukaryota > Viridiplantae > Streptophyta > Magnoliopsida > Poales > Poaceae > Leersia > Leersia perrieri. Next base: position 19,411,942 of record CM002484.1, read on the forward strand.
GCAGTTGTAGATCTAGTGTCTAACAGTCTTTGATATTTCTGTTGCAGTTATGCTGATGTGGAGGGTAAGGAGTTGGTAGCTGCAGATGACAGGGACAACAGCATTGAACTGGGAAGTGGTGGGGCTGAGCTTGTTATAACGAACAAGGGTGAGAAAGGAACTCGTGTAAGAACCCTGGGTTCTCGGGAGTTCATTCGCTACTATCGCCAGAAACCACGTCCTTCTGTTGCAACTGATCGTGCTCTTGCACTTTCACTGGCTTCCAGGTCTGAACCTTGCGATTGTTTTCCCTTATTTTGCTATTTGACACGTTGTATCGATAAAATCATTGAACTACTCGGTTTTAATGCTGTTTGTTCACAATTTCTGTTTTTCTCCTGTTCAGCTACAAGAGCATGGGTTTGGTGACAGTTCAGTCCAAGGAGCAAGTTGTAAGGCTGAAAGTTCTCCGAGCAATGAACAGGACGGGTGTGGAGACCATGCGAACCAAGATTGGAATGAAGAGCAACGTGATCCGCAATCTCCCCAAGAACTGCCCTTACTAATGAACACGCCTCGCCTGTTGCAGGAGCAAATTCCCTGGAGGTCATGCATCACCTTTGTGGCCATGTGTGTTTTTTGCGCATCTGCTAAAACAATTAACTTTAATAGAACCGTACTGTTAAGGTTTAGTACCTGTGAAAATGGCGCAGATCTTTATATTGTTTAAGTTGAACCTCAAATGAGAGTATCATGCTTACTGGAAACAAGATTGTGTCCAGTATATATGACTTCTTCAGTAAACATCTCACCTGGTGTTATTGTTCCCCTTTTTATTACTGTATGGCTGGAACTGGAATGATGTGAAATACTGATAACATCATCATGTGATCACGTCACAATCGATTGTGAGATGTGTATCACAGCATCAGGACTTGAAGTGAAGGGGCTTGTGCTGCACCTAATTGGTAATATGGTCTATGAACCTGGGTTTGTCAGGTATGGATTCCATTTTCCCAGGGCAGAAGCCAATTTAACTAACTGGTATAGGACTAATAATAATGGTCATACATACATGATGGATGCCATTTTCCCATAGCAGGAGCCAATTTTCCACGCCAAATACAAGTTGTTCATTGCACATTAGTTTTCAATGATGAAAAATTCTAATGGTGGTAGAAGTTGCAGATGAGTTTCCTCCATATGTCGTGCTCTCGTCCTTCACGCGTCACTCATGCCAATCCCTTCCACATCTTTTTTCCTTCGATGGGTCCCTTTCCCATTAATAGTCTTCGCGTTGAGAAGACCATGCGAATATGAGTTTCGTATAACAAAACGGTGTATAAAAGTTCGGGTTGTCTAGTAGTATGAAATTTGGCCTGACGGGTGTAATTAGGAGCGATTATTATAATACAGATTTTAAATATAAATATCTCAATAAAATAATTGTAGAGAATTTTCAAGGGAACTGAACTACCTTCCATGAAAATAGCACAAATCCATTTCGGAGGTGGGAGTACCTTACATACAAACCGTACAAATTCATTTCAGAGTGAGTTAAACGTGACAGGCAAAAGTCTACCCATGCAATCCGCCGATTCATACTCGCGTAGAAAATACAAGTCCAAAATGGTTTTGACCCTGTTTAATCATCCACCGACCCACGCGGCCCACATTTTTTTTTCTTCACCACAAGATAATCCAAAAAAAAAAAAACTGCTCAAAACTCAAAAAGAAACAAAAAAAATGGCAGTGTGCTGACCTAAAAATAAGATTTATTTAACTAAAACCGCCGAAAACGAAGGGCGACTTGTGAAGAGTAGTAGCCGAGTATACAAAGGAGAAGGAAGGGAAGAGAGAGAGTCAGATAGAGATAGGGAGGCGGCAGCAGCAGCCAGCCGCGGCGGCATCTTCCTCTTCCTTCCCCTTTTCAACCCTCCTCGCGTCTCCTCTCCTCTACCACCTCCACCACCTACCCTCGCCGCAGCAGCAGAGGCAGCCGCGGTACGTCTCCTCTCCTCCTCTTCCCTTCTCCGTTCTCCCCTTTTTATCGGAATTTTTGGTTCGATTTTGACTTTTTTTTTTCGTTGGATTCTGGCGGCGATCGATGGAGGTTTGAAGGTTTGCCAATCGGGTTTGGTTCGTGTGTGGTTTGATTTGGGTTGGGTTCTCGGTGTCGCGGCATCTGATTTGGTTTTTATTTGGGATTTAAGTTTTGGTCAATTTTGGGTTTCGGAGTTGCTCGTAGCTGCTAAGGGGGTTTAGTTTGGGAGTATACTTGTGTGGTGAATTTTTGGGGGCGGTCTTCTGATCTCCTTTGCATGGCTGGTGGATGTGTTTGGGTGCCATGATTAGATGTGGATTGGAAGATATGATTTAGGAATTTTGGGCTTGGTACTGATCAGTTCTCAGATCGAGTTCTATAGGGGTTCACTTTACAAATTTGTATCTATAGGTATTTGGAGGATGGAATTTTGGTTTGGACTCTTATTCGAAAGTTAGGCATAGTTCCCATGCGGTTAATTGTAGAGTATTAGAGAGGATTAGAGAGCTTTGTTCTACAAGAGGGTTGATTTTGTATGTATTGCATCCTGGAGGGGGGACTGGTTTTGATGGATTTGACCAGATGGGTATTGTATTTTAGGGATTTAATGAAGACTATATTAACTGTGCTGTAGTTGAATTTATTGGGAGAAGGCTTACTAATCCAGCCTTCTGGTGATCATGTAGACATGTGTTTCTGTTCTGTGATAGACTATCAAGATCGTTTGATGAAAATGCTAATTGTGCCACTTTATTGTCGCATGGAAAATATCTGATGTTTAGAAAGGAGAAGCCTGAACTGATACGTCTGTCTTTATGTCATGCAGGTTTTAATGAAAAGTAGCACCTGGTAGGAAGCACACTATGGGGTCAGGAAACCTAATGGTGAAGAAGGTGGTGAGGCCCAGCTCTTTTGATTTTGACATACAGCTTGATAAAAGTTGGACGGAGGATGTTACTTGCCCAATTTGTCTAGATTACCCTCACAATGCAGTCCTGCTAAGATGCACATCTTATGAGAAAGGTTGCAGGCCATTTGTCTGTGACACAGATCAAACTCGCTCGAACTGTCTCGAGAGGTTTAAAGGTGCATACGAACTCCCTGCCAATGCGAAAGTTTCAACTATAGCGGTAGCTCCTCTTGATAGTATACATATCGTGGCTCCTAATGTGAACAACCGTCCAAGCTGCCCTCTGTGTAGAGGAGATGTCATTGGATGGATAGTTATCGGTGAGGCTCGTCTGCATCTTAACCAGAAGAAAAGATGCTGTGAAGAGGATTGTTGCTCATTCACTGGTAACTTCAATGAACTTCAGAAGCACACACAACAAAAGCATCCAGATTCACGCCCTTCAGAAATTGATCCTGCTAGGCAAGTTGATTGGGAGAACTTTCAGCAATCTTCTGATATTGTTGATGTGCTGAGCACAATTCATGCACAAGTTCCTAATGGAATTGTTCTGGGAGATTATGTCATTGAGTATGGCGATGATGAAACTGGAGAAGAATATGAAGTTTTTAGGCGGGTCCGAAGGAACTGGTGGTCTTGTATGTTTTTCAGAGGATTCTCTAGATCTTCAAGAAGACGAAGAAGAGCAAGAAGGGAAAGAAGAGGCAGTGGAAGAACCAACAATCAGGCACATCTGGAAAGTTTTAACCTCGAGGTTCCCACACAATCTGTTGATTTGAGAGAAATCAGATTTGATGGAATTGATGATGAATACATAGTCACAGGGGCTATACCTAGTATTGCAACTCCTGGAAGAATGGCCAGTTTTCATTACAGGTCTGTAGAGACAATCTATTGTTAATTCTTTTTTTGTAGCTATTAGAGTATCTATCATTTTTGCAAGAACAAAGAACCACATGCTAGTCCAATGAAAAACATTTGTGTTAATAGGAAATATGGAATTAGTCGTCTTGTTCCTGATGAACTTTTATAATACATACTTGACTTGCCATGTTATGCATAGAAAACACGGCCTTTTACATTTCTTACTCTTTGGCACGTTCCATTTTGTCTTCATAGCAATATGCAGAGTCGAAGCATCTTCTAGGTAGCTACCTTTTTACCCCTATCTATTGCATATTTATGAGCTAGCTGTTAGGACTTTGGTATGTTTTGGTGGGGTTAGTAAAGTTTCAGGTCAGGATTTAATTGCTTGAAACATGTGTCGTACAATGCTGAAAACCTGAGGCTACCAACCCTGGAATTTTAATCCTATTCCAAAAAAAAAAAAAACAATTTGATACTGCCTTCTAAATTCAGCATGGCATGTAAATCTATTAGTTCATATTTTTTATTTAAAATTTGAAAGCATGATACTATCCATCTTGTTTCAATTCTGACTAGTTGATATGTGCTTCTTTCTTGATGGATCCAGGGATACAAGATATGGGCGGTAATTGGCGTACTTGTAGGGCCATCTGTTAAAAAGGAGCATAGTCTTTATGTGATGCAACGATCATGAGAACCATTGTACCTCTGCTCATTTACATTTTGTTTCTACCTCTGTCGTTGCTAGGTGCTGCCCCAGCCCAAACTTCCTGTGCATATAAATTAGCAACAGAACTCTTGCATTGATCGTTTGCAACAGGGTTCATAATTTAGTTTCATTTGTATATACCCAGCACCCATCTTTATACGATGTTGGTGAAAACTTCTTGTTTTTGGAAAATGCTGCTTGGATGTAGCAGACTTTCATAGGAAATGGCCAGAACAGGATTCATTTAATACCAGTGGTTTGCTTTGAGTTGCTTCTGTTCCAATGGCCAAGGCAGTTACAGTTTTCAGTTGTGAAATGCATATGTGGCTGGCAGTTTCAGGCAAGCGTCTGGAAAGCTACAGTTGCATTTGCCACTTGCCATACCAGCATAGTGCTCACTGCTCTCTTCTGAAGAAAAGTTGTTCTTTGCTTGTGGTGATAGCATTTGCTGATGAGCTTGCGTGTTGAAGGCAAACCAAAAGCAAACAGCAAGCTCAGAGTCTGATCCATTACACATGCAGGGTGTTGTGGTTTATGTTTATTTAGGAGTCTCTTGTTAAGACGTGTGGAGATCAGCAGGACAGCTTGTGCAATCTTCTTGGAATCTCCGTGTTGACCCTACCAATCTCCTTCAATTCTAAATGCGAATAATAATAGCACGATCCGATGCAATGGATTATGAATGCTTCATCTCGATGTGATGCTTGTATCATTGAGAGCCCGGCCATCGTGTCAACTGTCAAGGCTTCATTTCTTTTTTTGAGATGTTGCTTTCGTACTTTTTTTTTTTCTTTTTGGACTCGTTGCTTTCGTAGTTTTGTTCGACATTTGTACGCGACATATATATGCCCAAACTAGCGTTGCTATGCCGTGCGCGTTTGGGCGGCTGATATCTACCATCACGACCGTCAGATCGTGGGCGAACGGTTGCGATTTCAAGAAAGCTTGTTCCGTAGCCGCCCGCGTCAAAATCCCATCGTGATGGGCCGGAAAGAGGCGGAAAGCACAGCAGGCCTGATGGGTCGGAATAAACTTCACGCACGCTGCCCTTTCAATGGTCTTCCGACTTCCGTCCCACAACTATACTGGGTCTCCGGCGCATATTGAAGCCCAGTATTCTGGACAAAAAAATCCAATCTTTTCGCCGAGCAGAAACTGTTCTCTCGCCTCTCAGGCCAATAGCGGTCAGATTGATCAGATGTGGGCAGAAACATCCATGGTGTTACAAATTTGGTCGATTTTACAATGATAGATCGTTAGTTTCAGCGATTTACATAAATTAACGTTGTTTACACACAATCGAATTAAAATTGCATAATTCCATACATCAGTCTCATGGCCTCCCTCAAGGGTATGCTCAAATTTGGGATCATGGACGAAAGAGAAGAAGAAGAAGAACCCTAGCTCCTCCGAAGAACCGACAAGCGGGAATTCCTCTTCGCCATGGAGTCTGAGGTGCCGCAGCTCGATCGGTTTCGCTGCTCGAGGATTATCTTGGCGCGATGATCGGTGCCATCATCGGGTCCGAGCAAACGTGTCAACTTCTCCATGGCGGCACTCACCTCCGCGAGCTCGTCCTTCACGGACGCCATCCACCGGCACACGACGCCGGCGGCGAGGCAACGGACACGCCCCGACTCGTGATTCCTCAGACCGCCGACGTCCTTGGCGAGGTCGGTGGAGGCCAGCGTCTTGGGCGTACGTCACGGCCACCATCTCCAGCGTCTGCAGCGACTGGACCATCACGTCGTCGAGCACGGCGCAAAGCTTCTCCGCCACCGCCGCGTCGTCGGCCGCGTCGATGAGCTTCTCGATGATCTCGAGCCTCGCGTCCCGGTGCTTGGCGCGGGAGTTGCCCGGGTTTTCCGACTCGATTGCCGCGTCGATCGTGGAGAACGCCGGGAGGAATCGCTTCCATCGCCGGAGACCCCCTAATTCCCCCGCCATGCCGCGAGCAAATTAAACTTTCGATCCGGGTCAGGTCTTCGATCCGTCGCTCGCTCCCGGGAAGGGTTGATTAATTACCGACAATTAATCACCGAGACGGAATTGTATTTAGTTGAGTTCGAGTCGGGGGTCAGTTTTTTCGAGTTCATCGAGTCCGATTCGGATGTGGCGCGAATGCGGGGTATTTAAACCCACCTCCATATTGCCTCTTTTGGAAACCATCATTACTCCTTTTGTTACATCTCCTCTTCTCCCCTCTCCATGATAGGAGAGAAGCGTCCCGCTGCGGATTCCGCCCTAACCGACGCCGCCGCCGCCGCCGGCGGCGGCAAGAGAAGCCGGATGACGCACAGCATCGACGAGTACGAGATCAAGAGCGGGCTCGGGAAGGGCGCGTTCGGCGCCGTCGTGAGGGCGCGCCACCGCGCCACCGGCAAGGACGTCGCCATCAAATCCCTCCACCGCGCCCCCGCCGCCGCCGGCGACAGCCGCGGCCTCCTCCGCGAGGCGCTCTGGCTCGCCCGATTCCGCCGCCACCCATCCATCGTCCACCTCCACGGCTACGCCCACGACCCTCGCACTGGCCATTCCTGCCTCGTCCTCGAGCTCCTCGGCCCCAGCCTCTCCCGCCTCCTCCGCCACCGCCGCCGCCACCTCGCCGCCGGCGGCGCGTTCACCGATGACGAAACCCGCCGCGTGATGCGTCACCTCCTCGAAGCAGTCAAAACCCTCCACGAGGGACGCATCGTCCACCGCGACATCAAGCCAGGCAACATCCTCATCGCCGGCGACGACGAAGTCAACGGCGACCTCGCCGTGGTCAAGCTCTGCGATTTCGGTCTCGCGATGTGCACGGCGTGGAAGCCGCCGTACCAGAAATCGGGCACCCCCGGATACATGGCGCCGGAGATTCTACTGGGAAAACCCGACTACGACGAGCTCGTCGACGAGTGGTCGCTCGGCTGCGTCATGGCTGACCTCCTCACCGGCGGCGGCGTCCCTCTCTTCCAGGGACACAGCGAGACGGAGCAATTACTCAAAATCTTCCGTGCTCTCGGCGTGCCGAATAGTGACACGTGGCCGAGCTACATGTCGATGCCGGTGGCGCGGTCGCTGCCGCTGCCAAGAATCTGGGATCGAAACCGGCTGCGGGAGATGTTCCCGGAGAAGAGGATTTCGCCGGAAGGTTTTGAGGTTTTGGATGGGTTGCTTACATGTGATCCAGGCAAGCGGCTGTCGGCGGCCGCCGCGCTTCGCCTTCCGTGGTTCGTCCATGACGGCGTTGCTGCGGTGGATGCTCTTAGGAGGATTTGTCAGCCGGTTTCACCGAGGAAGGAACCGGCGGCGGCGGCGGCGAGCTTTGCCGCCGCTTTTCCTTGTGGTGCTGGCCGTTGCGCCGGAGTTGCCGGCTAGGCGGGAGTAGTGGTTTGTGAATTGTGATAGTGTGATTCAGAATTCAAATGTACTTGTAAATTGTACTGCGATCTAGGGATAATGTTTATTTGTAAATTTTTGAAAAGTGTTTAGTTCTACTGTTTGTTTAGTATATAGTTTTGGTATGCAGTTTCATCGTAACTATCAGTAAGCTAAAGAAGCGGATGCAACCGCTGTAAATATACTCTGCTAAACAACCAGTAAGTGATTTTGTACAAGACTACGGGTAGTGAAAATTACCTGATTTATATATTTTTAAAAAACTACCAGTACGTAACATCTATGGACAGCAAACCACACGACAAAACTGCAGGCAATTAGTCCATGTGAATATGTGATATTAACTGACCATGAAATAATCATCACATGATAAAAACACAGAATATTGCAAAGATGATTTACACACAGCTCTGCTGCAACATCTGAAATGGAAGATTGCGTCCATGATGATGCCAAACACTGAGCTTAGTTCACCAGACAAAACAGTTACTCGTGTTACATGTTTTACAGCAAGAGGATCGACCAAAAACCTCCCAACTCTCAATCACATAAGCATTGACGTATCAAATTGTGTCCCAGAGGCCAGAGATGGCAGCAAGATGCCAAAGAGGCCAAGAAGCATACTACATCACAAAAGATTCAGCTATACAACGTGGTTCTGTTTTTCCTAACATAATGCATGTCAGAAGCGTCTGAGAATACATAAAATTGGTACTCATTTCACAAGAGTAGTTTATGAATTATACTTTCTGGTAAAAGATAAAACAAACAAGAAAAAGAACATATCACTACACCTTGACTACATAAGCAAGCAACCCCAAATGTAGGTTTGATCTACTCGAGGCCAACCACCTCTTCCAAGTAAATACAAGTAGTTGCCAAAAGTTTTGCTATACTCATCCACTGTTCCAGTCCTGCCAGTGAAGACAACCAAGTTTCAGACAACAAGAACAGTCATGATTGTTCTCAATTTAAAAATAAACTTCGAACCTCAAGCTGAGCTGCTAGCCAAAGAAAGCTCGTGGATTTCGGTTAGCATCCACTCTTCTCCAGTTTGTCCTCCAAGCACAATTGCTTTGGTTCCTCCAACAACACAGGTGCTGTGGCCCCAGGCAAACCGTGGAGGTCGGCCAGGAACATTCAGTATCCTCCAGGTAGGCTTTTCTTCAGTTGGATCCAAGAGATAAAGCTGTGACGCCGAATGAAGACCTGCCACTGATCCACCAAATATCAAAACTCTCCCTCCTGGCAAGCTCACGGCAACATGATCAAGGCGAGGAGGTGGACCAGCTCCGGCTGGGTTTCCTGCCCCAGGCATTCCACTACCAGTAAGGCACCGCCAGCAGGGTTCCTCTTCACTTAAGTCCATTGTGTACACATCACTTGACCGGAGTCGCAGAGGACCACTCTTAGCAAGACCACCAAACATCAAAATTTTCCTGCCACTATAGACAGACATTGAGTGGCCCAATCTCGAAGGTGGTGTCCAAGATGCAGGCACCTCCCTCCACACAGGTTTGTCCATTGCTACATCAAGAAGATATGTATCACTGAGTAGTACACCTGAGTCTGCACAACCACCAGAAACCACCAACTTCGTCCCATCCAAAGTGCAGGAGCTGTGCCAGGAACGTGGAACTGGTGGTGCAACTCCAGGAATCTCACGCCATGTTGGCTGTTTAGCATCCAAATCCATTGTGAACACATCATTAAGCAGGCCCTGTCTTCCACATCCACCAAATACAACTAACAAAGATCCATTTAGGCATGACAGTGTATGGCCCCACCGGCCAGGAGGAGCTGAGCTTACATCGACATGCCTCCATTCTGGATTGCTGGCATTCAAATCCAATACAAACGTGTCATTCATTGGTTGCATGTTAACACCTTCTCCGCCAAAGAGAACAACACGATTCCCTACAGCACAGGCACTGAAATTACAACGAGATGGCTCCACAGCACCCCCAACCGTCAACTTCCGCCAGGCAACAGCTTCCAGAGTGGTCAGTTCTCTTGCCAACCGACCCCAACCCAATCTTTTTGCCGCGGGCACAGTTTCCAGAGCTCGAGTAGTCTCACTACCCCATGCATTCTGACAAACCATTCTCCAAAGATCTTCATTTCTTGTCATGATATACAACCTCCTACACACAGAGCTCACGGATGCTATATCTCTTGGTGACAACCTTGACAGGATACTCTGGCAGAGTACTTCATCAGTCAACTGGAAAATACTAGAATATTCCCAGCAGAAGTTGCTCTGCCCTGGTCCCGTGGATATGGGCCGGAAAAAGTTGTCTGTAGTAAATCTTGTAGATCTGACAGGTTCCTTTGTCATTGAACCAGGCAATGGTCCCAAATCAACATTAGCATTGGTGAAGAACTGAATGCCCATGTAATGAGTTATGATTTCATCATCTCCATATATAGGTGTCAGATGTAACTTGTTCATCAATGGAGAGCCATCTTTCCTGAAATTTAACAAATCACCGCGGAATTCAGTGCCGTTGTCTATGCATCTGCGAATCTCCGAGACTACCGCAGCATTGACTAGGGGGTGTCTTCTTTGAGCAAAGGGTCCTCTGCATTGCAGGAACCGGCTGAAAGTGGGAAAGAACAGCAAACGCGTAAGAATGCAAAGAAAAGATGAGTTAAGAATAAAGAGTGTGCACTAAGTAAAATGTCAGAACAACACAACAAACGACTTAGTAGTAATAAATAAGCGAACCAACCACACTCGCAAAAAATCTGATACACTACTTTCAGTCGGCATTAAAACTTGTAGGTGGCATTTCCAACTGCTTTTGAGCGCAAGTCTCCAGGAAATTCATAGTATTGAAAGAACCACTTAATCCTCTGCTCACAAAATCCCATTGGTACTAGATGCTATGCTAGCATCCTTATATGTGCTTTGTTACGAACAACGATGTACTAGAAAAACATGTTTTGAAATATATAGGACAATAAATTTAGACAACCTACATATTTACCCGTTATGTTGTATTGAGTAGTTGTGATAACAATAGTGGACAGGTGCTAAACTGGTACCACTAATATAGGATAAGGTAACCAATTAATAGAAGTGCATCATAGCAGTAGGCCCCTAGAGTTGCATGGGTGCTTCACATAACTCCTTGAACTTGGGAACTAACTGTGCATTTCAATCCCTAAACTTGTAGAGTGAACCAAGCTACTTCCTCCAGGTGAGATATCTGAATGGTGCTCTTTAAAAAGGAAGAAAAAAATTGTCGACAAGCAAGTTGTCGAACCATGTGTGTAGCAAGATAACTTCACAGCATCTTGACACCGATAAAATGTTTATAAGAATTGAAGACAACAAAATATGCAAAAGATTGCACATTATTACATGATGTAGTTTTGTAAGCTTAGACCAATAGTTGTTACGGCTTTATATTTGTTCCATCCCATAAATTAGTACCACTTGATTTGCTTTCAGATATATCTTAAACAATCACAAATCTATAGTTGATGCATGATATTCATATGTTATAAATCATATACCAAAGTAGACTTATTTTTAAACAATAAAACACGCCGATATGCATTGGAAAGACCTCACACCCCTTGGAAATTCTATGTACTATCAGGGTGGAAGGAGCATCAGAAGTCTTTGATGCATGAAAAAAAAGTCACAGTTATAGACCTATGCACATGTGTACCATTCTATTTTGTTTGGGGGGTGGGGGTGGGGGGGTGATCAGTAACAAAGATGTGTGTGTGTGTGTGGTGGGGGGTATGAAAATTAGGCTACGGTATCTGTTTCAGTATAATACTTTTCTCTTTTCTTTCTTACAGCTTTTTGTGTCACTAATATGTTAAGACCTATGGGTATCTTTTCATTCAGGCTAACTATCTTGAGATAACTTTTCCGCTCTCTACCAACTCAAAGTCATCTCCTGTAACACAGATTAAGAGTGCAACATATCAGGCTTCTAGCCCACTGTCAACAGTTTGACCATCAAAGTTCCAGTGTATCCCTTGACAGGATGCAAAGTCTGATTGAATATACTTCAATAACTGAATCGATTCCATCCTTTTCTATCCATAGAGAACATTCCGGTTAATTACTTATTGACTTCTTATTTATGTTTTTAAGTACTAAGTAGCCTAAGTTCCAACAAGCAACAACTATTTTCCTTAAGGATACAACAACATAAGAAACATTCTAAAAGGCACCTGACTAACCTATGTAAGTGCTATGCAGCACCCTCCTCCCTAGGGTCACACATCCAATTTTTACTGCCTCAGACTACCTAATCGCTAACTAGGCGCAGCCACACTGGTTCACAGCCTGACAAGTGAGTCACGTTTTTTTAAATGAAGGGTCAAGGGCCTAGTGAACACAAAAACACAAGACCCAAACAAATATGTTAAAAAAACATGCTAATAACTGAGCCGTCAGATTAAAAAATTGAGAACAAAATTAAGTCATATATTTGCTAGTAGCATTACAAAGATAATTTCAAAGGTAAGAAACACGAAAAAGCCACCATGATCTTAAGCCTAGTATCACCACAAGACGTGGTTCACTAGTTCTAATCTGTCATGATCGAACCTCAGCCAAACTTCACCGATGTTAGGATGCTACAGGTCATGATATCCTATGTCGCTATGTGCTAATTCTATGTTATCGGCTCAATTAGTATCATCAGCTATCAGTAAGTTATACTAGTAGAAACCTTAGTTCTGAATTTAGTATTGAGCGCAAAAATCGCTAGGAATATTAAAAATGATGAAAGTACTAGTGTACTACACAGATTGCATGCTCATGGTCTGATTGCAAATTTTACTCGACCCTATGTGGTAATAATTCTAACACCCAAATCAAACAAATCGAACCAAAACTAAGACAAGCGACGGATAAACAGCACCAACCAGTTCCTGCCGAGCACCTCCTCAGCGCGGTACCCCGTGGCCTCCTCGAATCCGCGGTTGACGTAGATGATGGGGCAGTCGGGCTCGAGCGCGTCGGTGACGACGAGCCCGCACGGCCCGGAAGCGCGAAGCATCCCTTCAATCGCGAACGAGAACATCCCTCCACCACCCCTACCATCACCGCCTCCCCCAATACCACCCTCCTCCTCCTCTTCCTCTTCCTCTTCCTCCTCCTCCTCCTCGCCGGCGCCGATGCTCCCGGCGCCGTCCGACTCGCTGTCCCACTCCATGGTCGGAACCGAAACAAACCCTAGCCCCGCCGGATCCGAGCTCCCGCTCCGCCGCCGCCGCGGCTCATCCCATGGCGCCGAGGTGAGCTGGAACGCGCGCGCGCGGGCGTGTGGGGATTAGGGTTTGGTTGGGTGCTTGCTTGCTTGCTCTGGATTGGATGAGAGAGGAGAGGGAGGCGGAAATGGGCGGAGGTGGTGGGTTCGGGCTTGCTCGCTGTCTGAGAGAGAGGGGAAGAGGGAAAAACCCAACGAGTGGTCGCCGTGGCCGCAACCGACCTTGCCGTGCACTGGATATGTCCAGTGTAGTGGATGTACACCGTTGGATTTAGTTTGTTGGGGTACGTGGAGGGTTGAGATTGGTGGTTTTTACGTAGGCGGCAATGCGTGCGTGCGTAGAGCACGGATCAAGTTGGTTGCTCCCCCCCACGGACCGGACGATGATGCCCACCGGAACGGGACGCAGTGGCTGGGTTCCTTTGTGCTAGTACCAACTCACCTCGCTGGATGTAATGTACAACACCGGGCGGCGGCCATGCCTTGTAAACAAAGAAAGTACAAGTGCACAAGATATTATTAGTGGACAAGATATTTGTTATAACTTGCTAGACATGAACTTTTTCAGTAAAAGTGGATTGCAACTTAAACAATGAGTTTGGACATAGTTTTCGTGGGAGTCAGGTTTTAGTAGTAAATGATATAAAGTGTGTATAAATTAAATAAAGAGAGTTTTCTTAAAAAGAAGTATGATTCTACTGGAAAATAATATGGTTAATCAGTTTTGTGTCATTATAGCTTTGCTGATTTAGAAATTTTTTTTACTATTCATTAAATTGGATTGCTATTTTTTAAAATTAGATCAATGCTGCTGCCATGATGTTTTCCATCCATCTTTTTCTTTTTGTCTTCTTTCTTCTCGGGCTTTCCGCAGCTGATAGCAAAAAATGGACTCACAGAATTCAAATTTTAAACAAAGCACACAGAGAAGCTCCTCTTGTGATTTTGTGAAAGTACTACGGCAGGAGGGAAAACACAAAATTTCCTCCCAATGCTTCCTAGCAGGAGCCAGGAGGGAAGATCGTCACGCACAAGGGCACAACGGCAAAAGGATGCGTCCAGTTTGTGCGTCAACGGTGGGCCCAATACGGCCCATAAAAACATTAGGTGGGCTTTTTCACCGCGCAGGTAGGTAGCTGCTCGAATCCGTCCATCCAGTCCCGTAGCTTCCGCCTCCGCCATGTCCCCTCCCGGCGCCGGCGCCGGCGCCGCGATCCCCGGCGACGCCCTCCTCCGCATCGCTGCGCCGGTCCGGGAGACCCTCGCCGCGGCGCCCTACGCTCCCCCCGAGGGCTCCTCCACCTCAATCAAGTCCCTCCTCGCCTCCCTCCTCCCGTCCCCTTCCTCCCATCCCCAGTCGCCTCCGGCGCCCACCGCGGCGGAGGACCTCCTCCTCTTCTGCGCCGCGGCGCGCGGGGCCTCTCCGGAGTACCCCGCTCTGCACTGGGTCCCCGTGGCACTCTCCGATGCGGCCGCCGCCGCGATGGTGGAGATGGCGGCGGCGGGCGGGTGGGGCGATGAAAGGGAGATGGTGGTGGGGATGATGCCGGATGTGGTGGTGCGGTTGAAGGATGTCGTGAAGGCTACGTGCGTGGACACGGAGAGTGAGGAGATTGGCGTGGTGAAGCCGCCCAAAGAGCATGCCGTTGTTGCAGCCCACCAGTTCAGGTGGCTGGTTTCTCAGGTTTGTCCATGATGTAGCAATCTATGTTATTACCAGAAGTGTAGGAAGTAGGATATAGCTTATGGCAGGAGAATTTCATGTGTTGGACTGCAAACTTTAGTATAGTAGCAGCACAAGTGCACAACTGCAGAAGCATTAGTAGGTGAAGATACTATTAACAATTTTTCTTTTTGAAAGTTAAAGATACTATAACATTGTGGAACTAGAGGTTTACTTCAGTTTCATCTATGGATGTTTCAGGTTACTTATCCTAAGCTTGGCGACTTGTGTTGGTTAGTGATTCCGTGTGCTTTGACTGCCTTGGACCATTGGTCACCAGAAGTTAAGGTACATCTGTTTTATCTGTTTGGTTTTTCTATTGCTGATAATAGTAGTGTAGGGTCTAGTTGTGTGTAAAGGCCATATCAATGTCATCTTTGTCTGAACAGTTAGCTGTTAGCATCATTGTGCTAATCAACTTGAAACCCTTGCGCTGATTGTAATTCCTTATAGAGTGTGCTTTTATTAAGCCTTTTCGAGTGACAGTGCTCCATATGGGTACAGGAACAGGGAATGGTTAGCTTCATGCACATAGCAAAGAGCGTGAAAGCAACAGAACTAAATTTGTATGAAGATGCAATACTTGATGCATGCTGCCATAACATTCCAGCTGATGATGAGTTATGGTATCGCATTGTTGAGGTATCCGTGCTTTTGTTGACTTGCACTCAAAGAAGTAATCCACGTAGCCCTTGGTGCGATTTCTTTCTGGCTCTATACTGTTTTCCTTTATTATCTACAGTGACAGTAAGCTACCATTTCTATCCTTACAAACTCAGAGCAAACAAACTTTATCCTGGCATGAATTATTGGTGACTAGGAATGGGTATGATGCTTATAACTTGCACGACTCACCCATATATACATTTTGTGAGGAGTGCATTGTGGTATCTGTCTTTCTTTCCCCCCTTTTTGCACCAAAACATAAGCAAAGTAGATGAACTGACTGGGGAATAGAAATCAGGTCCTGACACTTCCATAATGACTTGGAATTAGCATTTAAAACTGGAACAGTGTAACACCTAGAAAACTGGTATTTCCTTTGAGAAATGACTATAGGTGAATATAACTGCTGTAAAGTGAGATGTTACCAAACACGCAACATCTTTGTATTAATGGGAAACATAAGGCTTGTCATCTGGCATTTTTTTCCCTTTCCCCTCTTATATTTCATTGTTAAAACCTTAGGACATAAATAGTTGTCACTGTTGGAGAAAACAAGGGGCAGGGGAATGTAAGAGATGCTGGCTTAAATTCGGAGTTACTCCCTCCGTTTCTTTTTAAATGATGTTGGTTAGTTCAAAAATGAACTAACTAACGTCATGTATTTGAATCCAAAGGGAGTGTATACTGGTTTTTGTTTTGGATTCTTGGTATGAATCCCACAATAGCCTTAGTAAATGCTTGTGTAATATGAGCATCCAAAAAATATCTCTTCATTTTCATTAACTTCAGTTCTTTTGCATTGGTTTCAGGTATGATCGTATGCTTGCTGAGATGTTGGGACACCTAGAGCGGCAACCATTAAACAAAAAACGCCGTGTTGCATGGCTTACCCTTATTGGGCCAGTTTTTGAAGCTATGGGCCTCTTCCTATTGGCACATTTTCGTCTCCTTTTTTCTCTCTTCTTTCAATGGATGCATGCGGATGATGACAAGACAGTTCTTCTGGTAAGGAAATTTTACATGCTGTGAATAATAAAATTTTATGAGTAACAAATAACAAGAGTGATGAATTTTTGCTTTCTGTGTCTGTATGATATAATTATATAAAAAATTGCTTGCAGCATTTTAACATATTGTCAAGCTTATGATGTTTTGAAAATTATGTATCATTTGCAGGTTTTAGAGCGAATCCATGAAGTGATTAAGC
Source organism: Leersia perrieri (assembly GCA_000325765.3). Classification (NCBI taxonomy): domain Eukaryota; kingdom Viridiplantae; phylum Streptophyta; class Magnoliopsida; order Poales; family Poaceae; genus Leersia; species Leersia perrieri. Next base: position 19,428,668 of record CM002484.1, read on the forward strand.
TCACCTGGATTAGGAAATCACCTTACACTTCAAGGTATTATGGAGTTATGAATTACTGTTTTCTGATGCTTTCTTGCTCTGCTTATTGAAATATGGTGATCAACAGCTTATGTTTTTAGCTAATATACATGACTTGCAACTCACTCTTTGTGTATTTAGGCTCGTGGATGACCTTGTCCTTTTATACAAAGAATCAGCCACAAGAAGTAGCCATGAGGTCATGCGAAATCACATCTTGGAAATGCTTGCTACACTCCAGAAGTAAGAGATTCTGATCTGATAGCAAATCCAGCTTTTTCATTATTGCATAAAATGCATCATTTTGGCGTTAAACTGATTATTATGGAGGGCAATACAGCCAGGCTCACTCGTTCAGATTCATTTTGTTCCAAGTAATCCAGGCCAATACGAGTTCATGTCTTCTACTCCCTCTGTCCTTAAATACAAGGCGTATTTCAATTCTACACGGTCTTCGATACTTTACTTTGACCCTTAATTTATCCTATAAGATATTATCAAAAACTATAAAATTTACATCATGTAAAAATACATTCAAATACAAATCCAATGATATCACATGCATAACACTAAACATTAATACGGCTTGTTTAACTATTAGTCAAAACTTTTAAATATTGATTTTGCGGAAAACAAGGACGCCTTATATTTAAGGACGGAGGGAGTATCTCTTTAAGTAACAAAAACTTTGCATATTGGGACTACCGAGAGTGCAAATTGGTGTAACTTTTGAATCTATCAGATTTAACTTTTAATCATTGTTTGGGCCAAAAAATGGAGCTCCTCTGACCGACATGATGTTCCAGTGGGTGGAGATACGCTGAAACAAAATTCAACTTGCATTATGTACTTGAACAATAGAGAGTTCTTTTTTTCACCGGGCAACAGGAAGTTCATTTATCGTTGTATTTAACTATTCTTGCCTATAAGATATCTCTGATAGCAAGCTTTCCTCGTGCAGATGCAAGGGTCAGCAATTTGAGGAAGCTTGGAAGAAGCACGAAGTTGACCCAGACTTAACAATGTTGCGATCTTGTTTCAGTGAACTATGTACCAAAAATCGTTCTCCCTGATTTCCAGTGTGATTGATATTCTTTTTGTAAATAGCTTAATGAGATTATGTAGTTATCTCTGGCTATTCGAGCCATCTAGGCCGATACACTTGCAAAATGGATGGAAGGTCTGTGCCTACAAGCCACAAGTTCACTGCAAGGCTTGCTTTTGCTGATAGCAGCAGATACATGCTGAGGTAACTGCCTGAGACTACAGCACATGGAATCATATGAAACTCAGAGAACCTCAAAGTAGTTTCCACTGAGGTTCCATACTTCCAACCAAAGTCCGTGGCTCGATCTATGCTGCGCTTGATCGCTTCAAATTGCTCATCTTAAAATACAGATAATGCGACCACAATTACATTTAGGCGTACATACTGCAACAGTGTGGCCCAGGGGAGGCCAGCAATGTTGGTAAAATTTGGGCCTGTGCCGGATTGCAGTTTAAGACTGAATCTCCGTTTCGCACTGTTGTCTAGTTCGTCATTGTCAAGCAGATCAATTTCATTCACTCTCTGATACTTTTGCTGTTTCCTTGTTTTCTTTTTCACGCTTTCTGCTGTTTTTTTTTTTGCCTTTTCAATTTCTGATTGAGACGGGGAAGCTAAATCATCTAAAACCTAGCTACTCGATCACCGAATTCCAGGAGCTAAATTAAAACTCCTATCTTTAACTTTGTTCGTAATAACTCGGTACATACATACGCTACGTCGTAGCATACGAATTCTGACACGACTGATTGATTGACCGATGCTAGTATGCTACATATATATAGAGCAGATGGATCATCTCTGGGAGATGAAGAAGCCTCAAAATAGCTCTTTCAGTATGGTTCCAACGGCATCATCCCCAGCTAGCTGCTATTATGTGATCTATGACAGCTCTCCGAGATTCAGTATCTGCGGCTGCAGATACCTCCCATGGTAGACGAGCCTTGACATTGCCCTGTACGCCGCCTGCGTCATGTGTATCCCGTCCCAGCTCACGTACTTCTCCGGCTCCGCGCACGCCGCCGTCCCCTTCGCCCCGCACATCCTCCTCCAGTCGTAGTTGTACTCCCCACCCGCACCGCAGCACGCCTTCTTCGTGCTGCTCTCGTCAAATCCTGAAAATCCACCACATAAGCTCGTTAGGTCGTGTCCAACGAACGATCGATAGAGGTCGAAGATGTAAACCATTTTATTACTATATTTGTTTTAAGTTACTCGTCGATTTCGTTTTGTTCTAGTCAAACATGTCTACATGTGACCATTAACGTTTAGAATTTTGTGTAGTCTCACAAGATATGAGTTGTATATTATAAAAGTATTTTTACGGTAAATCTAAATATGTAATTATTGTGATGTTAAATTATAGAGCTTAATGGTCAGAGACTTAAATGTTTGACTTAGAATAAATCTATAATGACAAATAATTTGAAATGCAGAGAGTATAAAATAATCTGTGCTACTACCGAGTGAGTCGGCGGTGTTGAGGATGGCGAGGAAGGAGTTGAAGTAGTCGGCGTAGGCGATGGAGGCGGAGGGGTAGGACGGCCGGAGGTCGTCGGCGATGGCTCGCTGGAGCCTCGTGTTGTGCTTCGCGGCGAAGAGGTTGAGCTCCTTAAGGCAGCCCATGGAGTCGTAATCCGACGGCTGGGATGAGCCCTTGCTGGTCAGGTACGTCGGCATGCAGCCGATGGGGAAGTTACCTGGGATGATGACTCTGCTCGCGCCCATTTCCAGCACTTCCTGTCAAAGTGACGTGTCAATTCGTCAGAAATCATTTTACTATGATCTCGGAGTAGCTTGAGTTTTAATTGCCTTTGGCTTAATTGATCACTACGGTTTATTGATGTGAGTTTTTTCAAGTGTAACTAAGAAGAGATGTTTGATACCTTGGCTGCATCTACTATGGTTTGAACGACACCTGGGATTAGCTTCTCCACTTCGGTGACGTTTGTTTTTCCAAACAAGGCGTAGTTGTAGTCATTCCCTCCGATTTCCCCAATCAAAACCAGAGAAGATTGAAGCCTCTTGCGTATATCTGCAGACAGAAATGACACGTGTAAACATTGTCAAACATGGCACTTGTACCGCTCCTTTATCTCATTTCAAAGAAAGTATTTACTTGTTTAACAAACAGAGTGGTCCATAAACTGTAATCACCATATGCAAAAGAAAGTATTGGTTTCAGGGAAAAAAACACAAGGGAATTAAGGTAATTACCTTCGTCAGTGTTGAAGCTGGACTTCATGAAGTCCTTGAACCACCTAAGCTGCACCTTAAGCGAGTTAGAAGAGAAAGGCATGAAGAATCTCCCGTTGAACTGATCGGCAGGGTCCATTGCGGTGGCTCCAGCGACGGCAAAGTTTACTCCATGATCGAAGCTTTTGTTCTTGCCTAGGTAAGGGTTCAGAAATGGAAGACCCAGGTCCTGAGCTGCAAGGACAGAAAGTTCAAAATCAATGTCACAAAATGCAAGCCAATTACTTAGTAGTTAACTCTGTCAGTCTGCAGATATGTAGACTATTGCCAAAGTTCATAAACAACTGTACATTTTGTATTGAATTACAGTGATAAAGTTCAGACTTCAGGAAAAAAAAAAGAGCAATTCAGTCAGTATTCAGACATTCAGTAATGCGTACCCAGGAAGTCGATCATGAGAAGGCCATCAGAGCAGCGTCCAGTTGGGTACCCAAACGTGACACCATATGGTAGATGTTTGATGGTCTCAAACATGCCAGGAGGCGCCTCCTTGATCAAATTCCCCGTGTCAGTGATGGAGTCACCAAGGCTATAGATCGCAGTTACATCACTGCTACTACCAGCAGCATCAGTTTGTCCATGACAGCAACACAAGTGCAAAGCCACTAGCACTGACAAAGCTAAGAAAGCTGCAGAAGAAGCCATGCAGATTGCTGCAGAAAATGATGCAGAGTTGATCAGTAAACTAAATGACCTGAAAAGAGATGTGTCGATCGAATGATGGAGAATTCATGCTTGTCCAAAGCCATTTTATATGCAGAGGCAAGCTTGATGATGTGCCAAACTTTGCCACACGCACGCTTGCAGCACCACAGGTTCTAGAACCGCATGGATTGGTGTCTTTCTTCTTCTCCCAGACGGCATGGTCGGCTGTGTGCGTGGAAGCTTTTTTTGTTGGCTTTTTGAGCCTCATGCTTTTGTCATCTTGTAAGCGAAAAGAATGTGCCATAGAGCATGATCCTGCCCAAGATTATGGGCTGCTCCTTTTGACAGTCATTTTGACCACAGAAAAATTACCTCAGGAAGAGTGTCATGTTGGGATCCCCGACAGGTCCAGACCTGAACTGGAGGTAACAGCCCCCGCGTCGCTCTCTCCCGAGGGGCGACACGGGCGGCGACCGTCACCAGGCTGCGCGCATCCTTCCTCCTCTCCCCTGGCAAAGTGGGGCGCCACTAGGATGGTAACGGCGG